>JADRCH010000134.1:2833577-2866547 GCA_019843965.1 Rhynchomys soricoides
TCTCTCTCTCTCTCTCTCTCTCTCTCTCTCTCTCTCTCTCTCTCTCTCTCCTTCCTTCCTTCCTTTTAAACCAGGATTCTGGAGACTAAACTCAGGTCCTCCTGTAAGCACTTTGCTGACTGAGCTTGTCTTAAACCAGCCCTACTCAGAATTCTGAGGCTTTTACCAAAGGGGAAAAAATGTATTGGCTATATTAACCATGGGTAAGGTAGAGCCATGCCCCCTTCAGCTGGGTATCCTTGCGACACTAATGGGTTCTTGTTTCTTGGCACAAGGTTGCCCCGGTCCTTTCAGCTTATAAAGCTTTCCTATCCACTCTCCATCTGTCCAAAGTGGCTCTGTTCCTCCAAACTCTCCGAACGTGTGACTAACATCACTCACATGGTCCTGATTTCTTGGTTTCTGTGGCTAATTATCTTTTTATGCGTAGCTGTCTTGCCTAGTTTGGCCATGAAAAGCTGAGATAAGAGTGGAAAGCAAAAACTAAGCAGGATGTGAAGAAGATGGTGAAAGAGCCTCTTCAAGGCTTATGCCTGAAGAGGGCTAGGGGAGCACCAGAAATTCATTTGCAGACTGGCTTAGGGGTCTGAGAAGTAGCAAGCAGCAACATGGACAAGACAGCCCCTCACACATGGCTCCCAAGCTCAGTGTGTCTTTAACTTTGTACCACAGGCATCTCACTCACCTCATCCAGCCAGGGCCTTGTGTGGGAAAATAGAAGGAGCTGGAGGTTATATTTGAACAAGGCCAAGGATCAGCAAACCATCAACAGGAGTATGAGGCAGAGGAGGAGTCTAGTTGGATATAGCATTAAGTGCAAAGGTAGCCTCTGCCCAAAAATCTATAATGTTTGAAAACCTTTAGTTTCTAGACAAAAACTCAGACTCCTTAACCAGACTCCCAGGATCTCTGAGAGCAGCCCTCTCTATTCCCTGTGACATTATCCACTCTCTAAATCCAGTTACACTAGCTTTTCCCTGTTCCTGAGGTAGACCATGTTCATGGACCTGTCCTCACCAGTAGCTTCTTCTGGAGCTACTGCTTCCCCACGAGTATATACGATATCCCTGTAATTCTCATTTGCCTTCCCCAGACATGCTAATTTTGGTTAAATGTCTTTTCCATAAATATGGCTTGTACTTCCTTTTAGGCAGCAGGTGTGAGAACTCTGAGAGCCAAGAGAGAGAAAGAGAGAGAGAGAGACAGAGAGACAGAGAGGGAGGGCCAGACAGGGAGGGAGGGAGGGAGAGAGACTGAGACAGAGACGCAGACACACACACACAGAGGTTATGCACAGTTTAAAGGTATACTATATAAATGTTGGCATACTTCCCCTTTTTAGAAACAATGCTTTCTTTTGCAATCTCTTAGAAAATTACCCGAAGGTAATTACGCATTGTCTTGAAGCTGGGTGTACTTTCTTTACCATCCCCCTACCCCATGCAGCAGTGTTTTTGAACACTATATAGACAGAACCACCACATATGCCTCTTGGTTCTTGTTTCATTTATTTCCCTTACCCCAGCATTCCATTCTGTAAATACACACTGATTTACTTATGCATTCTCCGGCTGACGGCTGGCAGGCCTGTTTCCAGTGTTATGAATAGTGTTCCTGGGAACACTCTTGTACACATCTCCTGGGGCCCAAACGTGGGCATCACTCTATGTATTTTTGCCTTGAGTACAAATTAGATGCACAGTCAACTTTCCCATGGAGGGGAGGGGCTGCTTCAAATAGTGTTTCTCGGGCTGCTCGCTCCCATCAGCAAAATGAGACTCAGGTTGCATCGAATCTGTGCCAACTCTTTCATTTAAAGATTTGTTTTATTTTATCTTAAAGTGTGTCTTGCATGTGTCTTTGCATGTATGAGTGTTGTGTGTAGATACCTTGCCTCTGTGTGTGTGTGTGTGTGTATGACTGTGTGTAGATACCTTGCCTTTGTGTGTATGTGTGTGTGACTGTGTGTAGATACCTTGCCTGTGTGTATGTGTGTGTGACTGAGTGTAGATGCCTTGCCAGTGTGTATATGTGTGTGTGTGACTGTGTGTAAATACCTTGCTTCTGTGTGTGTGTGTATGACTATGTATTGATACCTTGCCTCTGTGTGTGTGTGTGTGTGGTGTGACTGTGTAGATACCCTGCCTGTGTATATATATGTGTGTGTGATTGTGTGTAGATACCTTGCCTGTGTGTATGTGTGCATGTATGACTGTGTATAGATACCTTGCCTGTGTGTGTGTGTGACTGTGTGTAGATACCTTGCCTCTGCGTGTGTGTGACTGTGTAGATACACTGCCTGTGTGTGTGTGTGTGTGTGTAAGAATGTGTAGATACCTTGCCTGTGTGTATGTGTATGTGACTGTGTATAGATACCTTGCCACTCTGTGTGTGTGTGTGTGTGTGTGTGTGTGTGTATGTGTGCATGTGTGTGAGTATAGGTACCTTGCTTATGAAGTTCATAGAGGGCATTGGATTACAGGTGGCAGATGGTTGTTCACCTTACATGGGTGCTAGGAAACAAACTCCAGTCTTCTACAAGAGTATTTAATGCTCTTAACTATTGAGTGTTCTAGCCAATCCCCTTGTCAAATGTTGACATTAGTGATAGAGCACAAAATTCTCCCCACAGTTTTCATTTGGAACCTCACCTGATTATTAGTGAGATGGTAGGTGTTGTATGCTTAGTTTTCTTTCCTCTTACCAACCTACAGTGGCAAACCCTAGGAGAAGGGTCATTTACTCTAAGGCCCATTCAGGTCCAGGTATGTGTGAGACAGTCAATATTTGTAGTATGAGTGAAGGATCAAAGTTAGGCTTGTTCTGACTTACTCTGAGCTTCATTGGCACTCCTCTGGGCTCCTGGGAGTAGATATGTGGTTTAAAGTTGAGGAACAGTTGTAAGGTCTGGCCATGCTTACCCTTCCATCAGACCTTACAGAAGAACACTCCCTGGGGAGCCAGTTTATCAGCCCCTTTCTAGCAATAGTCCCCCAAATTTTCCTGCTCCTTGGAAACACAATGCAGTTTTTTGGATGGTGTCCTAGAAGGATCTGAACATTTGAATCAGTCCCAAGTGATACTCAAGCAGTTTCCCATCAAAAACATCTCCTTCTGAACCATTGCAAAGCTGTAAGGCTCACCAGGTCTAACTTCAAGGAGAGATGAGCTAGGCTGCAATGCCTGAGAGCTATTTTGCAGGGGTTTGGGCTGTGCAGAAATAGCTGCTGCCCACTTGCTGGAAAACCCAGGAGCTAGTTTGGGATACCAGAAGAGGTATGACTTCAGGAAACTGGCCAATCATGCACAGAGGATCCCACTATTCTGGGAGCCCAGTACTCTGAGCAATCTTAACTAGGATGTAGAGACTCCATAAACATAAGGTGTATGTGCTCTTAGATGTGCTTACAGAGATTTTAAGGCTGCTACCTCAAGTCTTCTATTTGAAAAGGAAGACAACAGACCTGGGCACATGGAGTGGGGTATTCTCAAGGATGTGACAGAAGCATCTGTTGCCCTTTGGAGGGACTGTGAGCAGCTCAGATTAAAAAATTGAGAGAAGAAATGCCTACTGCTACTTCCTGGGCAAGGCAGGAGAGTATCCATGACTGTCTTTATTGTTCATTCTTCTATCAGCCAACCTATCCACCACAAATTTAAGATATAGTGACCCCCAAATGAATAGTGAACCCACAAATGAAGCAAACAGAATCCCTAAGTCACTCCCTGAAGAAAGGCTACCTATTAAGTCTCCCATCCCTCAGGGAGCTGTGCTGTGACCAGGCAATGAGCTCCTGGTGGCATCTCTGAGGCTGGGCTCTGATGTTGGAACCTCTGATTTTGCCTATCTATAAAGAGATGCATGGTCGCATGACATCAATAGATCAAAACTCATTCTGGCTTTGTAGAAGAAAGCCCTTGGGAACAAATGGACATCCCAACTCTTAGAGATGAGTCTATTCAGAGGCAGTCCCCACCAGAGGCCAAGCCCACAGGCAATAATTATATCTAGTATCTGAGACTTGGGTAGCTGCATGACACAGGAAGAGTATCAAGATCCTGCAAAAGAGACTATTAACCAGAGTCTAGATCATGGTTAGAATCAAAGCAGAAACCCAAAGGAAAAACCAGCATGGTGGAAGAGAAGAAGCTTATGGCTTGGAGGCCACACACAGCCTTACATTCCTCAGAAAGTCACAGTAGCCATGTGGCGATTGGGTTAATGTAAGAGTGAGCTAGTTGTTGAGACCAGGTCTCTAGCCACTGCTGTAGCCCCTGGCCAGGAGATATAGATGCTAGCTGGGGCTAATGCTCAGAGAATCCTTCTGCAAGACATTAGGAAGGGACTAGACCAAGTTCAGACATTTCTATAGCTCAAAGCTCTTGAAAAGACCTCAATGGCAGAGAGAGACCATTAGCCAAATGTCAAGTAGATCCATTTCCACTTGTGCTAGCTACTCTGAGATCTCTGGCCCTATTATTATCCCGAGTGCTGATTTTGAGTGCCCAAGGAAGTCAAGGGCCATTCTTCAAACAGTCAAACAAAACCTCACCCATCCCTGGTAAGAAGAGTCACTTCTCCCAGAGAATTGGGCACATTTATTTACTCTTTGAATTTGGTTAAGGCTCTTTCAATAACTTCCCCTTGTGGACTGCGTTCTCTATCCATCCAACTGCTATTCAGAGCAAGCCTGTGGATTGTGTTTAATTTTTACTTCACTATATGAAGATGAGCTACTTACTCATTTAAAGTGTTTCCTTTTTTATGTCTTTAATCAGTGGCTGCTTCTTTCCTCTCTCTGAGGCTTAATCTAATCAGAAGCAAATCCCACACATATGAATGCTTCATTAGCCTGTCCCAATCAAATTCAAGTTGGCTATTCATAACAGATACCCCTTCCTTCCACAAAGAATGACATTGGCTCTAAGGATTTCTCTGAGCCAGTGTCCAAGACAATTGCCATGGTAAGTCTGGAGGAGCCTTTCTGAAACCAGATCAACCAGGAACACAGGAGGAAAACATAACTGTTACTCCCAGGATAGTGTTGGGCACAATATGATGACAGGTAGTTTTAGTGTCACTAAGATGGGGGTAGTAGAAATCAGACCCAAGGTAAAAGTCTGGCATAAGTGCCCCTCCCAGGCTTGTCCTAGTGAGGCTCACCAGTTATCCTTAAGATGGTAAAGATGAGAACTAGCAAGATGGCTCAGTAGTTAAGAGCATTTGTTGCTACTGCAGAGGATGTAGGTTCAGTTCCCAGCACCCACACCAGGCAACTCAGAAGCACCTATAATTCCAGTTTTAGGGTATCTAAATCCCTCTTTAGGAAGGCACTGGCATGCACACGATACACTAGCAGTCACAAGCGAATACACATAAATAAAACATTTTTTAAAAGGAGATTGCGAAAACGAAGTCCAGATACTCAGCTTTCTCTCCCAGAATGCAACTTGTTTTAAGAAGTTTATCTGTCATATGTCTAGAATTCAACTCACAAAAGCTGATATTATAGGTTGAGTGTAAGCTCTCTCTTACAGACTCAACATATTTGAATGTTTAATTCCTATTTGGGGAAGCCTAACTGGAAGGCAGGTCTTTAAGGACGTTATCATTCCGGGCAAGCTCTTCTTATCTACTAGCCAGCCAGGATGATTGACTGCAAATCCCCTGAAACCATGAGCCAAGCACATCTTCCTTCCTTAGGTTGTTTGGTGAGGCATTTCGCTATAGCAATAAGAAAAGTGACTAATACAGTTAATGTGCTGGGGCTTCTTGAAAGTCATTTGCCCTTTGGAACTTAGCAAAATGAATTGCCAACTTGGGCATCTTCACAGAAGCCCTTGCCAAAAGGCACTTAGTGACATCACATTAGCAGCAGGCTTTACGAAAGAAATCATTGTTACAGAAAAGCAGAATTGAAGGAGACCACACCATTTCCCAGGTGAACACATGAAATTCAAAGTCATGTCATTCTTCAGAAGCACAGTAGGAAATGGGCCCAAAGTATGCCTCTGGAGAGACACAATTTCGTTGTGGTTCTGAGCAGAGGCTCTGGGTCAGTTTGGTGTGAAATCACCTAATTCCCATTTGCTGAACTGGTACCTGGAGTCAATTCATCCCACTGCCTCACACTTTCCTTGTATGGAAAATGGAGACAAAAAACCTGATGAATTCTGAGAGCAGCTGTCCCACAGGAATTAAACATTCAATATGCAACTATAGAAAGTTTACTTCAACAGCCAGCATGGGCTACTCTGTGTTAGTTTAGCACCCACTCAGTATTTTCATGCTTACTATGAAGGTAAGACTCTCAGCTATGAGGCTCACTAGTGCTGTCCAGGGCAGAAGGAGACTGACCCACCAAGGTGGAGACAGACAAGACCAGCTGCCTGCATGCCACCGCACCTAGATCAACATCTTAAGCTCATCAGGTCCAAACCAGACTTCTTGGTTTTCTTCCCTTCCTCCCCATCTGTCTTAGTCTCCCTTCATCCATGTAACAGCCCAGGCTGGAAAACCATAATTCATCTGTATCATCAGTCCCTTCCCCACCAACACCCACACAATATGCCAGCAAATACAGTCAGTTCTACCTCTGAATCCCAGCTTCTGTAAACTCCTTCCTCACCACTGGAACAGCAGGAGAGAGAAAACCAGTAAGGGAAGTGACTAAGGCTAAAGGATGTCACAAGAGAGGAATCTTGATCTACAAGGTGCCCTTGTAAGAGGAAAAGACACCAGAAACTCTCTCTCAGGCAGGGAAGACATGGTGAGGGGTGGCTGTTTAGACATCAGAAGGAGAGCCCTTACCAGGTCTGGCCCTCCTGCTCTCTAGTCTTGGACGTTCAGCCTCCAGAATACCAAGAAAGAGAATGTGTGATCAAAGCCATTTACTGAAATGTTCTTAGAGTATGTGAGTTGACTAACACAGTACACTTATAGCTTATAATTGTACTACATAATTTATAATTCTACATCTATTACTTGATCCTTAGAAAAACAACATCAAAATGAATCAAACAAAATATCCCCCCAAACAATTGTCCCATCATCTATAACATTATCTATAAGAAGAAAGGGTCTTTTTTTCTTTTATTCCTTTCTCATTCATTCCTTCCAGGTCACCCCCTCCCCTCACATCTCCTCCAGAGACACCCCTCTGTTTCCTTTCAAAACAAAGAGCAGGCCTCTCAGAAATATATCATATAATGTGGCATAACAAGTTATAATATGATTAGTCATAAACCCTCATGTCAAACCCTGGGATAGGGCAGCCCAGTAGAAGAAAAAGGGTACCAAGTACAGGCGAAAGAGTCAGGGACACACCTACTTTCACAGTTGGGAGTCTCATAAGAACAATAAACTGCAAACCCACAACATACATGCAGAGGACCTAATCCAGACCCATACAGACTCCATGTTTGTTGAGAAGAAGAAGTCTTATTTAAGGAAATCATGACAGTGTCTGCACTGCAATAATGATGAGAAGAAGGAAGTGGGTGGAGAGAGGAAGGGGAGGAGCCACAGTTCCATTTTCCTACAATCTGGCTTTGTTCTGTGCACCTGGTCCATTAGAGGTACAACCAGATGTTTTCTATAAAGCACCCTTCCAGCCTCTGGAACAAGCCAGCAGACTAGCACAGCTAAAGAAAAGGCAGAAGAGGGCTGGTAATAGTTCAGAGGGTAAAGGAGCTTGCCACTAAGATTGAAAACCTGAGCTCAATCCCTGGGATTCACAGGTAGAAGGAGTCATTCTCTAACTTCCACAGCTACCCCACATGTGTACACACAGAGGCACACACAAATATACACAGACAAATAGATACCCCCCCCCCCCACATATACACACAAACAAACAAATGTAATTTTAAGGTAGGGAGGTCTTCCAGGGACTTTAACAGCCATTGTTGCTCCTTTGTTGGTATTGTTGTTGTTTTATTTATCTTTTTAGTTCTTTGCTTTTGTTTTGCCCTTTCCCCCAAATTGGGAAATTCATTGCTGACATGCACTTCTACTCTGTAATCTACAGTCTCCAAACGGATTCTACAGATAGCCCCAATAATGGCTTTTATGGCTCTCTCTCTTCCCTTGGCCTTAGCTTATTTAGAAGGTAAAATTTCTTTGGAGTTGGCTCCCAGAAACCTTTATCAGCTTCCGCCTCATCGCAGTCTCATTACCTTACTTTTCTATGGCTTCCTTATTGAAAGGCACAGGAACAAAAGCAGAAGTGTGAAGACCCCTCCCAGCGCTCTCCTCCGAGGGTGCCTACCTTCTGCTTCCCACTGTTTTGAGCTAATTGCTTCATTATGTGCCTTTTAAAATTGCTCTGTTCTTTAGGGATTAATTTTGTACTTATCTTCACTAACCGTAAAGCGTTTACAACATATTGTGAAGCTGTGTCTGTTCTGATGCTGCTTGGTGACCATAGAACTATACCCTTGTGTGTCTGATGTGTTAAGAAACAACATGCTTTCTAGAAAAGAGGCTGGCACACAGTGTCTGAGGCCTTCTTGGAGCTGTTGGGCAGGGTAATTCCTTTGTATGTTAAGGTATAGACAAGGGAATGTCCACCAATCTAAAGTTTGGGCCTAACAGGCATCAGGCTGCCTGTTAGAGGCCTTGGGTGATTTGAGGTGTCATGGGTTCCAGAAGATTATGACTTGTGGCACACATTCCAGTAGAGTAGAGGTAGCAATGGATGGCCATCCAGAAGGAAACAGGCAAACCAGAAGTTCTCTCTAGTCAAGTCCATGCTTTCTCAAAGCTCTGACACTTGGTGTTGTCTGTCTCTGGGCACTAGCCCACCAGTCATCAAAGAATCACCTCACCCTTTCTCTGGTCAAATATTCCCATGAATTGCCCACTTTCTACCCTCTCTATTTCTGTTATCATTTCTCTACACCAACTGCCCATACCAAGGCCTTCTTATGGCAAATCCATGTCTTCTGGCCACTTGCATTCTGGGAGTCCAAAGAGGTAACTTAGGGCCTTTGAAATCAGACCAAACCACCATCACAGTCAAACGCACTGATTCTCTGAAGGACTTGGCAAGTAAGTCAATGTCTCTGAGCCCCAGTGATATCATCTGAAAAGTAAGGCTAAGAATTCTTCCTACTTGTGGTTCTTGACATGAGTTAATTTTTGTGATGCTTGATACTGGTTGTCAACTTGACAGACTCTAGAATCACAGGAGATAAGCCTCTGGGCATATTTACCTGGGACTATTTAGATTAGCCTCTTGCTTGTAAGAGATTATCTTGAGCAAGATAAAAATAATTAGAAGGGTCCCCCTAAATGTAAGTGATAACCCTGTGAGCTGGGGTCCTGGACTGGTAAAAGATGGAGCCGAGAACCAGTGATCATTGCTTTCTGCCTTTTAAATCTTCTAGAACTGGAGTTAGGGATGATCGTGAACTGCCACGTGGGTGCTGGGAACTGAACCCATGTCCTCTACAAGAGCAGCCAGTGTGCTAAACCTCTGAGACATCTCTTCCAGCCCCACTCTCTGCTTCTTAATTGTGGATGTAAGTGCTAGTAACCCAAATTACTGCTGCCATGCCTTCTCCATCATGATGGGGTATACCCTGAGACTTCAAGCCAACACAAGTTCTTCTTTCTGTATGTTTGCTTCTTTTCAGGTACTTTGTCACAGAAACTAGACAAGACAAGAAACTAAACCAATGATGGGCACACCACTCAGTAGTCAGTTCTGGAGGTGATTTAGGGCAGGGATCATCTCTTTTATCTGTCACACTTGGGAAGGTGAGTAGGAGAGTAGGAGAGGCTAGAAGTGACAGGGGGGCAGGGAAGTGGACACAGTCAAAGTCCATGATGTGGCTTTGACTTAAAATATCATTCTGAAATTTACTACACAAATCTACAACACTTTGAAAAAGCCTAGTCTGTTACACTCTTAAGCTCTCTCTCTGTGTGTGTGTGTGTGTCTATCTGTCTCTCTGTCTCTTTGTGTCTCTGTCTCTCTTTGTGTCTCTGTCTGTCTGTCTGTCTCCCCCCCACCCCCCCTCTGTGTGTCTTCTGATGTGGCACCAGGTCCTTTCTGAGCCTGGGCAGCTCTGGTGCTGTGGTCTTACACTTGTTGTCTCCAGAAGCATAAGCGAAAGTAAACTTCTAGTCTTTTAAAACCACCCACTCTCCAGCATTTTGTTAGAGCAATAGAAAACAGATGAAGACAGAATGTGGTAGGATGTTCACAGAGAAAAATAAGACTGGATCACTTCCCCACACTGTATCAGGATTGGTTTTGAAAAAAATCAGAGATTAAAATGTGAAAGATAAGATTATACAAGTAGTGAATGTAGGTACAGTTCTCTCTAACCAGGAGTGGATCAGATTTCCTTAACTAAGGACCTGGAAAGGAAGGCAAAGGCTGATACATTAGCTTGATTTTGAAAAAGCAGCATAGGCTAGGCATGGTGATACAAGAGGTGAAGGCAAAAGGATTACAAGATAGAGGTAAGACTGAACCACCAAGTGAATTCAAGGCTAGCCTGGGCTACAGTAAGACTTTATCTCAAAGAAAATGGAGCAAAGCAGTCCTTTCATAGCAAAAACAGAAGAGAAATAACACACTTGGGAGAGAAATTCAAATTACACACTAGATAGGCAGTACTGCTTCTGATGTGTAGACATCCTAAAAATAGAGATTAACAACACCGTAGGAAAGTGGGCCAAAGGTCTGAGCAGCTCCCAGGAGACGGCAGTGTGGATGGTCTTAGCTGTGTGAAGAGCCTGTGGCTTACTTTAAAAGAGTTATACAAATGAAAGCAACCCTGAAATCCAGGCAGACTGGCAAGACCCAAATAAATGTCTTCCTATTGGCCCTTTAATTTTTGGTTAGCCACAGTCAGTTTGCTTCCTTTATAATGCTGATTTTGAGCACTGTCTGAATAAAAAGGCCAGCAGGGAACACATATAAATTAACACACACCTTAAAAAACACTGTTTAAAATGTGCAGTAGCATATTTAAACAACACAAATGTTACATGGACGTTGGATATGGTCATATGCTTTATATAGAGCACTTTATAGTTTATGGAGTACCTACATTTATTTCTTCTTGTTATAGTTGTTAAAAATAATAATTATGATAATGAGATAATAAAGTATAAAGATGGATTAACTTATCAGACCAACATAAACATGTTGAAAGACCAACAATTCTGAGATAATAAATTCTAGCTTGCCTACGGCATTTGTGTGTTTGCACAAAAAGGGGTTATTGTAAGGAAAAGATTCTGAAAATATTGAAAAAGGACACTGACTTTGTTATTAATAGATATTTAATAGACTTTCTTCCTGCTAGAATTAAGATTTTTTTTTTTTTTGAGATAGGGTCTTTCATAGCACAGGCTGGCCTTGAACTTGCTATGTAGCCAAAGATGACCTTAAACTTCTGATTCTCCCATCCCTACCTCCTGAGTACTTGGATTACAAGTGTTACTACTGGTCTATATGTGGTGATATGGATGGAACCCAGAGGTTTTCTTGTACATTCTAGGCAGGCACTCTACCAACTGAGCCACGCCCCCACCCACAGGGGTGACTGGTAGCCTCTAATAATGTCATTGTGAGGTCTATTCTGTTTTAATCTACTCTGGTTTCTTCCCTCCTGTATTCCTATAGAATATGCATTTTCCTGCAACATGGGCAGGTGGTACTAGGTTCCCCATGGCTGAGAGAGAACACTTAGAAGGGAGTGAAAGCTTGTAGACAGGATGACAGGAGAATGCATTGGTTAGAGTGGCCATGGTCTGAGGTGGAGAGAGCCCCCAAGTGCAAACGCTAGCCTTGTTAAGTTGTTAAAGGCTATGTGGATGGAGGACTTTGGATGATTCCATGTGCCCCAAAGGCCAAAATGCACAGCCAATTAGACAGAATTCTTCCCATCCTAGATGATGCTTGGCTCCAGAATCTCATACAGAAAGAGACTCACATCATAGTCAGGCCCTATGAAGAGGCTAAGAAACAGCAGATAAAAGGCACAAAGCTCAAATTAAGCAATAAAGAATGAAGACAGTGATTCAGTCTTAGGGACAGGTGACCATTCTAGGCTGGGGGTGAAAATGTTATTTAAGAGTCATTAGAGTTGAAGAGATGGCTCAGCGATTAAGAGCACTGACTGCTCTTCCAGAGGTCCTGAGTTCAGTTCCCAGCAACCACATAGTGGCTCACAATCATCTATAAAGGGATCTGATATCATCTTCTGGTGTGTCTGAAGACAGCAACAGTGTACTCATATACATGAAATAAATAAATCATAAAAGAATAAAAAGAGTCATCAGAGTAGGAGGCCATTGTCTAGAGGACCAAATGATAAAGAATATTCCAAGATAGAAGCTCTATCCTCCCACGAGAAACCCCAGTGAGAAAGACTGGGTGCTTAGACAGGAGTCCATGATTTGTATATAACCCATGGTTGCTCAACAAACTCTTCTCCACGTGGTAATGGCAAATGGCTCAATCTAGCCAAGAGACACCCACGGCGAAAGCATGGCAGAGAGGATTTCCCTTCTGGCTGCCAGATCTAGACACTAGGGGTATAGTAATGGTGGTGGGTATTCTCCCACTGCCCCTTTTCTTTGATTTCTGCCACAGGAAGGTGATTTCATATTAAAGAGTTCAATTGCAAGAACTAATTGCAGTCAAGGATTCCCTGGCAACTCCATACAGCTCATGAATTTAGTTTAAGAAGTGTGTGTGTGTGTGTGTGTGTGTGTGTGTGTGTGTGTTTTCTTATTGAATGAGAACACAAAATACAATTGAGAATTCTCTTCTATAAATCAGAACTGTTAAGATCTTCAACAATTGTGCTATAAACTCAGACTTTCTCGAGATGCTTAGCTATAGAACAAGATGCAAACTAACTTCTTTGCTATTAGACACTTACAATGTTTTTCTACTTTATATGTCTATACATTTAGAATGTTTTGTTCCATGAGACCTTGTCAGCATTTAATAGTAAAACTAACTAGTCCTAGATTTTATTTGTGAGAATATTTTAAACTACAAATTCAATTTCTTTCATGATCATGGGTCAGGTTTATGTTTTTATTTCTTCCTGTGTCAGTTTTTATAAAAATATCATTCCACAAATTTGTATTTTTTGTTGACATTTTCAAATTATAGCATAAACTTATTTGTTATATCAATGAGTCCTTTTCTATTCCTAACATTTATTTATCTCTGTGCCTTGTCTCCTCTCCTGTTAAAGTTCTGTCATTTGATTATTTTTATCAAATAAACAAGTTTGGCTTTATAAATCTTTTTTATTATATGCATATACATGAACATGTATATGTATGTGTATGTGCTATTTCATTTTTTTGTTCTTATCTTTATTATTTCTTCTTTAGTTTAAACTAAAGAGGAAATTTATTAGGTGATTTTGTTGGGATTTTTGCTGTAATCACAAATTCTAATTCTGGGGTCTGCACCATCATGAAACTAGTCCTGCCTATATCCTGCATGAGGGAGGAGAATGTGAGTTAGCTTCTGCTTGTTCTTTGGTATCTGTAGTCCATGGTGTTGGCAGTAATTCATGAGCTTGTTCAGTATTTTCTGAAATGATTCAAAAGTTAAAAGATCACCCAATGTCTGAACACACAAATTAATTTTGCTCTTTGAAGATGGATCAAAGGGTAACCACAAAATTCCATTTCTGGGTTCTTTATAATCACAAACCACAGATAATTTCCTAGGCTGTTGTTCTTGTCATGTAATAAAAATGTCAGTGTCAATCTATCCAGCTTCCTGGGCCATTTCCAGGGCTGTCTTTCTCTCACCTACAGCCATTGAGGTCTTCAATCCTGTTGTTTTCTCTCCGGGTCCTGTCCACCATGTGGACAGATTTGGGACATTGTAAACTATGAAGGCAAAGCAGCTTCTTCAGTATTTTCTTCTACTATATTTATTCAGATGTTTTCCTAACTACTTATATGCTACTAATGCTCAGCTTTTATTTCTAATGGAGGGATGGGTTATCAGTTTCTCTTTAGCTGAACTTGAGCTGCATTCATACAACATAGGCATCGTACGTATTTATTATCACTGGGTTCAAGGCATTTTCAAAATTCTGACACAATTTCTTCTTTGAAATATGGATTTTTAGAAGCATGTCTCATAATTTTCAAAAATGATGGTTTTGCCTGTAACTTTTGGTCGTGGGTTTCTAGCAATTCCATTTTGGTATGAGAACATGCTCTGTGTGAGAAGAACTCTTGATATTTGTTGTGTGTTGTCTTATACCCTAGACTGTGCTCAACATCCCTGAACATCCAATTTGTTCTGAGAGAAAAATATCATTCAGTAACTTTTAGATGCTCTTCAGAGTCAACCCATTAACTGTGTGCATCTGTCAATGACTTTGGGGAGATGTAATAAAGCCTTCTACTATGCTTTCAGGGTTGCTGATGTCTCATTGTTCTTTGCTGGTTTTTTTGATTTTTTTTTTTATTTTTTTATAAAAACCTTATTTGATGTGTATGGTTATTTTGTCTCTATGAATACCAGCATACCTCATGCATGCATGGTACCCACACAGGCCAGATTACAGCACTGAGTTACAGACAATTATAAGTCACCATGTAGATGCTGGGTTCAAACCTTGGTCCTCTGGAAGAACAGCCTCTTAGCTGCTGAGCTATCTCTCTAGACTCTGCAGAGTTTTTCCTTTATACAAATTTACATTGTTCCATTACTAATGTTCAAACTGACAACTAATAGAGTCTAGATGAATTTTACATTTATCATTTTAAGATGTTTTTATTATATTGTACTTCTTTTCTAAAGTTAATACAATAACTTTCTTTAGGTTAGCATCTGCTCACTATGAACTTTTCCATCCTTTTAGATTTTTATCATGTTTGTGCCTTATTTCAGATATGTTTCTTGTAAATAGCCCATTGCTAAGTAAACTTTTGAGCTAGTCTAAAAGTGTTCATCTTTTGACTTAGTTCATGTAAATTGACTGGTATAAGTAGGCCTGTGTTGCTTCTCCGCTCAAGCTGTTGTATACACCTATTTCTGCCTTGCTTATAGAATATTCATATTTTATTTTCCATCAACTGATTTTAAAATCATATTTCTTCATTCTGTGCTTTTCATGTAATCCTAGAAATTTTAATTTGTTTATTTAAGTTATGAAAATTTAAACTCAACCAGTAACCTTTCTATGGATCACAAAATAGACATTTACAACAATCCCTGTCACCCCTCCTAGCGTATTTACATGTATGGGGTTTTAACAGCCCTATAAGCAGTATTCTGGTGTTTTGTTTCATGCCATATTTTATTAGATTTATCTATTTACTATCATTGAGGTAATTATTCTTCAATCTCACATTTCCTTTGGGGATCATTTTTCCCTAAACATAAATACTTTTTAACTTATTTAATAAAGATCTTACATGAGAAAATTAGTGTGTGTGTGTGTGTGTGTGTGTGTTGTATCCTCTTTTGAGTAGGGTTATTTTGGGTACACACATATACTCTGATGAGCATTTACTCATCATATTGAAAAGAGTATCCCATAGTCTCTTGGCTTTCACTGTTGCAGTGAGAAGTTGGCAGTTCTAATCATTTAATCACTAGTTTCTCTTTCTCTTACTGGGGTAGGTTCTTATTCTTGTCATTTAGTTTCACTATACACACATACACACATACACACATACATACACACACACACATATACATACATACATACATGCATACATGATGTATATCGTCATACTTATCTGATTTTGGACAAATTAAATTGGCATATTAGTCAGAAAAAAATTCAAGACATTATTTGCTAAAATAATTGCTTTTGCCTAATCCTCTCCTGTTACCATTTCCACTTGGAACTGTAAGACAGTATACTCTCTAGTTTACCTAATCTTCACCCATATTCTTTTATTTTTCTTTCTGGGCTGACATTGAATGATTCCTTTAGATATACTGTTGAGTTTGTTGGTTTTATTATCTTAATAATGTTCATATATTTGTTTGACCCGTCCACTTAGCCTCATTTTATATTTTTCACATTTGAAAATTTGTCCTAGTAAAACTAAATGTTATAGTTTGGATGTAAAATGTCCCCAAAAGCTCATACATTGATGTATTGGTAGAACTACTGATAAGGGCACTAAACCACCAGTAGAGGAATTAATGATTGAGTTCATAACTAAACTGGGCTAGGAGGAGATGGGGACTTGTTGGAAGATGTGGGTCATGGAAGCTACGCCTTTGAATGTGTATGTTGTTCTCCTTTCTCCCTTTCTCTACGTCCTGGACACTGGGAGTTAAGAAGCTATGATGATTAATATTGATTGTCAACAGACTCTAGAATCACCAAAGAGACAGCCCCCTGGGTAAGTCTATGAGGGCTTATCTAGATTAGGTTAGCTGGGGTGAGAAGACCCACCCTTCTGGTAGACAGCATTATTTCACACACTGGGGTCCTGGACAGCATAAAAAATGGAAGCAGGCTGAGCACCAGCAGACATCTCTCTCTGCTTCCTGACTGTGCATGCAATGTGACCAAATGTGTCAAGCTCCTGCTGCCATGAGTTTCCCCATGACCTAATGTGTCCCATGCATCCATTTGCTGAAATAAGTCCTTACTTCTTTATGTCACTTCTTGTTACAGTGACAAAAATATTAACTTCACATTTATATAAAATTAAGCATCTTTAAGATTAAATGATCATTGTAAATGCTGGAAGTACTGCTAATACAGAATGGCATGCTTCAGTTCTCTTCCCTTCTCTCAGCCTATTTGTTTGAATATTTAACAAATGTGTTTACATATTCTGTGGCATTTGCTATATTTGTAATGCAAATGTCTGCACCCTCTCCTCAGTGTATATATACTGGTGGTTTGAATGAGAATGGCCTCTATAGGCTCAGATATTTGAATGCTTCTTCTTTAGTTGATGGAATAGTTTTGGGAAGGATTAGGAGGTGTGATCTTGTTAGAGGAGGTGTGTCATTTGGGTGTCGGCTTTGAGGTATCAAAAGCCCACAGCCAGGCCTAGTCTCCCCATCTGTATCTCTGTCTCTGTCTCTCTCTGTCTCTCTCTGTCTCTGCCTCTCTCTCTCTCTCTCTCTCTCTCTCTCTCTCCTTCTCTCTTTCTCTCTCTCTCTCTCTCTCTCTCTCTCTCTCTCTCTCTCTGCTTCCTGTTTGTAGGTCAGATGTAAGTTCTTGGCTACTGCTCCAGAATGATGCCTGCCTACCTGATCCCACACTTCCCACCAGGATGATCATGGACTCTTCCTCTGAAACTTTAAGCAAGCCCCCAACTAAATGCTTTCTTTTATAAAAACAAAAACAAAAACAAAACAAAAGAAATCAAGTAACTTATAGATGGAGACTTCTGAAACCATGAGCCAACATGGAATCTCTCCTCCTTTACATTGTTTTTCTCAGAAATTCTGTTGCCTCGACAAAAAACTAAACAAATGATTTGAAAAGTCTTCTCATTAATATTTTAATATCTTCTGATTAAAATAGGAATGCTTAAGGGTCTGAGGAATGGCTCAGTGCACTTGTTACATAAGCATGAAGACCCAAGTTCAGATCTCAGCACCCACACAAAAAGCTGGGTTGGCCACACACACATCTGCAACCTCAGAGCTGTTGGTGGGAAGCGCAGAGACAGAAGGATCACTGGGACTTGTTAGTCACCAGTATAGCTGAAGAGGGGCTTTGTCTCAAGAGAATAGGGAAGAGAACAACAGAGAAGCACATATGACATCCTCCATGTGTGGGCACAGGTGCAGACATACCACACAAATGTGCTTCTCTCTCTCTCTCTCTCCTCTCTCTCTCTCTCTCTCTCTCTCTCTCTCTCTCGCTTGCATGCACACAATAAATAAATAGATCATTATATAGCACAGTTTCCATCCTGTATCTGATTCAATGCTCTAAAGACTCTTTAGATATAATCTGTCTATTGATTTTGCACTATCTCATCTTTATGCATGCCTTTTCTCTTATTTCTATGATGTTTTAAAAGCTGTCACCTCATGTTCCATGGACCTCTAGCAGTGTGAATTTTTGTAGCCTAATTTAAATGGCTTATTTTCCAGAGGTGATTATACTTTATATTGAGAAAACAGCTCTTTGAGACCCCAACTCCGTGGGAGACAAAGCAAGCCCATTGCACAGGACCAAGAAAAAGGAAATTTAAATGTCACCAGGTTTCCCAGATAATGCACTGATCTGAAGTTTTGTTCTCTATTAGTTTTCTTGGTTTTCTAACAAACTACTATGGGAGACCGCTAAACTGACAAAAAAATGAACATATAGTTCTGGGTGCTAGAAGCCCCAGTGGAGGTATGATGCTCAAGAGGATCTTTCCTCCAGAGCTTCTAGAGAAGGGTCCTGTCTTACCTCTTCCAGTCTTAAGTATTCCTTGGCTCATGGTATCACAGCTCCAACCTCTGCCTCTAGCTTTACAGGCTGTATTCTTTCATGTTCACCTTTGCCCAGATTTTCTTCTTATAAAGACACCAAGCACATTAGAGTAGTACACACCCTGACCCAGTGTGGCTTCCTTATACCTTGATTATACCCATGAAGACTATTTCCACATAAGCTCACATTCCCAGGTAAAGAATTAGGATTTCTGGATGTTTGGGGGAAGAGCGACTCAATTGAGCCGATAACAGTTTCTAACTATTTTTTTTTTAAATGCTGTTGCCAGCTCTGGAATACATTCCTTGTCCTAGAACTTTCTGAGCCATGAAGTATACAAATTGTCAGTCTTCTGTTTATGTCAGCTCTTATTTCTTACTTCCTACTTCAGCAAGTCTCACTTTTTCCTCATTGCCATGTAGATCGTAAAGCCAGGGGTGGGAGCTTACTAAAATTGAGTGTAAAATGAGATTATCAAGGCTTTAAAGGGAGACTCAACAGGTAATGCTGAGTCCAAAGGAGAAAGAAAGCACAAACACTGTGATATTTCTTGTGGGATGAGTCTCAAAGGACTTGGGTCCTGGACTTGATCACTGTGATCTATTGAGCCATAAAGTCTCGGACTTGAGTCTTTTTTCTTGTGTTTTACAAATTACATGACATTGGAACCTATGCAAGTTCATAATTTCAGTTTCTTAGACTGATCAAGGGGAGATACCATAAAAAGTCTATTTTAGAGTGGTCTGTGGTTAGATGGCAGTTAAAAAATTCCCCCTGCGTTGGGAAAAGGGATCATCTGTAAAGTGCTTACTGAGCAAGTTGTGAAGACCAGAGTTCAGACATGCAGACCAATGTGAATGTTGCTGTGGTGGGCTGCCTGTAATGCTTCCCTCAAAAAGTTGAGACTAGATCCCCAGAGCAAGCTGGCTGGCAAAGCTAGTTATACCTGACTGCTGGGTTTGATTGAGAGATCCTGACCCATTGAATATAGTGGAAGAGAGATTGAGGATGATTCCAGACATCAACCTTGATGGGCTGCCACATGTAGAAACACAGATGTGTATGCACACCAACACACATACAAAAATAAACACGTGCATATCCCACATGCATATGCACAGGGAGCATGGAGGAAAACATGACTAGCAAGATCCCAGACATACATCAGGTAGTCAATATGTACAAAAGAAAATCTATTTGCATGTTCCAAAACAGGTAGGGGCCTTGCACGAGTTGCTGCTTCGTAAAGGAGATGTGATGAGTGATGGCTTTCAGTGTGGCACACAATCCTGAGGGGTGATTAGAAAATACTATATTTTTTCAGGGAGGAAACTGAGGCACTGCGATATTAGTTTGAAAAACACAGAAGAAAAAATAGGTAGCACATATAGGAAGACAGAAAATGATCAGAGACTCTGCACCCCTTAAGGAAGAAGCAGAATACAAATGAACTGTCCTTCCTCGTGTACTTAGTTCCACCAGCTTACAGAGGCTGTGCCCTGTTTAAAAAGCCGCCTTTTCCTCTGCCATCAATGATGCTTCATCTCTGTCCAGTGGGAGGTGAGAGACGGAAAACAAAGCCTGGCAATATTTTATACTGTATTTGAAACCCTGAACACGAAACTACCCGAAGATATTCTAACACAAATCTGAGAGCCTCACCCAGGCCCATACTCCAAAATAGCTTTATAATTTAAGGAAGGCGAGCCAGAAATCACCACCACCGTGTGATTGACTCACACATATGTTGGAAGCAGAGTTCACAAATCTAATTCGTTTCCCCATTTCTGGACATTTTTACCCAGAGAACACAAGTGACCGGAGGCGGTGCTGCCCGCTTGGCTGATTCCTGACAGCTGCTTCTGGTGAAACAGATTGTGTTTGGGGGCAAGCATTTATCCAGGAGCAGTACTGAAATGAGATGGCAAGGAAGCCGGCGGGTGGTGAATAAATGACCAGGGAGGGAGAGCAGGAGAAATGAGGGTGATTATGCAGGGCTGTCCTGTACGAATACATTAGCTTCCCATCCGCCTGTGCATTCCCACTGCCTCCAAAGCAATTGCTTGGAGTGCCAGTGAACACAGGTGTCTGAGGTATTTTCCAAACTCAGCCTCAGACAGGCTGTTCCTTCAGCCAGACTGGGGCTGAACTGGGCCCTGGAGCGCTGTTAGGTCCTTTGGGTGTCACGGGTTGCTCACTGTCTGGGTCTCCCTTGCACAGTTGAGAGGGTTGTCCTGGGAGTAGGAAACATGGGGGGGGGTGGGTAATGATGAGAGGAGGGTAGGTTCTTAAGTGAGAACTGAAGGCCTGGATGGACCTAGAGACACCAGATGCATGTACCACGGCAAAGGTGCAGTCAGGTGGACCGGATTTTGCATAAGGTATGAACAGCTGGTTGTGAGACGGTAAATCTGTCAAACACAATACACCAGGTAGAACAAGGTCCCCTAAGAGGCTGACAAACCTGTGGGTGTGGGTGGCGGGTTATTAGACAGTTGGAACCATTATGGGACTCACCAAGGCTGAAGCCATGGGTTTGACAGGGAGCTTCCTGGACGGATAATCCTTCATTATAGCCACCACCTCATTTCTACCAAATACCAGACACCCAACTCACTTTCCTGGCTGAGAAGAGGGATCATTCTAAGCTTCTCTGTTACGGGCCAAGAGATAAGAGAGCCAGGAAGCCCAGTAAATGTTCTCCAGGGGTAAGAAAGAAAATGGCACTTCTTACAGAGTCGCACTAATAGTTGATAAATCAGAGAGCCCTCAGCAGTGAGTCTGGCTAGATGAGGTGGGGGTCAGAAAGCAGCATGAAGTGAATCTGGCTGTGTTCTGCTATTTATACTCCAGGGGTTTGTTTATTTCTTGTTAGACCTCTTTAACCATCTTTGGAAATAGTCTATGGACCACAGTGGAGTAGACTACCATGGGGAAGTGACTCCGGTAGTTTTTCTTGTCCAGCTGCCCCTTGGTGTCTTCTGCTGCTTACCCCACAGATTTGTTTAGTCTAAACAGAAGTGCTAAACTGATTCTCTAGGCAAGCAAACTCTGAAGGCCTCTATTTCCTGAAAACTCAAGAGGCGCTGCTCTGAGTCTCCCTGGCTCCAGCTATGTACACACACCAGGGCTTAGAACAAGATATTCAGTCAGTGTGTAAGTGTCAACTCTTAGCTCCTTTTGTATTGCAAACTAAGGGCTCATCAACACTACACCCCTAGACTGATTCACTTACCATCATGGGAGCTGAACTCAGCCCTGTGTGAGAAATCTCACTCACCCTGATCCCAAGCTCCACATTCTCCCCTCCATAGACCTCCATGCCTTCATCGAGCAGGCCAATCTCCTCGAAGTACTGCCGGTCCACAATGAAACAGCCAATGAGGGCGGGGCTCCTGCAGGGTGGGAGAGATGGCCAGCTGTGAGCAGAGGCTGGTCAGAGAGTCATTGAGGAGAAAGAGCTTCCAATCCCAAGGTTCCTACCTCTGCTGCCAGACCCAGTAGAGCCTTGTTTTCTGGGTAGCCTCCTAGGTTCATGTTCATTTAGCCACCCCAAGGAAGCTGTTTGAGACAGTGGGAAGACAGCTCTTGTTCTGGGACCAGCCATTGCCCCCCACTATGCTTGCTGGTGCATTAGTAAGTGGAGGCGGTGCCATTGACTCTCTTGGTGTAGATTGTTTCTTTGGACTTTGAGCCACATGGCCAGACTGCTTCAGTTTGGACTTTCCCATTATCCCCATTGGGGGCTTTCCATGTCAACCTCTGTTCACTTAGAAAAATTAGTGACAACCAGGTTGTTGAGGGCTTTGAATAGCATAGAAAAAGAATGTATAGATTTTATCTATAGGTAAAGGCTTGTCTGTGACAAATTCCAAGCAGAGTGCTGTCCAGCATATCTGAGACCCTGCCTGAGTTTTATCCCCACCATTTTATAAGCTAGGCATGGTGGCATATTCCTGTCATCCCAGCACTCAGAAGCAGGAGAATCATAAGTTCAGAATCATTATTAGCTACATAGAGAATTCCAAGTCAGCCTGGATAACATGAGGGGACACTATAGGGCAGCTGACTAGAGGAGGTGGGGAGCATAAGAAACCCACCTGTCTCCAGGAAAGGTGGTAAGGACACAGGAATTTGGAAAGAGCTGTAGTGAATGGGGCAAAGATCATGACTGATCTGATGTTATAGATGCCAATGATTCTGGTTCAGAGGCTCAGAGAGGCTGGAAAACTTCTCAAGAAACATAGCCAGAGCATTGTCATTCCCATATGTTCACCTCTTATGGCTAGGTTTGGTGTTCTCCATTAAAGAAAGGTCTCAGTCTACTCTAAGAACACACATATGTGACACCCCTAAAATCTGTGGAAGTAAAGTCATTTAGAATACAGTCCACCTAGGGTATCTGTGTGCCTGAGCATCCTCCTGCATCAGCACTCCCTAAGAAAACAGCCCTTTCTGCACCTGGGTGTGTTTCTAGTTCCAACTAGATGGATCCATTTGCATGTAATTGATAGCTTTCTCACCCATAAGGGTTTCTCAATTTCTCCTTTCCTCTCCTTCACCAAATCCTCCAGCCTAGCCTGATAGCATAGAAGGCTAAGAAAAACAAATGACAAACAAGGCAGATACAGCCCCCACTGTTCCTGCTTACTCCCCTGATGGTAGCAATTCTGTGAAGTCCTTCATGGAGGAGTTAGTGAGCCCCATTCATATCCCTTAATGCTCACACCCCCGATACTGTAGTACAGCTCCAGTCTGAGACTCTGGCTGAGCTTAGCCCCAGGTATCTGTCACTGAAATTGTTTTCCAGCACCAAACTATATGTCCTTCTATAGGCAGCTTCACTGTTTGGTGATGTGGCTAAGTGATAGAGTACTTGACTAGCAAGCTGAAAGCCCTGGGTTCCATCCCAGCACCATAAGGAAAAGGAGTTTCCTGAATGCATTTTCCCCAATATGCCTCACACCTTCTGTTGTTGAATTGTGCTGGCTCTCCATCACCAAGATCTCTGACCCAGAAACATTGATACCTACAACATCAGTTGTGTGGAAACATCCTGGGCACTGAGGTAAAGAGCTCGAAGGCTCTGGACATGACCAACTCTTGAAGATCACTTGTGCAGTGAAGGGGCTGAGATTCACCTCTCTAAATAAGGTGGTTTGAAAGTAATGGCAAGCAAAGCCAGGTCTTCACCTTTTCTTCCAAACTTCTGCATATTGGATGTGTTGGGGCTCTCAGAACAACAGTCTTAGAACATATGGGAAGGGCCTTCCTCTCACTTCCAGAACCAGCCAGGGAGGGCACAAAATCCAGAGCAGGTTCTCAAGTGATTAGAGACACCTCAGGGTGTCTGTGACTTAATAACTAGATGCTGTATTAGGCAGAATTAGGATAAACATTTCCCCTCAATCCCCAAAAAGATTAGACACAGCTTATAAAAAAACCTAAAATCTGCTGAAAAATAAAAATAACATCTAGGAAGATCTAAAGGTTACAATAGATTGGAAACAGAAAGCAAGTGTAGGATGAGGCTCTCTCTCATAGTTCTTAAAAAGGATTTATTTTTATTTATGTGTGTGTGTGAGAAAGAAGAGGGGAGGGAGGAAGAGAGAGAGAGAGAGTATGAATTTGCCAAATGAGTACAGGTGCCTATGGAGACCAGAAGAGGGCATCAGATCCCCTAGAGCTGGAGTTACAGGTGACTATAGCTGCCCAACATGGGTGTTAGAAAACATGGGTCCTCCATAAGAGAAGCAAGTACTTTAAATTGAGCTATCTCCCTAGCTATCCAGCACAGTTCTTAAAGTGAGCCCAGATGTTGGTTCTGAGATTTCTGTTGAGCTAAATAAGAAGGAACATACAGATTCTTAGAAACAAAATTCACAGTTCTCCGGTAGAAATGAACTGATTGATTATTTGGGTTTTTTTGTTTTGTTTTGTTTTGTTTTTTTGTTTGACTTGTAATTGATTTGAGAGAAATTTCTCATGTGGATTTTCTTGAGTGGGTCAGCTAGAGACTTTGGGGACCCATTGAATGACAATCTTAAAAATGGTATTTCACACCACAACAGAGGCAAGTGCTGAGCTCTATGTATAGTAATGTGTGGGCAAAACACTAAAACAGAGCTCCAGCGAATGAAGATCTTTGGTGCTTACAGTGCATTGTGTAAAATCTGTCTCTATGGCGCTTGTCGTCCTCTAGGGAGAAAACCAGAAATGATCCAAAAGCTTCCAGAATCTTATTCCTCTAATCTACATTCCTGATACTAATAATGGGGTGATAGAGAACAAATGGTCAGTATGGTATCCTCTGGCAAAGACGTAGAGTACAACTCTGCCAGTTAAGACCAGCCTGCTATGTTTGGGGGCGAGCAGAATAGAGATAACTAAGATCTGAATTATCTCCTTCGAGAACACCCACACATGGGGGCATATTTCCCTCTGATGACACTGGGCAAACTAAAGCAAGAATGAGCCACACACGTTTTAAACTCAACAGTAACTGATTCAGCCTTCAGCAGGACCATTTTCCTGGGGCAGTCTTGCTCTCATCGTGTTAAACAGGGGTTGCACAATGAGTCGACACCAGGCTATAATATGGATCTGATGAACCATGTATATACACAAGGTCCTGGCACACAGCAGGTTCCCAACAAATTAACAGCACACAATTGTATAGACAGCTGCAGTGATCTGGCTTTGTTTTGAGTGTGTCCCTTCTAAACATTCCTGTGTTGGAAGCTTGGCATTGAGAGGTAGGAGGTCTCTAAGAAGTGGACCCTTGAAGGTGAGCAGATATCAGAGCAGTCACACTTATATGGGATTGATGTAGTAATGAACCATGGAAATGAGCCCTGAAGGTATAGCTCTCATCCATGGCTGCTTGCTCAAGACCTGCACACAAGATCAAGCCAGGAAAAATTCAACCATGGATGGAAGAGGGGCTTACAAAGGCCTGCCTACCTGAGAAGCTATTGGCAATTGATGGTTATTGGCCAGGGAAGAGTCAGTTTTTATGAGGGATGTAGCTTTTAATAGGGTTCTCTCATTTAGCAGGTAGCCCTACATTCAAGTACACATTGCTAGTACTAATTGGATTCAGTAGGTAAGAAAATAAAGACATGAAGTTTGAAGGAAGATTGTGTGGTATCTGGGAAGAGCTGGGGGTGAGGGGCAGATCTGATGAAAAGACATTACACACATATATAGATTTCTCAAAGAATAAGTGAAATGCATGACCACGAATAAATGTAGTTCTGAGGGGATCAGATTAATTCTTGATGCAGACATGTCAACCTTTCACATTGTGATATGAAGCTGTCAACTACAACCATATTGGGTGTCAGTTATATCTGTCCGGGGATGCATGCATCCCAGGGTCACAGGTTAGAAACACCTGAAAGCAAGCCCATTTCACATACCTGGCCTGTCCACGTATAGCTCTTTATCTCTCTGCTCTTGCCTAGCATTACAGCCTTGAGTTCTAGGGATGACATCATCCACTTGGTTCTAACTAAAAAGACTTCACCACAGGCTGGCCCAGTGGGGCCATTCAGTCTCAGACCTTCAGCTACTAATACAGTGAGTTAAATAAACATCACTCTTTATAAATTATCCATACTCTGGTATTTTGTCATAGCAACACAGGATAGACTGAGAAAGTCACAAAAGAAACCACAGGAGTCTTTTCTTCCATTCTATTTCCTGTATGAAATTTTTCTTCCAGTAATAACATTTGTGATATTGATTCTTTGAATGAAATTTTTCATAATCTTTTTCTCTCTTGCAGTACAAAGTAAGACAGGGTTCTTATTCCAAGGTGGCCCCCTAAGTCACCTTCTGGTGCCATTTGTCTGTTTAATGGTGGGGACTAGATGTCTGCCCAGTCATCAATACACAGAAATAAGGCTGGCAGGGCTGGGAACTGCAGGAGTCCTAAGGTATCAGAAGGAAGTCATTCAGGGGTCTAGGAAGACAGCATCAAAGACAGAAAGAGGTGGTGATTTTGAAATGCAGTTGGAGGCTATTGGTGCCTGTGTTCTATCGAATAAAACCCAAGTGCCATCCAGGTACGGTTATCTGTCCTGTGGTCTGGCTTGACCTCATAGCAAGGCCTGCCCAGCTCACATCTCTCCATGTGCTCTCTCTCAGACTCCCTTGTGACTGTAACTATCACCATGTGCTCTCTCTCAGACTCCTTTGTGACTGTAACTATCACATGTGAGTGTCACTCTCAACTTGACCATCTTCTCCTCACCCTTGAAGATCAGCTCAAATGCTTCTTTTTCCCGACAAAATTGTTCATCCTATACTGTATTATTCATCCTCGTTGTATTCCAGGCTTAGAGAGCTTGGAAATCAAATTCTACTCACTCAGAATCTCTAGTATTGAGCACAGTGCTTTATGCCTAGCAGCTGTACATGTGAAATGAAGTAACTGTGGGGTAAATAGATGTCCCAGCTGTTAGGAGTGCTTCCTGTTCTTCATAATGGCCTGAGTTCAGTTCTCACTACTCACATCAGCTGGATCATAACAAACAACCTGTAACTCTAGTTCTAGAGGACCTGATACAGATACCTAAACACATGGCACACACATGCACACACTCATGCATGCACATGCGCACTTATACCCCTAAATAAAATAAAAAGCCAATCTGGTTTTTTAAAATAAGTGCCTTTGAAACTTTGTCTGGAGTTCTGATTGCTCCTGTGGTTCTTTGAAAAGAGACCATGAGAGTTTGTAAGCAGAGTCTAAAGATCACACTGTAACTACCCCCCAAGCTCCTGTGGTGCCACACTGGGCTCAGGCAGGGAGGGTAATCCTTGCCCAGAGGGCCTTGGCAGAGAGCCCAAAGGAGAAGGGTGACATACCTGATTGGTGCCGTGGAGTTCTCCAGCTTCCACCAGGACTTGGGTGGGTTCAGGTAGCGGCACCACAGCTCCCAGTCGAAGCCTTGGGCGGCCAGCGGGTACTCTTCTATCTCAAAGTTGTCATATTTGATGTTATCAAAAGATGGTGAGATGATCCGTTTCCTGTTTTCCTTGATGCGGGTGAGGACTGGTTCCGCCCTGAACAGGAAGGAGAAAGAGATCACTTACACTGCTGAGGTAGGCATATTCATCTCCCAGTAGCAAGAGGAAGGAACCCTTGCTTCCCAAAGATGAAGAAGAGAAGCAGTGTTCTGCATCCCCAGGAGTTGACATCCCCTGGGCTAAAGGACTTCAAGGATAGCAAGAAGCCCAGTGGCCACTTCAACATGTCCAGAGCTGAATTGAGAGATTCTCACCCAGCCTGTTGTGATTTCCCTTTCTTTACTCACATGACAAAAATCAAGATGAAGAAGGAGGAGGAGGAGGAAGAGGAGGAGGAGGAGGAAGAGGAGGAGGAAGGAGAGAAGGAACAGATTTGAAGCTTTAGAGGAACTTTCAACCTGGGTTTTGATTTTGCTTGGACCACTCTGGAGGAAGAGGCAGGTGGTGTGGGCACAGGCATATTCTCCCCTGCTTCAGGAGGGGTGGGGGAATCCAGGCTTTCTCCAGGGACTGGCAGGCCCCTCTGGGTAGTGGGAGAATAATGTGTTTGCCAACAGGAATGATAAGCTTCTCATTAATAATATATTCTCTTCATAATTGTTTATTCAAATCAGCTTGAAATAGTAAGTGTCCCTCTCCTCAGCTGGCCATAAATCCAGTGGAAATGCTTTTTAGATGGTCACAAATAGCACACAAGGACTTCAAAGATAAAATAATGACTGTGCTGCAGTCTTAGTTTAAGGCTATGATGCTGGCATCCCACCCAGGCTGCCTGTAGGCCCTGCCACTCCTTGCTGCCTGCTCCCCTCAGGCAGAGGCTGCCCTCATGGAGCTAGTAAGGGGAGTAGAGACACATAGGCTATTGATCACA
Organism: Rhynchomys soricoides; assembly: GCA_019843965.1. Lineage (NCBI taxonomy): Eukaryota > Metazoa > Chordata > Mammalia > Rodentia > Muridae > Rhynchomys > Rhynchomys soricoides. Next base: position 2,861,905 of record JADRCH010000134.1, read on the forward strand.
CAAGGAAAGAGGGCAGAAAACTGCCTATTTCAGCTATTCACAGTTAACCTGATCATCTGCGCTCCCATGTCACAGAGCTATGCACAGTAAGCAACACCACAGCATCCTAGCCCTGAAGGGACACCAGCATCAGGTGCCCTCTGAGGGTTCAGAATCATCTACAGAAGCCTCTTGTTAGTTCTCTTACTTACTCCACCTGGCACCTAAATTAGCTGATTTGAGAAAGGAAGACTCGATAAGACTTAATTTTGCTAGGATGGAGATTCTGAGGGTATCTGAAGCTCCAGGAAGCCACCTTTACCCACCTCTGTCCATTTGTTCTTGCCCTGTCTGTGAGTGAGGTGAGGCATCTGCCTTGTATCCACTCCAACTTTACTGCCTGCAGATGACAGATCCCTGTGCTCAGCTGGACAGGAACCCTCTGCCTCTCTGCTTTATTAATTTTTTTTTAATTTCTGTTTTGTATGTATGAATGTTTGGCCTGCATGTATGTATATGCACCACGTGTGTGCAGTGTCTGCCAAAAAGCGGGCAATGAATCCACTGAAACTGGAGTTATAGATGGGTGGGAACTGCCTTGTGTATTGTTAACCACTGAGCCATCTCTCTGCTTTGCCCTTTGTATATACTTGTCTTCATGATCAGGGGTCACGTGCTGACCCCTGACTCTTTGCTCTACATGAGACCCAGTCCTATTGCAAGATTTGGCTCACTCACAAACCCATACTGCAGTTGTCCCCATGACCCTCTTCTTTCCTCCATCCAGTGACTAAGATTCCCAGAATGCACTGAGCTTCCGAGTCAAGCCCGCTGGATCACACCGGGACCCCTTCTCTCCTTAAAGCACTCACCAGCCCACATTGAACTCCACGTGGGCATCGAACAGTGCCACCACAGGGGCTGTGGCTGCCCTCCAGCCGCTGACCCTGGAGCGGATGAGGCCTTCCTGCTTGCTGTGCCGCACAACTTTGATGAAGCCTGGCTTCTGGCTGTTCACCTTGTCCACGTATTCAGTCAGCTTTTCTTTGAGCTCCTCTGTTGGAAAAAAAAAATGCCTCTTAGCTGAGCAAGAACAAAGAGCAACCAAAACATCCTTGGTGCTAAGGTGAAATACCACCCCTTCCCAGGAGTCAAGAGCATTCCACCCCACTCTCCAGGTTTTCTCTGGCCTCCAGTGGTGGCCAGCATAGCTCAGCTTTGAGAGTAAGCAGGAAGAAGCAGTGAGTAAGCCCCAGCTTCATGCACTTATCAAGTACTCGCATACACTGTCTAATTCATCATTACAGTGAGACAACGGGGGGGGGGGGGGAAGGGTGTTGAGAGAACTCATCAGTTTGCCCAGCATTATACAGCACGTGAGTGTAGGGTCATGTTTACGATTGGTCTATGGACTTGACCACCCTGGGTCATAAAAACTTAGAATATAATACAAATGTTCCCCTCACAGGCTTAGACACTTAGGCCTCAGCTGGTGGCACTATTTGAGGGATGATAGCTCCAAGCCACCTTCGCCTGCCTCTGTCCACTTGGTGCTGTCCTGTCAGTGAAGGAGATCTGTTCCGTTCCAACAGGTTCTGATCTGTTCCAGCTCTGCAGCCTCCAGGTAATGGAGCCCTGTACTCACTGGGCAGGAACTCGCTGCTTTGCATTGTCCTTGCTGTATGCCTCAGATGAGGATGTTAGCTAAGATCACACCTGGGATTACCACATCTTTTAAGTGCTGATTCATCCCTCTTCTTCCTGCTGGAGAGGTGGTGCTATTATGAGAGTCACTTACATACCCCTCAGCTGTCTCCAGAATGCTCTCTTCCAGCCCATGACTGAGATACCAACATGCATTGTGTTTCGGACCCGAAACTCCTGGCTCACACTGGGACTCCTCTCCCAAGGTCACTCAGCAGCCCACATGGAACATTTGAGAGGTGGGGTCTAGCTAGAGGAAATAGGTCACTAGGGTGTGGATCTGTAGTCCACTCTGCTTCCCACCTCACATGGTCCAGACTATGACTCCCACAGACTGTATCTTGCCAAGCCATGAACCAAAACACTCCCATTAAATTTTGTCTTGTCAGGTATTTGGCCACAGCAGTGAGAAAAATAACTGATAAACCAGACTTCTTATTGGCTCAGTGGCTGCCTCCTACCCAGCTTCCTCCATTGCTCCTCTCAGCCCACCAGAGAAGCCCCAGTGGTCAAGACCTCAGTTTGGACTCTCTCTGCCTGGATCATGCTTTTGGGAGATCAATGGCAGGCGCTGTGCTATGGGAACAAGGTGACAGTGGGTTGCTACCCACTGTGACTGGGCCTGGCTTGGTGTGTACCATGATGTTTCTCTACCTATACAATGTTGTCTCTCAACCTGGGAGGACACAGTCGACATGATCATCATGCCTCCACAGCAAGGGAAGCAAGAGCCTGGGACTCCTCACAGTCTGCTGAGCAGGATTCATTTTGAGACAACTAACCATTGCCAGGAGCAAATGTATCAGGAGATGAGGGTACTTCTGTATTCCATATGAGAGTGAGGAACCTGTGTGAAATCAATGTTCCTACTTTAGCATGGGGAACCATGTTCTAAGACACTGATAAAGGCATGCTGTGGGGATTGCTACCAAAGGCTCCCCTAGGAATCTGCTTCCCCAGGTTGTCCTCCCTTGTATACCTCAGGGGACTTGAAGAACCAGCTTTTCCGACTGCCTGGAAACTAAAGCTAACCTCTCCAAGGATGAATGGCTCAAACAAAGAAGCAAGGCCATTGGAGATCCTCTGGCCCTAAGGAAGTGATGCTGGGTCATCACTTAGCCAGATGAATCCATGACCCATGCAGAGCAGACACAAGCTAGCTGACAAGCTACCCAGAGATCCAGATCCTGACTGCAGGATTCTATGCCATCCAGCATTTGATGTTTGAAGCCAGTGACTTCTGGGATTGCCTTTAGACAAAGCTGGGTGAAACATTCTGATGTGGAGTAGGGTTGGAATAAAACTGAGGCACAGAAATGCTATCAGACACAGAAGGGTCAGCTGAGAAAACACAGTGTGACAGATTTGGTTTTGCTCAGAGACGTAGTTCCTTTATAGCCTCTGTCATCAGGGAGCCAGATGAAGGCCGCCGATGGGCAAATCTGCCCAGTCAGCTCTACTCCAGACGTGCTCAGATTCAAACATGTGCCAGTAACTACTAGTGCAGAAAGGGAGGAAGAGAGTTAGAAAGGAGTGGGGTGGAGTAAGAAGTAGGAGTGAGAGGAGAGGAAGGGAGGGCAGGGTAGGAAAGAAAAGGGGATTGAAATGCTTAAAGTGGTCTGCACGATTCTGGCCAGTCTTTGTAAAGTATTTTCACCTAATTCAACACTCATGATTCCTTCACCCTAAGTAAGTGTGAGATCCCTCCTAGGTACTTACATGTTTTCAGGGAAAGTGTTTTCCAACATGTTGCTTGTTAGGTATATGTTATGCTTTGTGTGTGTGTGTGTGTGTGTGTGTGTGTGTGTGTGTGTGTGTGTGTATATATATATATATATATATATATAGAGAGAGAGAGAGAGAGAGAGAGAGAGGGAGAGAGAGAGAGAGAGAGAGAGAGAGTCACTAAATTACCCATGGTGGCCTTCAATTAGTGATTCTCCTTGCCTCTCCTCCCAAATAGTTGGGATTACATGCCTGTATCATAGGCCTCACTGAAAAAGTATTTTAAAAAATCAATATAAATAATGTTTAATAAAATATAGTAGGGCAGGATAGGGGTGAAACTGCAGAGTTGAAAAGCTATACTTTGCCCTTAATGCAGCCTGCTGTGAAGCCAGGAGGCAGGGGGTCTGCTCTTTGTGACATTTCCCAAACTGAGAGCAAATGCAGGAGCTGTCCACAGCTAGTGCTGACAGAGAAACAATTTGTGTCCTGCATGGGGCCAAGCTTCCTCCTGCTTGTGTGGTGCTTCCAACCCTCTCCTGCTGTCCCCAAATTCTTGCTCTGCTGACACTTGAGAAACTTCTGTAAGCTGTGCAGATGACACCCTGAGAGGGCACAGGCTGTGCTCCATGGCCCCATACAGAGTGTTCCCCAAGAGCCCCCTCATACCCCTTCAGACTGAATCAGTGATGAGAAGTGGGGAAACCAGCATCCTGGCTGCACAGAGCTCTTTCCCTTTATTGTTCCCACTGTGGTATGCCAGCTTGATGGCTCACAGGTAGACAAGAGATGAGGCACCCACAACTGTTAACATTGTTTAAATGCTTAGCTGGACACCATGGGTTCTAGCGTGAAGGAAACCAAACACTGGTAAGTTGGTGATCATGGGTCTCTCTGCTCTTCAGAAAGCAGAGGCACTGGTATTTTGCAGAGGAATTTGGCTAGCCTTGCCAAGGAAGGACAGGCAGACTGGTACCTCTTCTTTGTGTTTTAGGGTTCGGTGACTGTTCCCCTGTGTTGGGAAGAGGAGTGAAGGAAGAGGCTACTCATCCATTTATTCATTCTTTTATTCAACAACTTTCACACGCTTCCCAGTGGCTGTGGCTAACATAGTCTATGTGGACTCAATATTTGGGCCCCACTTGATGCATATTGAACTCCTAATCTCTAATGTGATGGCATCAGAAGGTGGGGGATGGGAAGGTAATTAGGTCATGGGGTAGAGTCATTGTCCA
>JADRCH010000134.1:2866557-2883133 GCA_019843965.1 Rhynchomys soricoides
CTGCAGCCTCTTTGGTAAGGGCTTTAGTCTCACTCACAAGGGAAGGGCCTGCATGCTTGTCATATTTTAAAAATGTGTTTGGCACACTTTTTTGGCACACTTGCACACTACATGCATCCAGTGCCCATGGCAGCTAGAAGAGGGCATCAAATCCACTAGAATTAGAGTTACAGACAGTTGTTAGCTGCCATGCAGATGCTGGGAACCAAACCTGGATCCTCTTCGAGAGCAACAAGTGCTCGTAACCACTGAGCCACTCTCTAGGCCCTTATCATTTCTTAAAGGCACAGCTTCCCATACCACTGGAGCACCTCACTTTGAGGGGACACTGTAAAACCATAATGAGGTTTTCATGAGGATTCCAGAGAACTTCTTCACTCTCTCTGGCACTGGAGGCAAACACTACAAAGTTGGCTTAGTCACCTAGTGAGTGACATCTGGAGAGGTGGCTCAGTTGATAAAGTGCTTGCCTCAAAAGCATGAGGACCTGAGTTCGATGCCCAGAACCATGTAAAAAGCCTATCACAGTTTTATGTAATCCGAGCACATGGGGATGGAGATAGGTGGATCCCTCAAGCTCACTACCCAGCCAGCCTAGCTCACTTGGAAAGTTCCAGGCCAGTGAGAGACCCTGTCTAAACAAACAGTATAGAGACCATGTTTGAAACAACTGGAGTTGTCCTCCAGTTTCCACATATGCGCGCGCGCACACAGACACACACACACACACACACACACACACACACACACGCACGCACACACACGCACATACACGCACACACCCCAAAACACCAAAATGTCAAAATGTTGGATACATTTGTAAGGTTCCAGCACACCCTAAACAGTGTCACAGGCTGGGGACCAAGCCCAACATATGGGCTTTGGGAGACACTGAAGATCCAAACCAAAGTGCTCACCTTTGGGCCTGCCCCTTATACATGCTGTGGACTGTTCTCTACAGTTCACCAGCTGTCCTCTGTGCAGACCATTGTCATGTTTCCTCCTGGTCACTCCTCCTACTGACCTCAAGGCTGTCCCTGCAAGCCCAGCCTGGATCATGGTATTACCTGACCCTCTGCCTCACCTCCACTGGACAGTGTGAACAACAGCCAGCCACTAACAGTATTGCTTTAAAGATGAAAAACACAGCACGTTTTGGTTTATTCCTTTACAAGTGAGCAGCAGCTGTTCTTCCTCATATCAGAAGATTAACTGGCTATTCTCTAAATCCATTTAGGGCCATTGAAATACAAATCCTATGTCAATACACTTTAAACAGAGATTCTACATAAGGATGGCATAACTGTTCAAATTAGCTGATTGTCACAGCACTGGGGAGCCAAAGAAAGCTGAAGGAGGGTGGTGCTCATTACATCCTCCATGAAGAATCCTGACTCAGGGGGCCATACTGATGGTAAGGCAACACGGGCAGGGCACTACAGATTCCAGAACAGACCAGTTTGATGCATGCTTAGCTCTCTCTGTAAGAATATACCAGACAAGCTTTCAAGTCAACTCACTGGCAGGCTACCAATGCCTTCCTTGGGTCATTCTTCTATCCTCCACACTTTGGTCCAGCTACATTAAGAGCTGCACTTCTTCAAAATCAGCTGGAGCTGAAGGAGATTTCAGATGGTCTTAAATAGTCTCTTGAAGTCACTTGAAGGCTGAGCTGGCAGAGTTCAGCAAAGATTTGGGAAATTGTTCCATGAAGGAGCCCCACAGAAGGCTATAAAACATGACCACGTGGACTGGGCACACTAATACAATCTTCTTGGGGCAAGCACCAACTCAGTCTGACCAAGTGATAGAGGAAAACCCCAGAATTACCACTGAAGAGCCTCACATTTTTTCTTTCTACTCCCTGATGTCATGGTTTAGTACCAAGAACACCCAAATCCACTATAAATATGCACTCCAAAATTAGTAGGGTCTCCTAAGCTAGGCTTCAGCCCCACTCATCCTCTCTCTTCTGCTACATGGTTGCTTGTTTGTCCCCAACACACTGTGTCCTGCTATAAAGTGGTCGAAGTCAATTTTTGAAGGTGACTGTGACAGAGGGTATGAAAACTTTCTTCTACTAGTCAGAGATAAGTTGAGCTCTAAGCAAACCTCATTCACACTCCTCCTCCCTGGTCCTCCTTCTTCTCCTCTTCTTCCCTCTCCATCTCCAATGTCTATCAATACCTATGGTGTAAATTCTCCCCTACTCCACCCCCATACATGTTGTTTCAAGCCCCCAGCCTGATGCCACTAATGTCAAGCAGAGGAGCACTGTGCATGCAGAAGGTGATGCACTGTGTAGGATCTATGGGTTCACAATGGGGAGTCAGCCCCAGCACTATAACCCAGAAGTTATAACCAGAACATGGAGGGCGCACTTCCTCACTCATCATGCATTGGACACTGTACTCATTGCTTTAGATCCATTCTGATAGTCTTCTGTCCATCATTCCATCATGACACAGAGCTCATTTGAAATGGCATGCTCTCTCACCTTTCAGAGAGTGGTGTTCATGGGTAAAGTTCCTGTATTTACCTCCATGTGTTCAGTACTTTCCTAAACCTGCTTCACACAGGACTCATTCAACACTCTCAACATCCATAGTATAGTTGGGTATGGTGTGGATCAAAAATAAACCCCTAGGGATCATATGCTGAAGACTTGACTTTCCATGCAGCAGTGTTTAGAAGTGATTTGATAAGTTGGGCTCTGACCTCATGAATGTATTAATCTATTTATGAATTCACAACTTGAGTTAAGGGGAAGTGATGAGAACCTTAGGTGATGAGGCTTAGCTAGAGAAAATGTCATTGAGAGTGTGACTTTGAAAGGGAAATCAGGGTCCTGGCTCCTCCTCCTCCCCATAGTCATTGACTTCCTTGTACTCAACATAGTCTTCTTTTTCCTCCTCCTCTTCCTCCTCCCCATAGCTCTGCTCCCTCTCACTTCTCTCCTCCTTACTCCCTGGCTTCATGAGGTAAGCCCTTCTACTCACCACATAGTCTCTTTTAGCCTCCCCACTGGTGTGGAAACACAAGGAACAATTAGCCATTGTCCTGAACCTCTGAAACCATGACTGAAAATGAATCTTTCCCCTCTTTATTTATTGTTACCTCAGATGAAGTAATGTTAAGAGCCCAGAGAGGTGCAAGCATAAGCATAGTGCAACAGCACCAGCCAAGTGATGCAAACTACGACACATGGCTCAGAGACCAGCATCACCTTCAAATGATGACAAATGAAGGGTCTGAGATTTTACACAGCATGGTCCAGATGCACAAGAGTGAGGGACTAGTAAGGCTTGTTCCACAGAACCAGTGAAGATCCACCTCTGGCCCTAAACTCTGGAGTTACCAGCAGAGCTCCACGCTAGGACTCTCCCTGGCTGAAAGTCAGATCTTCTCTTCTGCAAATTACCTCTACTTAGGCCATGTGCCCAGCTGCCTCCAGCTGGCTGATTTGTGAGTCCCAGGGACCTGAAGGTATCACACAGATTTACACTCTACAGCAGGCACAGCTCATCAGATGGAAAAGTATAACACCCCTTTCCTCAGCTCATAAGGCACCTTCAGACAATCTATTCTCAAGGAGAAGGCTCCATATGAAGGGATGGGTGACAGGGCAGAACCCAGAAGGTCTGCCTGCTGCCCTCCTGTTTTTCTTTCTTCCTAAAATGATGTCAAGTCAATTTGCTTCTCAGCTCTGCCATTTCCTAGCTGTGTGGCCCAATGCAAACAAATCTCCCAGAGTCTTGGGTTCCTCATGTGTGCAATTAGAAGGACACGGTTTACCCTTGGCTTAGCACAGAGCACCAAGAGACCATGGAACATGCTAAGTGCTCCAGCAGTGCTGCTCTCTGCTCCTAATTTGGAATTCTTGCTTTGTCATCATTTTTAAAGGAGGCCACCCAGGTTGGGAGTCCTTGCTACCCCTGCACCATCTGGGAAATCCAACCTGCAAAATGTTCCCCCCAGGCCACCCTCTCCTCCTACCTCTGCCCAACAGAGAATGCCACTGCTGTTCCTCAAGGTCATATATTCACTATATTCTACCCTCAAATCCATTCTCTTCATAACTCTGCTAGTAAAGGGAGTTCTCCATTTTGTGCTGAGCCCAGAAGACTATCCAGACAGTGGTAGACATAGACCTTAATTAGCAGGGTTTCCCCACAACATTCTCTGTGCTTGGGCCCACCAGGTTTATTTCTTAGTGTCTCATCCAACCCTCATGGCATCCTTTCAGGTAAAATCTAATAAGTTTCATTTTAAATATAGGAAGACTGAGTCCCCACATACCGTGATTCTTTTCTACTTGAACAGCTAGTGAATGGCAGAATATAGAGTCCCAATATCAGAAGGCAGGGCAGAGGGCAGACTTACTGTCTTCCCTCCTAAAAAGCCTCTGTTGACCTATGTTAGTAACTTCCTATACTTTGTTCCCACTAAGGAGTTAAAACAACAACATAAACGGGCTGGAGATACAGCTCAGTTGGTAGTGTGCTTGCCAAACATGTGTGAAGCCCTGGGTTCAGTCCCAAGCACTGCATAAATGAGGCATTGTAGTGTGCATCTACACCCCCTGCCAAGGACCAGCTTTGGCTTGGTCAGGGGTCCTGAGGAAGGGGTGTTTGGGAGCAGTGAAACAAGCAACTTGAAGTCAGTTCATGGGGTACAATCTGACAGCCTTTTGTTCTGCTTGAGACAGCTTTCTCTAGAGATCACCAGACAGCTTAGCTATCACAGACCAAAGGCCAGTCTTTTATTTACATATCAATTCAACCACCCCCCAGGTTCCATTTTGATTATCCCACCCATCAGCATTTTTTTTACCTTAACCTCTTAACTCTTATGAATAGACAGCAAACTCATTTTTCTTAATGTTAAAAATAAATTCAGAGATCTGCCTGCCTTTGTAAGCGCAGACAATAAGCTAGCTGGGTAGGATCTGACTCTGAGATCACCACTCCCACCATTCATGGTCATAAATTCCCTTTGTACCAGGCTGACCATGAAATCCAGAATCTGCCTGCCTTTGTCTGTTTCTGACAAGCTAGCTCATAGTGCAGCTGCCTCTGTTCTTTTAGGTCTGTGAAGCCACTCATATAATTCATATTTCATCCTTATATTTTGCATAGTTGAGAAATTATACATTCTTGAACTCATATTTTCAGAGTTCTTTCCCACAGCCTTAAGGGCTGTCCTGAAGGTCATATCATTTACCATTTTGCTAAGGACATCAAACATATCCTTGCCCCCTGGACTTCTACTGTCTTTGATTATCATGGAATCGTTAACCTTGGCAGAGGGCATTCCCTGATAACCTTGGCAGGAAGAATATTTCATAACCTTGGAAGGGAGAATATTTCATGATAACCTTGGCAGGGAGAATATTTCCCCAAGGAGGAGGGACATGAAGTAATACACACACACATACACACACACACACACACACACACACACACACACACACCTGCTTCACACCCAGCAATCATCAACACATGTGTAGGCATATGCCCTACTGTCTCTGTTCCAGAGGTGTGAAACTATGACACACCATCCCTTCCAGGTCATGCAAGACTTGGCAAATGTCAGCACTGGAGAGGGAGAGGTGGAGGCAGGAGGATCAGAAGTTCATGGTCATTGTAAGCTATACAGCCAAATCCCTCAGCATGTCTCCATCATAGCTGTGGGGTTAGGGGTATTGTACATATTTACCAGACACAATCTAAGCCATTTAATACTCAGTTCATTAAGCCTTCACATTGACCTACAAGGCAGGTATGACTTACAAACCCCACTTTACAGATAGGAGGTAGCCTTGTCCAGTGTCACAGTAACAATGAGGAAGTCCTGCTTGGACAAAAAGGCAACCTACAGATTGGGAAAAGATCTTTACCAACCCTACATCCAATAGAGGGCTAATATCCAAGGTATACAAAGAACTCAAGAAGCTAGACTCCAGAGATCCAAATAACCCTATCAAAAATGGGTAACAGAGCTAAACAGAGAATTCTCAACTGAGGAAACTCGAATAGTTGAAAAGCACCTAAAGAAATGCTCAACATCCTTAGTCATCAGGGAAATGCAAATCAAAACAACCCTGAGATTTCACCACACACCAGTCAGAATGGCTAAGACCAAAAACTCAGGTGACAGCAGATGTTGGCGAGGATGTGGAGAAAGAGGAACACTCCTCCATTGCTGGTGGGAATGCAAGTTGATACAACCTCTCTGGAAATCAGTTTGGCAGACCCTCAGAAAAATGAACATAATACTACCTAAGGACCCAGCTATTCCACTCCTGGGCATATACCCAGAAGATGCTCCAACATGTAATAAAGACACATATTCCACTATGTTCATAGCAGCCATATTTATAATAGCCAGAAACTGGAAACAACCTAGACGTCCCTCAACAGAGGAATGGATACAGAAAATGTGGTGCATTTACACAATGGAATACTACTCAGATATTAAAAACAATGACTTCATGAAATTCGCAGACAAATGGGTGGAACTTGAAAGTATCATCCTGAGTGAGGTAACGCAGTCACAAAAGAATGAACATGGTATGTACTAACTGATAAGTGGTTATTAGCCCAAAAGTTCGAAATATCCAAGAGTCACTTCGCAGCAACAGTAGGGCTGAGTGTGAGGTCCCAGATGGATTACTTGGAGAAGGGACTGAAGGAGCTGAGGGAGTTTGCAGCCCCAGGGAGGGAGCAACAATGGCAACTGGCCTGACCCCTTGATACTGCTGGAGACTGAATCACCAACCAAAGAATACACATGGAGGGATCCATGGTGTTGGCCACATATTTGGCAGAGCAGGGTCTTGTTATACATCAGGGGAGCAGAGACTCTTGGGCCTGAGGGTTTTAGATCCCCCTGTATAGGAGAATGCCAAGGAAGGTAGAGAAGAGTGGATGGGTGGGTGGGTGGGGGAATACCCCCATAGTGGCAGGGGAGGGGGAGGGAATGGGGAGGTTCCAAAGGGGAGATCTGGAAAGGGGGAAACATTTGAAATGTAAAGAAAGTATGAAAATAAAATAAAATCCCATTGGTCTGAATCCAAATCCAGTGCTAGTGTTTAGTCTTCTAAAGTGGAGAATTTTCAAGGGGTATGGTAGATATGGTTCACTGTAGATCCAGGGACAGTGTTCTCGTTGGCAGGACACCCATACATTCAACAGGCATTTCTGAGCTTCCCTCCCATCATCTCCCAGAATGAGGATGCCCAGCCTCAGCTGTGACATGGTGACAATGGGCAAGCCTGGAGTCAGAGAGGAAGAAGGGTCAGTACTTTTCAATACAAGCCTTTTCTACCACTGTCTGAATTCTGATGAGGCTGGAGGAGGTCAGGATTGAAAGAGGCTTATATCCAGGCTTGGGTGGTAAGTGTGTGTAGATGACCATTGCCTGAGGCAGTAGGCACATAGCTGATTCCTGTAATTCACTTAACTGCTGAGATTTGTCTATTAGGAAAGAACTCATTTTTGCTTTTTTGTTGTTTTCTCTTTTCCATTGTGAGTCTAGGCTAAAGAGACACACTCACAAACATCCCAATGAACTGCTAACATTGGCCTTTTCCTAGGTCACAGACATGTGGGTTTACTGATCCACCTTTGGTCCTGTAGTCTCCTTTCTAAGGTGCCAAAAAGCCAGAGTCCAGGTTCTCAGTATGCTATCCGAGTGGCAGAAATGGACTGCTAGTTCAGGCATATCCCCCTGCAAGACTAGATTTGGGGGGAAAGGGGAGGAATGAGCATCTAAGGAGCTGCCCTCAGATGTCCACAAACCTTGTAGCTAGTACACTGCTAGCACAGTTTTGGTCAGGCCTTGAAAACCATTGATTTTTTTTTTTTTCTGACCTCTCCATGTCGGGACCATCTATCATCATGTTCTTCTCCAGGAACTTGCCTCAGAGACCCAAGAAATATTACTTTCCTGATAGACATGCCCTCAAATGCTGAAAATATTGCTGCTTCTCTGCTTCACATCCCCTCTGCACTCTTTTCATTCTGGAGTTTATCAGGCGGGTGTTTACCCAGAAGTTGGCATGTGGTGAGCTCAGTGCTGAACACTCGGTGTAGGAGGCAATTCAGAGTTCTCCCAACATGGTCATGCTCCAGTGGAAGCAAATCATTAAACAAATATCTGAATGGGATGGATGTGCTTGCTTTTGGCTCAGGGACAGTGTTCCTGTTGGCTTGGCATTCATGCATTCAACAAGCCATACTGAGCCAGTCGACTGTCCTCAAAGGGGTTCTTGAAGGCAGAGGCAGTACTGCATTGGATGGTTTTGAAGAGGGTTTGGAGTTTGACACAATGATGGTTGACTTTGTACTGACTAGATGGACGATGGGGTTTTGCTAAGAAGGCAAAGAGTCACAGAAAACATCCCATGTAGAGAAGCATAGAGTAGAGGCAAGAGACAGATGGGAACATGCACCACAGGTCTCAGATATGGTGACCCAGTGAGGCACGGCCTGGTGTCAGCGTACAGCTCAAATGAGGAGAGAGTAGGTTGGGTAGATAGAGAAAAGATTTTTACGAAGGGTTCTGAAAGATGGTTCCCAAAATAATAAGAAGAAATAATGGAGATTTATTTAGTATCATCTTAGTAAAGGCTTCTGGGAGGTGAGTTGAAATGGTAGCTATTAGTTAAATATATCCAGGCAAGAACCAGATCAGATGCTTGTGTCATGCCAGATACCTAGGGAAGGGAGATGTTTGAGTTGCATCTCCTTTAATACAAGATATGTATTCCTCAGTGAGCTCCAAGTCATCAAGGCTGCACTGCATCTCTAACAAGACTGTAGATAGAAACAGTATCTGGGACAGGAACAGGTTAGGTCTGGTACCTTAGTGAGGTTCTTGAAGCCCTCCCTTGTTACACCTTGACTCTGTTTGTCACTGTGATGGCCTTTTCATAGCTCTAGAAAATGAAGTTGAGACAGCCAGATTTGGTGTTCACCATGGAAACAGCTCATGGATCTTATGGGTGCAAGGCTAGACTAGCCCCAGAGTAGAACCACATATCCAGATACTTAGTCTGAAGGGCACAAGACATATGGAAGAACACACTATATCTGCTAGTGTGGATCTCCAGCTTTATTGTTTAGGTCTCATCATTTTCCAAAATCATTTGTGCACTCTCTTAGCAAAAGTGTGGAAGATACAGGATTGGGAAGCTCCTTCACCGAGGTGATTAACATGGACCTGGAAAGGTCTAACAGTAAAACCTGTGTGGGTGCAGTTCCCTTGACTCAGGACTGGTTTACAGTGGTGTACTGTAAAAGAGCCATATATAAGACACTGCCCATTCATAATTCACTGATTGTGTCTAAGAAGAGTCAATGGTCATAAGGAATTGGAAGGAAAGTAAGAAGCTGAGGGAATTTCCTTGTTGGCACAAATGTATGGCAAAGTCTGGGTCATGTGTTTGACCTACTCTGACTTCTATAATCTGCCCAATAATCCTATGAGTTTGGGACCTGAGACAATACAGTATAAAAGGCAAATAGGCACATCAGTAACCTTCAGGGAGCCCACCAGAAGAATGAGTTATCAGGACACACAGCCCAGAGATGTAGTCCTCCACTTGGTAGTAAAGTAATAGACCCATCTTTAAGATGGTGTCACCCTGCAAGGTAGGTGGGATATCACAAAGAGTAGGGAAGAGGAAGGAGGCAGGGAAAGAGAACAGGAAGACCAGAGGTAGCATTACTGATAGGAAGAGAGATGTCCAAGTTCTGGGAGAAGGTTCTAGAACACTGGGGGAATATGAAGGATCAGTACGTAGGCCAAGAACATTGGACTAAGTAAAAGCAACTCTCTACCTGGTGGAAGAAGTTCCTGCTGCTATTAATACAAGGACAGCAGTAGCAGATCACTGCTGTGAGTAAATAGCCAACTGGGAGAGATGCTCTGATCCAGTATAGCCGTGTCCCGCAGTTTCTACTCCACAAGACTGAAAAACTTCATGTTCAAAGACAGTCAGATTTTTAAATTGGGCAGGGAATTTAGGAACTGCTAAAGGAGTAGGATTTGTACTGCTTTTTTTCCATTGACTTTAAAGAACAAAGAACCATCAGGATGTTGGTTGGGCCTGTGGATGGTATTCTCTAGCATTTTCCTGTGTCCTTGATCTTGCCTTGGGATTCACAGAAGCTGCTTGCAAAGGGGCACCATTTCAAGAGGGTCATGGACAGAGTTTACAATCCTCCATCAACAGGAAGAAAAGAAAAGCAGGAACAGGTTACCATGGAGAGTGGCTGGATGGTAGGGAAGGGATTGAATAGGTAGGTTACCATGGAGAGTGGCTGGATGGGAGGAAAGGGGTTCACATGTGGGAGTGATGGATGAATCAGTGGAGCAAACTGTGGTGGTGTGGATTATAAGAAAACCTCCCAGAAGACTATATGGCAGTGTGGGGAATAGGCAAAGAGAACTTGATTCTGGAAGCCAAGTGTAATTGTCACAGGGAGTCCCATGCATGATTCACTTTGTGGGAACACAGCTATTGGGGGCAGGTAGGGTGAACTCCTGCCTGGCACCAGCTCATGCAAGACAGAAAGTGCTTGATGAATCTAAAAGGAAGGACAGAGAGGACTCTGGGTCTGCAGACTGTAGTTGAGCCTTGGACCCAACACATCAAGACAGGCACATGGCAACACCATAGAAAGGCAACAAGAGGAATCATCAGATGTCTAGGTATGGAAGAAAAGGTTCCCATTCCCTCAAGATAGGACATTTGTTAAGTTGCTGATCAATGGTATCTTCTCCCAGAAGCTAGAGTGGATAAAACTGGACTCCCTATACTTTGGGAGATCAATGGGTGTCTAGTGAAAGACATAGGAGTCTTTTCTATGAAAACACATTACACACACACACACACACACACACACAGCATGTAAACATACAAAGGCCAATGGCCTGTGTCAGAAGTCTAGGATGTCCCAAAAGACTATTTACATTCATTCAAGAACTCTGCAGTATCTATTTAAACCCTTTGTCCTTCTGGACTTGTCAATTCTCATCAGTCATGAAGAGCTGACTGGTGAGGCAGACTAATAGTGTCTTAGTTACTTTTTATGTTGCTGTGTTCAAAGACCCTGACACAAGGAACCCAAGGGAGTTTGGCTTATATTTCAAGGGAACAGTCAATCATGGCACGGTAGCAGGATCTTGAGGCAGATAGTCACATTGTATCTGAAGTCAGAAGACAGAGGAAGATGAATACTTTTGCTCAGATCACTTTCTCCATTTCATACAGCCCAGGATTTTAACCTAGGGAATGGTGCTATCCATTGTGGGTGGATTTTCCCATCTCAACGAACCAAGTCAAGATAATTCTCCACATACATGCTCAGAGGCCCATCTCCCAGGTGACTCTAGATCTCATCTACTTGACAATGAGTATTAGTCATCACAAATAAGTGCGTCAGACAGAGGACGTGTCCATCTCTTTTCAAAATGCACATCCACAATATAGGGAGGCAGGGTGTATAGAACCTGGCTTTCAGAAAAGCTGTAATTTTACACGTGGTAGATTCTGGAAGCCTTGGGAACCCCAATTCTGCCTATACTATAATCAATGACTCCAAATTGAAAGAAAAGTATTCAGGGAATCCGAGAGAACTCTTGAGGGGCTCCTATTGTAAGAAAGTGACAAGTGGCAATAAAAAGGAAATTCAGCATTTCTGTTGATTGGGCTTTGTGAGAGCCCAGTTAAGATAAGTGAGTGAGTCCTGTGCTGTGGGCCCCCATGATGTGGATGGTGTATGGTGGTAGAGACAAAGCCCTGCTCCTTAGTTTTCATTCTTCAGCCTGCCCGCCCCCAGGTCTGGGGAATAATGCTCCATTTGAAGGGAAAAGGAAGGAAATTAGCATTTATTAAATAACTGCTGTGTTCCCACAGCGAAGTGTTCCACACATTATAGGCATTATTTAATCTTCTAAACAACCCAGAGAGGAGCTGTTGGTATTTGCGTTTCCTAGATGAAAAGGCTGAGGTAGTGAGCAAGGTGTCAGAGGCTGTGTGCTTGGTAAGCAGCAGGCGTGAGTGTGTGTGTGTGTGTGTGTGTGTGTGTGTGTGTGTGTGAAAGAGAGAGAGACACAGAGAGAGAGATGGAGGGAAGGAAGGGAGGGAGAGAGAGAGAGAGAGAGAGAGAGAGAGAGAGAGAGAGAGGTATCTGACTCTGATTGGCAGGATGGTGGGTATCTGCACTTTCTTGGCTAGGTGGTTATGTCTGGCTCTGATTGGCAGGATAATGGGTAAGATCTCACTGAAATAGTTATGAAATAGGTATTTAGCTTTCATCAGCAGGGTGGTGGTTTCTGGACTCTCATCGGCCAGGTGGTTGTGGAGCAGGTATCTCACTCCTGCTCCAATTATACTCAGCCCCTCTCCTCTGGGACCACATCATGACTGCACCCCACTGAGTGACTGATCTAAAGCTCATTACGTTTCCCCCAACTTGGAACAGGATTGGTTCCACTCCATGACCAGGAGCAGGCCTCATACATTAATGGTTGAAGGTAGTAAGCAAAGGAGGGGACTAGAGAGAGAACTTGGTGGTTAAGAGTGTGTGCACAGGACACAAGTTTGATATCAAGCCATCGCTGATAAACACCTGTTAATTCTAGTCGCGCATTCGCGCATGCATACGCCCCCCCCCCCCCACAAATGGGTGTTTACAGCAGGAGAGGAGAAGGGCCAGGTTTCTTTGCATATGGTAGGAAAAGGATAGCTAGAAACATAATATTGCGAAGCTATTATGCTCTAGGTGTTGTCCTAAGCTCTGAAGACACAGATGGTCAAAACACCAAGGAATCACAGTTCCTGCGAGCACTTGAATGAAAGACAGATGTGACAACAGGTAAACTATCTCTGTTCCTAATGTGGAGGGCAATAGTGTGATAAGTACGCACAGCAGACGGTAGTCCCAACAACTAACTCATGCCGAGAGTAAGGCAGCGCTTTACAGCTGGGCTGTAATGGATGAACAGGAGTTTATGGACAGACATGGGTGTGAGCATCCTCTTTCCTGTAAAGGAATGAGACAGTATCCTTGTGGACTGAATAAATTCAAAGGAATTGAATGAGGCTGGCCCAGGGTTCTTCACGTTAAGAAAACTGATGCAACCAAGGCATCATACAACCACACTTTAGATTTTGTCACCTTGGGAACGCTACCTTTCAGCATGTTTTTAGAGAGTAGATTGCCTTAAATGATCCTGCCTGGCAGAACTAAATTCCATTCCCCCTCATCTATGAAATGTAAGCAACACATTTAATGTTCTCTGGGAGAAAATAGCTATTGTCATTGGGGGCGTAGATGTGTTTTAATCTGTGATGACAGTTTGTGTTGGATCACTCACTGCTCAGATCTTACTGAACCAGGCATTGGGGTGGGAGGTTTCCTCTGGCTTGCTGGTGTGTTGAACACAGCTTCTCAGTATTGTGTGCCCATGGGTTTCTGCTCAGTGCATGGTGGTATCTAGGGGGCTGAGGACAGCGGCCAAAGCTCCTTCAGATATGGGCTTTACATGGCCTTCTGTCTCTAGACTGTGTTACCCCCAGGGATTAATTCCTCATGCTTATGGATAGCAGCAGCCTCAAAACCCTTTGTGGAACTAAAAGTCCCAGTCTTTTCCCAAAGCAGAGGCATAACACTCCAACACACATACTGGCAGCCACAGGCAGGAGTAGCAGATAAGATGAGAAAACATAGTGACAACCTGTAGGCTGACAAGGAGCGTTGGGTGTTCTTGTGGGCTCCAGAATGGTACCCTGCTTGTTGATCTGTAGTGGGAGCACAGCTTGAATGGATAGGTACTTCTCTCTTCCCTACCCCAGACATTTTCCCTGAGGACAGTGTGCTCAGAAAAGGGAAAGAAAAAATGTTCATATAGAAAAAACCATGCTGGTGAGATGGCTTAGTGGGTAAAGTGTTTAAATGTGCAAGCACACTGACCTGAGTTCAATCTCCAAAACCTACATAAAAAGCCAGGTATGGTAGCACCACATTTGCAAGCCCAGTGCTTGGGAGGTAGAGCGCACCATCCATCCACCCCAGCCTACTCAGCAAGCCCTAGGTTCTAGTGAAAGATCTTGTCTCAAAATAAGAGGGACAGAATTACCAAGGAACAATACTTGGGTTATTTTCTGACTTCTATGGGTATACACACACAAGCAAGTCTTCTTAATACATACACCTGTACACACACCTGCATGTGTATACACGTGCGCACACACACACACACACACACACACACACACACACACATAACCACGCTGTCCTTGTCAGAAGGATGATGTGGGGGGAAAATTAGGACAGAGACAGGACAAGAAGCAGGGGCTGGATGAATATAGCAGGTCTACATAAAGCTTTCTGGTCCTATAATCAACATGTGACACTGAATTTGAGACATTCATCTCAGAGTCTCCACTTGGAAGAGTGTGCCATAACCAGCTTCTCTAAGCTTCATTATGACTGTGAGATGCTCGTCTATCATGTCTCTGATAGTGGATCCAAACTCTGTTTTGATTATCTCCAGACATGAAAAGCTCGCTAGCTCACAGCCTCTCATCATATTAAATGGCTCTGCTGGGAGGAAGCTCTTCTTCAGGCAGGGAGGAGAGTTAGCATGCAGCCACTTCTGCCCACTAGTCCTAAGTCTGTCCCAGGAGCTCTGATGAGAGACTGCCCTGTTGATTGGTGAAGCTGCCTTGGGCATGCTGCATCCTCCTGTCCTGAAGCTGAAGACTTCCTGGGGCTTTATGCCATCCTCATGTGTCATCTGTGCTCTCCTATAGACCTGACTCCTATGGCGTCTCCACAGAGTTTAGAACTGTATCTCCTTCTTCTGCCATGGTTGAGGCTTTGGGAAGGACACTTTGACATGCAGACAGTGTCCTCATTTTCCCTGCTCTGCAGCTGGAGCCATTTCTCAGCCACTTTACAGACTCTACTGATGGCTGTGCCTGGCTAGCATGTGATAGTCCGTGGCCTGAGGAGGGCCAGGTTTCCTCCTGTCCCTCACTTTTGACAGCAAGAATGGTGCAGAGCACTCAGTCATTTCCAGCAGCATGCATTGCTCCCAATCCAAAGAACAGGAAACTTCTGTCCAGGACTCAGGTCCTTGTTCCCAGATCACAATGCTCAGGAGGCAGGAGACACAACACAACCACTGTCAGGTGACCTGGTTCAGAGAACAGACAGCCAGGCCGATGAGAAGCCCAGCCACTTGCCTGGCTGCAGTGGAGAGATCATCCATATCCTTTGGGCTCCCAAAAGGATAAAGTCCCATACTTTCTTTTCCTCCTTCTGGAAAGGAGTGTCAAGAAGAATGCATGCATGCATAGCAGGGAACCAATTATCTTTGCTCAGGACTCCAGGGATGGCATTAATCACTGGGTCCCTGGGTGTGGGTGGGGGAAGGGGCAGCATCAGTTCCCTGCCTCTGCCTGTACGTTACCCTCAGAGGGGCTGAATGGAAGATTTGTTAACTTAACCACATCCACTTCATCTGCTTTTATTTTAGTTTGCACCCTCACTAGGGAAATCACACACCTATGAAATTGGGGAAGACAGGACAGGTAGGCACAGAATGAACAAAGGCTGGCATGAGCCCAGCCCCAAAGGAGGTAAGGGTCAATAGCACCCAGGGAACTGAGTCAAGCAGCCACTTTATCTCTACTGCAGGTTCACCCAAACCTAAGCTCTGGACCATGTATCTCCAGTCAGGGAGCTTCACATCTGCCCATGTTGTAGTCTCAGTCAGACACAACCTTCCCTAACTTTGCTAACTCAGACTTCATCTTAACCTTCATGGCTAAGACCTCTGCTTCCCCTGACCCTCACTCAACCTTGTGACTCCACTAGCTATGAGTCTGCTCTGACTGCATGCCTTCATCTTGACCACAGCAAGCCAACACTGACTCCAGCACTCAGCAGCACTGGCTTTCTTCCAAGCCTATGGTCAGTGTAGGTCCTCTGATGGTTCAGAAAATCTATCAGGCTGTGGGGGCAGACAAAACCACAGGATTGTTTTACTATAGTTCCCTCTTCATGCACATGCATGGCACGTGACACAGATAGCTTGCTCCCTAGGGACATCTGAATGAAGAGGAGCCTAACCCCATTCCCTGGTGAGCCCTGAACTTTGGCAGGGGCATGTCACAGTGTCTGGCCTCTGTCTGCTTTGTGCAGGGGAGTGGGAGGTGACTTTTATTTATGAAGGAAAGAAACAAAGCTTTGTTGATGTTAAAAATGATCTGATTTGGTTCAAGCTGTATATCAATTGTTAATAAGGAAAAGCTAGGGTTTTGCTCTTTAGGGCTGTCCTCAGTGGAAAGAAGTTAAATCCCCCCTTTCAAAGTGAATTTGGATGCAAGGTAGGGCTTCAAGGAGGGTGGGCTGGTCTCTGTTGTTGAGAGGGCCTAGTGTGCATGGTCTCTTCTTCCTGTAACTCCACAGAGGCTCTTAGGATTTAGAACAAAAGAGAGACAGAAAAGCAACAGGGTTTTGTGTGTGTGTGTGTGTGTGTGTGTGTGTGTGTGTGT
>JADRCH010000134.1:2883233-2903233 GCA_019843965.1 Rhynchomys soricoides
TCCTTAGGAAAACTAGAGAGAAACTTTGAATGCAGATGGCAAATCAGGAAGCCATTCTGAGTGTCACATTTTATCTCATCTGTAAGCTGGAGAAGTGTCCTTTCCATGCCTATAAGCTATCAGAGGGAAGAGAGAAAGTTAACATCTCCTGAGAGCAGGCAAAGTCAAGATGAATGGAGTGGCGACTGATAAGCATTACATTAGGAGGGAAATGATAGGCTTTAACCTGGTGGGCACATCTTTCTTTCACTCTTGTCTGGATCCCTGAATGTCTGTCTTCCTTAAGTTTGTAGCCTTACAGATTCCCAACTCCAAATCTCATATTTAGCAACTTCACCCTGGTGCCTGATACAGAGAGCGGCGCCCACATTCTCACTAGACCAGACCCTAGAATCTCATTTGAGAAGACTCCTACTAAAGAGATTTGAGCATTTCATCCAGACCTCAGTATATAAACATTTCCCCATCATCTGCCTCTATTGTGACTTTTTATTATGAATAACCATGTACCATACACTACCACTTTAATAAGAACTGTGTCAAAGCAATGAAGGGGTCACTCTCCATTAGGGTTTGACTAGAACATGCTCGCTAGAGGCTTGGGCATTTAAACACTTGGTCCCCAGCTGGTGGTACTGTTTGGGAGAGATTGTGTAGCCTTCAGGACTGTGGCCTAGCTAGCAGAAGTGAGTCCCTGGGGATAGTCCTTGAGAATGATAGCAACTTCTGGTTCTGGTCTGCCAAGCACTCTGTCCCTTGATCCACTGACATGTGAGAAAGCTCTCAACCACGGGCTTCCACTGCCAGGACCTAGCTTCAGGCCATGCCTTAGCCACAGTGGTGGACTGTATTCCAGAAACCACCAGTCAAAATGGCTTTGTTGCTTCTGTCAAGTATCTTGTCTCAGTGACCAGAAAAGTAGCTAATATACTGCTTTTAAAAAATATGGCCACTGCTGTCTAGGGAGATAGCTCAGTAAGTAAGCACTTGGCCTTGGAAGCATAAGGACCCATGTTTAGAGACCCAGCACCCACGTACAAAGTCATGCATGACAGTGCACACCTGTAATCCCAGAACTGGGAAGGAGGATTTTTAAAGTTTGCTGGCCAGCTTCAGGTTCCATGAGAGACACTGTGTGAAAAAATAATGATTGAGATGACACTAATGTCACTCTCTGGCCTCCACAGACATATGAATACACACACACACACACACACACACACACACACACACAGATTTTTCTCAGTGGTTATTATGGGTCAAACATGTAGGCTGAGGCCTATATGATAAGCCCTTTCACTAAATAGGAAGATGATCATCATGAGGACTGCAGTTTGGAAGAGGCTCAAATCTATCACAATGATGGCTCAGCCATTTGCCTTCCTTTACCACCACACTGCAGGGAAACATCCAACCATTCTCTGTCCTTAGGGCTAACTATATGAAATGCACTAAGACCTGGAAAAGACTATAAAATACTGATCGTTCCAGCCCTATTTCCACCTTTAAAGTCACTTACAGTAATGTTCTGCTACCTGGATGCAATTTCAACTGCACTAAAAGGGAAGGGGGGTTTCCAGGCACCATGCCACGGAAGAATAATAAAGGCAAAATGGAACACTAGAGGGCCATAGGGTTAAAATGTCACAAAAGTTGGGGCAGGATATCAAAATAATACGGCCAAAGCCATTTTCTAAAATCATAACCATCAAAGTAAATGTAATAATCTCAACACACGGGGGGTATTTCTGAGATGAAAACCAGCAGAACAGAAAGGGCATGGGGCTTCTCAAAGTCAAATACAGCTCTGGGTCATCTCCTCAGCCAGCGGGGGTCCTATGGCTACTTTTCACGGACAGGCCTTTCCAAGGCCTCATATGCGTAAGTATGGTTCCTTCTCGCTACTAGGGAGATTGACTCCAGGAGGACTAGTGTCTTAAGGAGTGGGGTGTCTCTGCTGTTTGAAGGTAAGAATCCTGGGGATGTTGGTCCCGAGTACTTAGCTAGGATAGTCTTAAAGTACACACAGCTGGACAACGAATCTAATCTTAGTCAGGCAGAGCCCGCTCAACGCCAAACTGCTGATCCTACATGTATGTAAACAAACTGGTTCCCAAACCTTTGCCCCGAGAACAAATTAAGATTTTTGACATGATTGGAAGGTAAGGTGTTCTGAGTGAGGTTACTTAAGGGGAGAAGTGGAGGAGGCTCTATTGGGGCTGGCTGGGAGGCAGGGTTGGTATTGCAGACAGGTGTCCAGTGATGGTCACTCATGTAAGTAACTTTCTGATAGACAATGCCAAGGGCTGAGGCTGAAGAGCCACGGCACCATTCACTCATTTTACCAAATGATCCCTGGAGGAAACAGACCAGGCAGCTGTTGCAATGAAAAGGAAATTAAGGAAGCCACCTTTCCCCAGGAGTTTGCCCTTGCCAAGGTAGAGCCCAAATCCCTTTGGCACACAGGCCTCTACTTTGCAGAATCAGAAAGAAACAGCAAAGGCCATGGAGCCTGGGATTCACTGATTATTATTTAGAAATGGCACTGCAGAATTTCTCAGAGTCAGCTGTATGATGTAGCCAGCCAGTGCCGCAAGATGATTTATGGGATGACCGAAAGGGTATTCCCATGACCACTGTCACTGAAGACAGTCAGGAAACACGGCAGGGTCGGGGGAAGATATAACTCTACGTGACCCCTGAACTTAACAAACCCAGGATCAGGGCCTGGAAGAAGGAAAGCATCCAGAGAGAAGATTACAAACCTAAAGATAAGTTACCAAATCCCTCAGGAATGTATGACAAACACAGGGGAAAACTACAAACCAGAGAAGAAAGAATCATGAACGAATTCCCAACTGTCTGTCAGATGTAAGGAGTGGAGCCTACGCTCAGCCATCAAAACCTCAGTGCCCTGTGGGATTTGAGAGACACAGCCCTCTTTCCCTGGGGGTTTTACTCTGGGCTGGCTAGAGAAAATATACAAGAAAAGGAATACAGATGTAAGCATCCAGGCAGGGATGCAAATATTCAAAAGAGACATTTGTATCCCTTATTCTGACTATTAGGTTATTGAAAAATGGACCCCCTAAAATGGTCATTCCCCTGAGAATCTCATGCTGGGAGAAGGAGTACCAGCCAGAGAGGGCTCATCTCCAGAAAGACATTTCTTAGAGTTGCACAACTTGTCAGAACATCTTGCAGGAGAGACTCGAGCTCTGAGAACATGAGCAGGACCCGCCTGGGCCGAGGCTGTTTAGCTATACATATCCTTTACTCTCTTTCAAACATCAAGCCCATGCCAGGACTCTGAAGGTGGATTTGGTGGGTAACTGCACCTCTTCATTTGTTGCTTTCCCCAGTGTGGCCACATTTAATACATCTCTTTTATCTGCTTTTCCCGATTACTTGCTTAATTAGCCTTTAATGACAAGAACTTGAGCCCAGCTTGTTGGGGCTTGCCAGGCCCAGTCTCTGACCCTACAGAGACCCATATATTAAAGTACCTATCTTTTAAAAGATCTATCTGCTTCAATGAGCACAGCTTAGAGAACCCAGACTATTTGGAGAAGATGTTGGAAGTAGTTGCTTCTGACAAAGGAGGTATGTCTAACACAGAACTAGACTACTCCTTATGAGAGCACTATCGTTTTGGAGTTCCTGATTGTGATTCCTATTCTCCCACTTAAATGCCCCTTTGTAAATGAATAGAGGCCATCACCTCTTGTTCTCAGTCTCCAAGCCACCTTGCACTGTTAACCTCATATCCCACTGCACTGTAGTTAAGCAATACACAGTAGGTTAGGCATCCTGCACCCCCTCCCTACTCTTCTTCATCCTCTCTGGGTTCCAGGAGGCTGGCCCATAAAGAGGCATCACTGAGCTCCCATATGGGGGGTGCTCATTCCCCCAGCACTTTCCAGTTATTCAGAAGGTGGGGTCCTGGCAGCTGGCTCCTGTTCCCTCATTTCTTCGCCCTTCTGGGTATTGGATGAAAGGAATCTCTGCAGTTCAAACACTTGGGTCTTGTCCTGTCCCTTGCAGCTATCTATGCCCTGCTCACGCATCTATAAGGTGTCTCTTTATTAAATTCTGCAAAACCCAAACCAAATGACTCTCAATTTAAGGAAGCCACCTGCTTCCTGTCAGGGCCCTGCTTTCTGATCTCAGAGAAACAGGGAGGGTAGAAAAAGTGAGTTCAGAGGCTGAGGTGAACCTGGGAAAGCCCCAGCTTGCATTTTCGCATTCATTATATTCAAATGATTAAGAAGGCCAATGAAATAAAGAGCTCATCAGTGGCAGTTTTACACATCTTAAGTGAGCAATCACGGGCATTGTATAATTAATTTCTACTTACCACCCTCTGCTGCTAATACTTTTTCTAGATGTCTGGCCCCTGCAGTTTTCAGTGGCAGGCATGGAAGTATCCTCTCTTTGCTGCAGATTCCAGGCATGCCAAGAGGTGCCTCCATTAAACCCTCACCATTGCCTAATTATCTGGCTATGAGCTGGTGCCCTGTTTCCTGTCTTACTGTCTTTCCAGAAATGCAGCAGTAGCTGATGCTACAGGATAATGAGCCTGTGACCCTTATGTCACTCAGGCTGCTGCCCAACCTTGGGATGACAGTTCTTCATGCACATAAACACACACACACAGAGAGAGAGAGAGAGAGAGAGAGAGAGAGAGAGAGAGAGAGAGACGTGTGAACGCACACACGCACATGTATGCATGCTTATATAGAGGATTAATTTCATAGCATGTGCCCTGAATCTGTGCAGCAGCATCCTCTCAGGATGCATGGGGAATGGTTCAGCCCTGTCTTGCCTCAGATTGACTTCTGGTGACACAGACCTTCTTCCTCACATGAACTTCAAGGGATTCAAGAGTTTGTCTTGGCTCCCTTCATCTATCCTAAGTCCCCTACAAACCTCCCCCCTTTTTAAAAAATTCCCTTCCACCTTGCCTTTGTTTTCCTGATCTAGTTACCCCCATTTTCTGACAGCTGCCCATAAGGAACACTCTGTTTCTACTAGAACTGAGATGCCCACAGCAGATGGAGGTCTGAAAAGCAGCCCCCACTCAGTCTGTGTCTTCACATGAAAGACATGCTCCTTCTTTTCTGCCCCCATGGTCTCTGTCATTGGTTAGGCTCATACAAGGAACTCAATCCATTCTAATTGAAACACTGACACAAAGGACAATGAAGTTGAGGCTTGTTCAGAGCAGTCCCAGTTTCAGTAGCAAGAGACCCAAAGTCTGGGGAACTGGGGTAGTAGTTCACTCCATCAAGACACATCTTCATATACTGCGTGGGCTGCTATTGGGCAGGTTCTCCCTAAGCACAGCCCAGGGTTGGGAACTTTGGGTTGACGGAGGACCTGGCTAATTCCCATGAGGGAGAGAGGGGAAGAGGGAAGCAGGGTGAAGAGGCTGGGTGAAAATTAGAGCTTGGTTCAAAGCCAGCCTCCTCTGATCCCACAGGCATCTCTAGGGTGTGGCTGACACCATAGGTCCCTCATGGAGGTTAGGTGAGGAGGACTTTTGGACAACCAGTCCATCATGCTCTGGCTTTGGACTACAGCCAGGGTAGGGGCAAAGTTTCCCAGGAGTAATAGGCACGTGTGACAGCTATGTAACCAAAATACAATATCAAGGGGATGGGAACAGCTTGGAGCTTCTGGCCACCAACACTTACAGCACCTGGTTAGTGCGGTGACAGGTGCTGGTCAGTAAAAATTATCTGGGGAGCCACCAAGTGTACCCCTAGGCAATGAGGGCCCCAGACTGGTATGGAGAGGGTCTCCAGGAGGTACCCTTTGATAATTGTTTCTGCTAAGCTTCAGCTTCCTTCCTATCTCCCCCAAATGCAGCCAGTCCTTACAAAGCTGTGGTCACCTTAGCTACCTCACTTGCATCTCTGCAACTGACTGGAGGCTACCGACCTAATCCCTATCTGAGTTTGCCAACTTTTTCTACAGACCTAATCTTAGCCTTGTTCTAGAGTTCTGCCAATTGGCATTGTGATTCTAAGCTTCCAGGTCTTGGAGCTTTGATCCCTAACACCAGACTGTCTAAACAACTCCAAGCTTTATCATCCTGCAGGTTCTCTGTTTCTCAAATAGATCCACTGGCCAGATGTACAGACTCCTAGAGTTCAGGTCTCCAAGCTCTGAAGGTAGGAGACACTCCACCCAGGCATCCTGGACTTGTCTAACCTCAGCAACAGCTTTAGCCAGCTGCAGAGGTTCTAGCATGCCTTGTGGCTAGCCTAATTGCATTCATACAGAGCCAATCTCACAGGCCTTTTATAATGTAGGTTTTAAAAACATCTCCAAACCAAGGCCTGGCAGTGTAGGCCTGAAATCTAAGCTACTTAGGAGGCTGAAGTAGAAGGGTCAAAAATTCAAGGCCTGTCTGGACTATACAATGAGTTCAAAGCTAGCCTGGGCAACTTACCTTCAGAAAAGAAGGGAGAAGGAAGAAGGAGGGGGAGAAGGAAGAGAGGAAGGAAGGGAAGGGAAGGAAGGAAGGAAGAAGGGAGGGAGGAAGGAAGAAAGAGAGAAAGGACTGGAGATATATACTCAGGGGCAGAGAAATTTCTTAGCATGAGTGAGTGTCTATAGGCTCAATCCCTGATATCTCTCTCTCTCTCTCTCTCTCTCTCTCTCTCTCTCTCTCTCTCTGAGTATCTGTCTCTGTGTATATCTATGTCTTTTTCTGTGTGTCTTTCTCTGTTTCTTTCTGTACGTGTGTGTCTCTTTGTGTGGGTCTCTCACTACGTGTGTCTTTCTGTGTGTTTCTCTGTCTCTGTGTCTGTCTCTGTACCTCTGTCTGTCTGTCTCTCTCTGTCTCTCTCTCTCACACACACACACGCACACACACACACACACACATTCATGCAATAGGCACCATGGTACTTGTACCAAGTGCTCAAGCGTTATAATGGATAGCCATATCTGTGAAGGCCCTGCCTTCTGTATTTCCACTGTCACATCTTACGGCCAGGACCATTGTTCATAGGCTTTCTTTAATTAAAACCACAAAACTCTGCTCTTCTTTGGCAAGTGAAGGGATGAAGGAAAGAGATTAACTGTGCATGTGTGGTGTAGGTGTGGTGTTCTTGTGTAGATTGTACAGATGTGGAGATGTGTAAGTGGAGGCCAGAGCTGACGTGGTGTGCTTTCTTAACTGCTCTCTACCTTATTCTTTGAGACAGGGTCTCTCACTGAGCCCAGAGCTCACTGATTGGGTCTGTCTCAGCAAGTCACACAGGTCTTTCTTTCCCCATCTGTTAGGTTTACAAACACTGTGGTGAGCTCACTTTACATGGGGGCTGGAGATTCGAACTCAGGTCCTTACGTTTGCTCAGCTGACACTTTACCAAAAGATCCATCTTAAAATTGATACTCTTGAGAGCCCTCAACCTCAACAAAAGGGAAGTGGCACATATGTATGGAGCTGGGCCCCAGCTCCCTGGACTCCCAGCAGGGGTAATCTGTGCGTATTTTACCCCAGAGTTTCCTGTAGGATGGATCTCCACCTGCAGGGTAGGTACCAGAAAGGCTTCTATTTGCTGTACCCCTTCCTGATCTTGTTTTCTCACCCTGCAAGTTTATCTCAAATTCCCCTAACAAAGCCTATGTCTTAGGCATGCTCCTGGGGGAGTGGATCCTCCAATGGAAAACTAGAGAAGCTGAGGCCCGCCACATCTGTGGCTAGACTTCCTAAGTGGCTGCCTGGCACAGTCCAGAGCTCTCTTCTCAGGACTCCTACGGGAAACTCTTTGGTATGCATACCTTACCTGGATCCAGTGGCCCAACAGAGAAGCCATAGGCTGGCCCAGTCTTCTCCCAGAGAGATAATGACCCCATTAGGATTCACAGGCATTCCTAGCTCTCTGGGGGGGGGGGAATGTTTGATCCTGGGGGTGGTTTTAATTAGGGATTTGATTGTCCTACAGGGGGTTGGTGTTCACTACTCACTAGGCCCTTTCAACTGAGTTAGACTGCAATTTCAAGTCACGCACTCCAGTGCTTAATATACCTTACCACCAGCCCAGATGTAAAAAAACAAAACAAAACAAACAAACAAACAAAAACACCGGCCAAGGTGTCACCTCACATCAGAGCCACTCTTCCTGATGCTCCAGCTCCTTCTGGAAGCTTCCCCTTCACTCCTTCCGAACTCTCCACTCTTTTCAGAACTTTCCATCTCTTCCCAAGACCTCACTCCTTCCTGAGGCCCCTGCCTCAGCTCTGTGGCTATACCCAGGCTTCCACACAGGAGCAGAAAGACCAGGGAGATGGCTATGTCAGAGGTCTAGGTTGGTTTCTTGAAGCTTTGCTGTGCAAAAGTGGGGGTGCTCTGACATTCTTCATAGATTGATCATGAAATTCTTGCACAACCATACAACCATAGATAGCTCCTACCCCCTTGAACCTGAGTCCCACCTCTGCAGACCACCCTGCCTATCCCAGTGTCCACTAAGGCTTCCCCTCAGAGGTCTGGTAGTCAGATCATATTCAGCAAAGATCAAACTTTACACTTGATGTCACTCTCCAGCTCAATGCTCTCCCATAGGGTCTTGCCATCTTGGTAGATGGCACCTGTGTTCCTCATGTCACCAGTGAGAAGCCTGGGATGCATCTTCAAATCTTTCCAATGCTTCACCCCTTTCATTCACTCTATTAGCAGATTCATTCTTGCTTTCCCTCTTTAGCCACCGGAGTCCCACTGTAATGCCTTACTCAAGTATATGACAGCCTTCCAAATGCTGCTGCAGCCACTCACTGTAGTGGTGGAGTTGTTCCTAATAGAGAGCTCACTAGAGCTGCTCATGCCATAGGGACCTGCATGAACTATCCAAGCTATTCCCTCCTTCCTTCCCTTATCTGAACACCTCATGGCTCTGAGATCATGACAGGCTCCCTCCCACCTCAGGGTCTTACTGGTGCTATTCCCTGAGTCTGAAATCCTGAACCAGAGAGTTTTTCTACCCCTGTAGCCTAAAGCGCGCGAGCGCACGCACGCGCGCTCACACACACACACACACACACACACACACACACACCATTTGGTTGTTTCCTATTGTTCTAGTTTTACCACTTAAGATATTTAGTATGATCCACCACTATTTGTGTTTTGCCTGTCTTCTGCTCCAGGTCTCAGATTGCTCACATAGCTCACTAGCCCAGTCTACCACACACTTAGCAGCTTAAAGCAATACACACTCATTGTCTCCTGGTTTCTGTAAATCATATGTACAGATGGCACCTGGTAGGGTTTCTGCTCAGAGACTCTCTGGGCTGAACTGGAGGTGTTGACAGTGCTGGTTCTTATCTGGGGCTCAGGGTTGTCTGCCAGCCAGATTGGTTGTTGGTCAAATTCACGTCTTTGTATTAGAAGGCTCTTCCTGCTCCCTGTTGGCTATTAGCTGGATGCTCCCCTCGACACCTTGAGTCTGCCTTTAGGCAGGTCACAGCACAGAGTTATGTTTGTTTAAGGCCACCAAAGCATACTTCCTTCTGCTACCACTGAAGGACCTTGAGATCTACCCAACTAAAGGAGGACACCTGTTATGTCAGCAATACCCAGGGTAGTATTTGAATCTCACAGAACCACATTAGAATTCTCATGACAAGGATGGGTAAATAAGTGCTGAGTGGGAAAAAAGGAACTCCTTGCCATCTATTTGCATAGGCAGTGTCTCCAACTCCCACGAGGCGGTCTCTAAACCAGGCAAGCATTCATCTGCTTTTAATTTGAGTGGGAAATATAGGAAAAAAAGGAGGAATATATTGAGCTTGGTGTTGGGAAATATAAGCTCTGCTACTATCTTGCAGAGAGAAAGCAACTTGGACACTCAATTCTTTCATCTCTAAAATGGGCATAAAATACTTATGACATAAAATTGAAAACATTAGGTCCATTCCTGTATCCTCACCCATGAGTCCATGCACCTACACACCAACATATCCATGCACTCACACATGGATGCATCCATGTACCTGTGTATCCAGGCACCCATTCACCCACACATCCACATGCTCATTTTCTCATGGACCCAGGTAGGTACCAGTGCATCCATGCGCTGTCTAATAACAACAAAGGAGGAGGATGAAATGTGGCACATTTGGGAATTCATCAAGGGTCACCTTCCCACTCCTGTTCCCATTCCTCACAGGAATACAGAGTGTGAAAGTCCAGAGGGCAGTAATCAGCCACCCAAGACTGTGGGAAGTCACTTCAGAAAGACCAGGCAACAACCTTGAGTGCTCTTTTCAAAGAAAATAAAATCATTGAGCCAATTTCTCAGCCTCATGCCTGAGCAGGCCAGCTAGAAACACTCCGCAAACAACTATGTTTGCTTAGATTCTCTTTATTAGTTCTCATTTTGAAGCCAAATGAAATTTGACAACTCGGGCAAGCTCACAAACATAACCAGTCCCCAAGAAATGGCCAGCAACTTGAGCTGAAGCCTTTCTTTCCTTTCTTCAGTACCTTCAGGCTAAAGTGGGCAGCTAATGCTGCCACTGAACAGCCTGGTGTTAGAATCTGTCCAGTCTTGCTGGACTCTCCTGTTGCATCAGTGAATATCCTTTGATGACAAGTTAATTCCTCCCAGTGCCTGGGTGAAGAGTCCTATCTCCATCTCCTGATCTTCTCAGCTAGATCCATTGATCGTTCTCCCCTAAGACCCAGGTCGGCACACTCCGCCAAGGAAGGCTGGGAACCTCACCTTTGCCATTCACCCTGCCGAGATACTTGTTTTAATTGCCATTTGGCTTGGGGCCGATGTAAATTCTCAACCCTGATCTAATTTGTAACTCATTTCTGTCACCCATGTGCATCCTGGGAGGAAAGGTTTAAAGATGTGGGTTTATAAAGATCTAACTTAGTTGTCTTTCCCCATTGGGTAGAAGCATGAGCCTAGAGATATTCTCCCTGTGTTGTTGCTTTCTAATGGCTCCAAGGTCCCAAGACTGGAATCTGAGCCCATAGCCTAGGGATACAGACCATCCCATGGTCTATGACCCTGTTCTTTCCTTTTCTTTTTCTTTTTGTTTATTTTGGTTTTGGAGACAGGGTTTCTCTGTGTAGCTCTGGCTGTCCTGGAACTCACTCTGTAGACCAGGCTGGCCTCGAACTCAGAAATCCACCTGCCTCTGCCTCCCAAGTGCTGGGATTAAAGGCATGCACCACCACTGCCTGGTGACCCTGTTCTTTTCTAAAAGAGGGACCTCTCTGGGTCACTGCCTCAGATGCCCTCAAACTGTACATACAACAAAGGGATGCTGTGAAGGAGTGGCTAACTCTGGCGGGTGTCTGGGGTGGCTATTCTCTGAGATTCGAAAAACAAACAATAATAGACATGGAGAGAGGGTGGGAGGGATGCTTGAGATAAATAGCATTTCAAAAGATGCTTCTGTTTCTCTCTGTGGGAGTCCAGGTAGAAGAAGCTGTGGGCTGGTAGGAGAGGGCAGCATTTGACCCAAGCCCGTGGTTTGTTCAGCCCACAGAACATAAACATGTGGACAAATGGGCATGTCCTGGGGACTGTGATGGAAGGAAATCATCACTGGCTGCCTCCCCTAGCTGATCATGGGCTTCTTGTCTGAGTCACCACAGTCTCTACATCCTCCAGACTCCTAACAGACTTGCCTCCTCCATCCGTACAACCTAGCAAGTCGTGGTGGGTAACTTAAGACCCTTAAATATAGAGATGGGATTAAGTATATAGAGATTCAGGCTCCAGAGCTGAATGTCTGGCTATGCCTCTCTGGGAGTATCAGCCACAGCTTCTCTAAGCCAAAGTGTGAGCATCTGTGACAATACCATGAGACCCATTGTACCTGCCTTGTGTTGATGTGCTCCCAGATAAGAGAATGGATGCTTGGAAGAAGCTTAGCTCTGGCTCACAACCGCCTCTTTCTCTTGGAACTTGGTTCTGTTCTTCCATTTTTTGAATGAATGCATGTGAATGAATGGAGTAGAGAGAGTGGAAAGTCCCTTTGGGCCTGAGCAGGCAGGTCATGGAGTATCAGAAAAATTATAATGTTTGTTCTCTAACTTAGGACCCTTGAGAGTTAGAATAGGCCCTTAAACAAAGTTGTAACCCTGGTGATGGTAGACTTGCACTGACATGCAGCCTAGGAGGGTACTTACTGGTGGGATCTCAGTCTCCCCAGCCTTTATGTTGCCTCCAGCACAACTCCAGCTCATCAAACATGAGGGTTACTTATCTTCTTAGAGCTCAGAAAGTTTACCATACAGAAAAGTGTGGCAGCTTTGGTGGTGTGAGGAACCAACTTGTTTACCCCTGAGAACACAGACCCCGATGCTACTAAAGGTCACCGAGGATCACTGCATGACTTGGAGCAACCTTGCCAGAGCCTTCAATATTCTAAAGGGTTGGTGTCAATAATGCTTCCATCTGGTTCTGGATGCAGTAATAAAATCCTTGAGTCAGGATGATTTATAGAGAACTAGAATGTTCTATAGGCTCTGAAGATCATGATTAAGGAGCCTCAGCTCAATTACAGAGGGCTTTCTTGTTGCCTAGCAAGGAGGGGTGTGGACCACTGATTGCCCAGGTTTAGACTTTAAATGTCTTTGGAAGGTTCCCAGTCTGAGCTAAAGGAAAATGATGGAAACTTCAATAGGTGGGGCCTAGTACAAGGACTTTCAGGCATTAGAAACACTTACTAGGATCCAGTCCCCTCTTCCTTAATTTTGTAGTCTAGCCATGAGGTAATGGTATCTTCCTTACACCACACTCCCCCTCCTTCCCTCTCTAGTCCCTTCCCCCTCTTCCTCCCTCTTGAAGGAGGTCTCCCTATGTAGCCCAGGCTGGCCTCTACCTCACAGAGACCTCCTTCCTTAACCTCTACAGGTCCACATCACCACACCAAGCTCAGCTTTTTTCTCTATAAGCTTACCTTGGTTATTTCATGATAGTAATGGAAAGCAGTTAACACAGCAAACAAACTCATTCTTTGACCAGAATGCACTCCTGTGAAAACCCTCAAGGATAATCCAGAACATTAACTACATTGTCTGTTAATCCACACAGGACAGCAGAGCCCTGTGACCTAATTGTTTCTTACAGGTATCACTTCTCAACACAGTCGCACTGGGAATTAAGTTTCTTATGAGAACTTTGGGGGCCACACCCAAACCTCAGCAAGTAGGAAGTATTTTACTGGTTTGCTTTGGAGCCCTTTTTTGAGTCATGGAGAAAGCAGAAGAGAAGCCCAATCAGTCTCCAAGATTTCCTGTATAATCTTCAGCACCAGGGTGTGTCATTTCCAGCTGCTGAGCAAGATAGGCTCCAGGCCAAGAAGAACAAAGAGTTCTTTTCTGTGGGGGCTACTTGGGTTCTGGAGGGGGTTCCCAGGGGTCTCTTCAAGGGCAACTTGATTTCCAGTTGCCAGCATCAGGCCCTAATACCTGCAGGGAGGAAGCAACTTTCCCTATCACTCCCACACTTAGCTCTGTGCTCCACTTCCAAGAATTTCCTCTCTGACATATGGTCAGGCAGCTGACCAGAGTAGGAGAGCCTTTTTTTTTGATTCCTGCCAGCTTTGTTTATCCAAAACTGGTCACCTTGGCTAGTCTATAAACAAAGTGGTCCAGGCCATCTTGATGTAGCTGGCTCACGGGGTGCTCATTAGCTGAGAAGCAGGTGCTTCATCCTCCAGGCACTGTCAGGAAAGTATGCTGGGGAGCCCTGACTCTCTAAGACAATTAACTGTATAAGAGAATGGGGCCAAAGAAGGCAATGAACTACCCATGGAGACTCCACCAGGCTTGCACCATTGAAGAGTGTCTGGACTTCAGCCCAGTGGTTGAAGAGAACAGAGGAGATGGTAGACACATGCAGGCCTAAGGTAGGGAAACTGAGGCCGACCTGGTCCATAAACAGTCAGGGTGCTCAAGGTTCCACATATCTCAATATCCTGAACTAAGGGTGTTCCCTTCAGGATACATGAGCACAGATGGATCAGAGTCTGGGAACAGGGGTCCAGTGTGGTTTATACAGAAAACAGAATCCAGCCCTCTGGAGAAAGAGTTAGCTAGGACCAGATAAGAAGCTGGAGTCCCCTGGAGAGGGTGAGGGGGGTATCAACGAGAAGTTCCACTCCATACTCCAGCAAGAGACTGGATTGGTAGTGAAACAGGCAGGAAGTTTAGCACACAGCCCAATTGGAGAAGCATGACAGCAGCTAGTTCAGAGACCCTACAGCAGCTACGTCTGGGCCAGGCCACCCATTACTAAGAGGCTATGGCTTCTCTCTACAGAGGTCAGGGCTGGTGGGCTACTGATACATGACACATTGGCGCATGTTACAGAGGCACTTCTGTGGCAGGCTCATGGAAAACGTTGGGGGGGGGGGGATTATGGGATCCATTTCATCTCCCACATGGCCCGGGTCTGAATGTCAGGTGAAGGTACCACATACAGAAAAACAAATGAGATCTGAGATACACTGTCACAGGGGAGGGCATGAGGGGTATGTGTTTGACTCTCCCTCGTCTCAGAGCCACTGGCCACGCCAGGTCCTAGGCCTGGGATAGGGCTTTAGTCAGCAGAGAAAGACAGGTGTGTGTTACCTGGAATAGCTAGGAGCACAAGTGTCACATCTGTCACTAAGGAAATACAGGCCGGATGGCAGCAGAGGACAGGCTCTGTGGCTGAGTCTGGGTATGTCTTAGTTACTTTTGTCATGGCAAACATACTTGACCATGCAAGTATGGTACTTGACCAACACACTTGACCAAGGCAAGCTAAAGAAGAAATGGTTCCTTTGGCTCATGGTTTGAGGGTGCAGTACATCATAACAGAAAAGTCATGATGGTGGGAGATGAAGGCATCTGCTCACAAGGCACCTGCAGTCAGGCAGCAGGCAGCAGGCAGTGGGACAGTAGATGTTGGTCTAAGCATGTGTTCTTCATATTCAGTCTGGTTCCCCACTCCATGGGCTGATGTTGCCCACATTTTAGTTTGCATTTTTTGCACCACATTGAACCTGATATAGAAATTCCCTCATAAGCATGCCCAGAGGTGACTGTACACCCTGTCAAGTCGACAACCAATATTAACTATCATATGCAGTCATTCTCCAGACTTCTGATGAGCATGGCAGAAGCAATTCCAGGCAGCAACTGGACTCTTGCAGAACATGGTGTTTTACTGCCTGAACCTCTAAGTTACTGGAGGGCCACTGCCAGTGCTGGGCATGGGTAAGCCTGGTCTCGCTGGACAAAGGGTGGGGGTAGGTAGCCTTAGCCTGAAGCAGACCAGTGAAGACAGCTTGACAGCTTACATGGCTGGCTGTGTAAACACCTTTAAGCTGTCTGAATCTTGGTTGTAATTTAATTAGCTACATGGGATTCTCTAAGCTCCATAAAGCGCAAGACTATTGGACTGTTTTTGACTCTGATTTTTTTTAATTTTTGCAATTATTCCAGCTGCATGCAAAGCTGTTGGTGGTTTTACGGCCCAGAGTGAGTATCTCTTATGTAGGCCAGCATCTTTGAAACATTAAACAATGATTAGGCAGGCTCTGGGCCAAGGGTGGTAGAGGTTTTCCAAGAAGATGAAAGGTGACCCAGAAGCTGACAGCAAGGAGCTCAGGAATAAGGGTTCTACTTTGTCATTACTTGGTGACTGTCTTACCAGTTGTGGAAAGTGACAGTGACTCACAATCACTCGTTATTCATCTGAATTTGAAGGTGGCTGTAGGTGGTGAAAAGCAGAGACAGGGCTTTATTACTGTTTGTGGGGCCTTATACACCATTGATTATTTGTACACACATGCTTACTACTGAATGATTGTGTGTACACAGGGCCTCACCCACACAAAAGCACTCATATAGGCATACACATTTATGCATAAACAAGCCCAAGCATGTACATGAATACCTAAGCATATATACACAGATGTGTAAACAGTCATACACACACTGCACTCAAACCCATGAAAACAGAGATACACACACACCAGTGTTTTTCTAATTCAAAGTTCACAAGATTATCCATGGTCATTACCTATTCAATAGACTCTCAGAGCATCTGTACCACATGCCTCTCCTTACAGAACCCAGGAAGGCTCTAGTGAAGGAGATAGCCCATCCTTCTCATGTTCCTTATTCCTTACTTTGTGGCATAGCTTTGTTCTCTCCAGAGGGGATGGAGTTAGAGAATGGGAACAAAGGTCACATGAGTCTTTTGGAGTCAGAGCACCATGGGGCATGGCAGGCAGCTTGTCTAATGGTCAAGGCCATAGTCTCTGAAGCCATGGAGCATGAGTTCCACTCTTACCTCTGTGTGACTTTGGAAAAGTCACTTTGCTTCTCTGTGCCTGTTCACTTGTTACATAAAGTCACACTGATTATGACTCTTACCACTATCATAGGGCATGATTAATTTATAGAATACACTTAAAATAGCTCTGGCACAGAGAAGGGCTCCATGAGTTGGGGAGTGCCTCAGAAGGACTCAGTCTTTCCAAGGGTACTGAAGGTCACTTCAGCTGATTCTGGACTCTAGGTATCTTGTACCTAGGAGGAGATTGAGGTCCTAGTCCATGTGGGACCTTCAGAGCACAGGTACACCTTTTCCAGATGGGCGGCCATCACTTTAGCTCTGATCTATC
The DNA here is from genome assembly GCA_019843965.1 of Rhynchomys soricoides. Lineage (NCBI taxonomy): Eukaryota > Metazoa > Chordata > Mammalia > Rodentia > Muridae > Rhynchomys > Rhynchomys soricoides. The sequence continues at coordinate 2,899,893 of JADRCH010000134.1, forward strand.
CTCCTCCGGAAGTGCCAGGAATCATGGCGGTCCAGAGATAACCAGATAGCATGCCATTAGATTCCCCAAGTAGCATGCTAGGAAGAGATATCAAGGCCAAGAAACTGGGTTTCCTTACCATTCTTCTTTGTTGTATGGCCAGGGGCCCTGCCTCCCCTTGTTTCTTGTTAACCTCTGAAACTTAGTTTTATTGCCTATGCCTATCTTGGGAGCCTTGTAGCTACTTTTTTATTTGGAAAATTGGCCAAGTGATTCCCACAAGCTATACACAAAGGTCCTGGGGTGACCCATGCTGGGTTGCTCTTAACCTGCCTGTCTTGGTTTATCTCTTTCTAAATACCATTTAGGGTTGCCATTCGTGCCCAGCTAAAACACAGTGTGGTTGGGAGGGACATGGAAACACTGAGACGCTCCCTCATCCAGACTATTGTGTGGGTTGCAAAATGAAGGACAGCTTTCTGGAAGCAACTATCGATCATTAAATCTTGGAACTTAGTAAGTGGTAGGGGTCTCTCATTCCCACAAGACAGCTATGTTACCCACATGTTCAGGCACTAAAACCCAGCCCAGGGTTGCCTTGCTCTGGGCAGCCATGTTCACATAGGATGAAGACAGGAGAACTAGAGCAGGAACTGAGTGAGAAGACATGTGGAGGAAGACAGAGCTATGACTATGGTGAGAAGACAGGGTTGCAGCCTGGTTCTGTCATGGACACAGGGGCACTGGCAGGCTTCTTCTGTCCTCTGTAGTCTCAGCTTCCTCCCAAGAGCCACTGTGATGGTCATCTTCACTGTCAACTTGGTTGGATATAAAATCACCATGGAAACACTTCTGGGTCTGTCTGTGAAGGTAATGTTAAGAAGGTTTAACTGAGAAAGGCAGACCCATCCCAAATGTGGGCGGCACCAACCCCTGGGCTGGGGCCTTGGATGAGTAAGAAGGAAATTATAAGCTGAGAACTAACATTCAGCTCTCTTTGCTCCCTGACCATAGATGTCGTGTGACCAGATGCTTCATGCTGCTGCCATGGGTCCCCGCATGATGAAATGCCATCAAACTGTGAGTCAGAGTAAACTCTTCCTCCCCTTCCATAAACTGATCTCTAAAGTAGCTTATCATAGCAACATGGAAATTCACTAAGGGGGGTCAGTTAAGGTCAATGGACTGATTTTGAGTCGGTAGATTCTTGGTGGTCTATCTGTCATTATGATACAAGAGGACAGCTCCATCTTTATTGTCACTTGAATCCTACCTAGTTCTATGTCATCTCCAGACAGCAAATATGGAAGACTTCATGTGAAAATGGCTGCTATGAAGACTAGATCCACAAGCAAGGGAGATCAAAACCTGGGAGAGAGGGACATGACCATCAAAGCCCGGAGGCCAGAACTTGCTGAAGCCACCTGTCTTAGTCAGGGTTTCTATTCCTGCACAAACATGTTTCTTACTGGCTTGCTTGCTTCTCCTGGCTTGCTCAGCCTGCTTTCTTATAGAGCCCAAGATTACCAGTCCACAGATGGTACCACTCACAAGACTCCCCCTACCCCCCCACCCACCATCACTAGTTGAGAAAATGCCTTACCGCTGGATCTCATGGAGGCATTTTCTCAACTGAAACTCCTTTCTCTGTGATAACTTCAGGTGGTGTCAAGTTGACACACAAAACTAGCCAGTACAATGGACCCCTTGTCAACTTGACACACAAACACATCACCAATAAGCCTCGACCCTTACTTCCTTATTCATCCCCAAGATCTAAATAACTTTAAAAATCCCACAGTCTTTACAAATTCTTACATATTAACATTTCAGCCCCCTTTAAACATCCAATCTCTTAAAATTCAAAGTCTTTTAAAAATTCAAAGTCTCTTAACTGTGGGCTCCACTAAAATACCTTCTTTTTTCAAGAGGGAAAAATATCAGGCCACAGTCAAAATCAAAAGCAAAATCAAACTCCAATGTCTAAGATCCACTCACAATCTTCTGGATTCCTCCAAGGGCTTGAGTCACTTCTCCAGCTCTGCCGTTTGTAGCACACACCTTGTCTTCTAGGCTCCAGATGCCTGTAGTCCACTGCTGCTGCTGTTCTTGGTGGTCATCTCATGGTACTAATATCTCCAAAACACTGCTGTCTTCCACTACAACTAGGCTTTACCATGGTGCCAAGCCTCACCTCCTTTGCATGACCCCTTCAGTCCTGGGCTGTCAATGCAACTGAGGTTGCACCTTCACCAATGGCCTTCCGCAGCCTCTCACAGTGCCCAGGCCTCATCTGCTCTTCACAACTCCTTCATGCCTTCAAAACCAGTACCACCTGGGTAACTCTTACACATTACCAAGTCCAGCCACCGCACAAGGTACAACCTTGGCTCTCTCTGGAACACAACCTCTGTGCTCTCAGAAAACACTTCTCAGATTTCACCTCAATGGTGCTGATCTCTTCCCAATCACCACCAATTTCCCAACTGCAGCTAACCAGCACCAATAGTCCCAGTAATGCAATGGTCTTGCTTTAGTAGTTCTGGTATCTTGTCACAGGCAATCCTTCAGCCCCACAGAACCAAAACCACAGAACATTCACAGTCAAAATAGCAATGGCCCTTTAATCTTCCCTCTGAAATTCCATAAGCCAGGCCTCCATCTTCTGCACTGTTCTCAACATTATCTTCCAAGCTCCTACACAACATCCCACAAAGCTCTTAACACTGAATGGCTCTTCTAGCCCAAAGTTCCAAAGTCCTTCTACAGTCCTCCCCAAAACATGGTCAGGTACCCCACTATGGTGGTGCCAATTTGTTTAAGCTAGGGTTTCTATTCCTGCATAAACATCATGACCAAGATGCAAGTTGGGGAAGAAAGGGTTTATTGAGCTTACACTTCCATGCTGCTGTTCATCACCGAAAGAAGTCAGGACTGGAACTCAAGCAGGTCAGGAAGCAGGAGCTGATGCAGAGGCCATGGAGGGATGCTACTTACTGGCTTGCTTGCTTCTCCTGGTTTGTTCAGCCAGCTTTCTTATTGAACCCAAGACTACCAGCCCACAGATAATACCACTCACAAGGGACACCCCCCCCCCCCCGATCACTAATTGAGAAAATGCCTTACCACTGGATCTCATGAAGGCATTTTCTCAACTGAAACTCCTTTCTCTGTGATAACTTCAGCTTGTGTCAAGTTGACACACAAAACTAGCCAATACACCACCTCTCTCCAGTCTGCAGAGAAGCAAGTGATGGGGATGGATGGAGGCTGAGCAAGTGTCTGCCAAGTCAAGAGCAGATTGAAGCTTCCAGGGAAAGGGTTAGGTAAAAGAGGAGTTGACATTACCATCTCTTTGATGT
>JADRCH010000134.1:2905733-2983300 GCA_019843965.1 Rhynchomys soricoides
GAGTCCACCTGATGAACTTGTGGCAGTCTCGGTGACATGATGTCTGACAGAAGCAGCTCCCCAGAGAGAGGATGCTCAAGGTAGAGACACAGCCACTGGGTCAGGCTGAGCCACCTGGAAGCATCCTCAGACCAGGGGTGTACCCTTTCTTAGAGTGTCTCTCTTGTCCCTTTGCCACCTTTAGCTGGCCAATACCATCTCTCTGCTGGTCACCATCCTGTCCCATCCCACACAGGGGTACAGTCTCAGACCCCTGCTGGCCACCGGGGGCAATAAATGAGCCTAAGTCCGTGATGTCCTCTACTGCCTCTATCCATCCTCTGTATCTGGACTGGGGAACAGATGAGCCCTGTGTTCTCTTTGGTATCTTCACCCCAGATTCATCCTCTCCTGCTTCTACGGAGTCCTTGTTCAGCTTCTCTGACTCCAGTGTCTCCTCGGGTGCCCCCTCTTCAGATCCATTTAATCACTAGAGAAATGGCTTGGACCCCAGCTCCCCAAGTTCACCAAAGTGCTTTTGATATGCACTCAGGATCTTGAGAGTGGCCTACCTCTGATGGAGAAAGAATAGAACAAAACACAATAAAATTGAATACCGTAGCACAGAATACAATGGGAAATGGCAGGCTTTGTGCCCTGTAAGAGTAGGTATTGCTTCTTAGAAGTTCTGCTTCAGTCAGCAGAGGTGTATACAGGGGCATGAGTAGGCATGTTATCCTGGGTCAGATGGAAACTTACTTCTTGCTGCAGAGGATGATGCTGTAAATGTTTAGTTTTGAGAAACACTGCTCCGGTTCCTTGCCTTAGCTGGTGATGCTCCCTTGGAAGTGAATCCCTCATAGAGAATTCCCCCTCTCTGCTTCCCCCTCCACACCTGGCTTTTCATCCACAGCCCACCCTTGGACGACCACTGCTATTTACCAAGGCTTCCAGAGCCCAGATCTTCCAGACCCTGGGGCTTCTTCTCCGACTCTTTATCATCCACCTGCCTGTGGGTTTGGACAACCTGTAGTTCTTTTTGTCCAGAAATCCTCACTGTCTGGGGAGACCACTGGCTTCTGATCTCCTTGTGATTCCTACGTTGCCACACCTGTCAATGACCACCTTCTTCCAGGTCCTGACTAGCTCACCTTCAACACCCTCTTATGCCTCTGGGCTCTTACTCTCTGCTCTTCTCTTTAAATGCCCTGTCCTCCAGTTGGGACTTCTTTACTCAACATTTGAAACTCTGACCAGGTCTCCAAGTGTCCACTGTGGTTCACTGTGTGCTAGTCTCTTGGGAAAAGAGCAGGGTTGGATAGGGACCATACTGATGGGTTCAGTTCACAGTTACAAGATTGGTTTAGGTGTGTGGGGGTGATAGCCCCTCTACTTCACAAAGGAAGCTGCTGATATTGAGCAGACAGAATTTTCCCCAGTCTTTCCTCCACTTCAGGGAGAATCCTAGAACCCACAACTTCTCAGTTCAGCCCGAAATTCCATCCCTCCACACTGAACGGTGTCCTTCCTGGGCAGAGTGGAGGCACATCTAGTCCATTCATCTAGGCTGTCAGGTAGAGCCGTAAATTGTTAAGGGTGCTTTAAACAGCAATTTCCAGTCCTTGCTGTTTCAAATTTAATGAGGTAGACTCTCTTAGAAGAGCTTTTGGGTTGTTTAAAAAAAATAATATAGCTATTATTATTATTTTTATTATTACTTTGAGACAGGGTATCACTATACAGTCATGACTTGCATGAAACATGCTATGTGGATCAGGCTAGCCTTGAACTCCCAGAGACCCACCTGGGAGTACTGGGATCACAGGCATACAACACCACATCTGGCTTGATATCTTTCTGAAGTAATTAAAAACACAGAGTGTAGAAGAGAGTCCTGTGCACCCTCATCCCGGCTTTCTAATGCTCATATCTTTTAAAAATGTATTTTTGTAGCACTTCAGATGAAGCCTGGAGCTTGGTGCATGCTAAGCAAGTGTGCTAGCAGTGAGCGACATCCCACAGCCCACTGGTAACTTTGTATATACTAGAGCCAATACCTTCGTCAGGATTCAGGATACTGCTCCAGTCCACACAGCAGGTGCAGGTGCTCACTTGGGTATGTGCAGGGAGTGAGATGCAGTTTCCTCACTTGTGTTTCTGAGTGTAGCCACCCCTGCAGCTGAGTTACTTCACTGTAACAGACTCACTATGGGTTTGAAAGCTCTCAAGTATGTTTGAATGACGTCCATGGAAAGTATGTCGTTCATGGGCAAGCACTGCACCAGCACACTATTCTGTCACCTCCACATCCCAGGACAATGCCCACCATCCCTTACATTACCTTGGTTTAAAACTTCAAGTCATCAGTGCCCTGCCCTCTTTTGGGCCATCTGTCCATGGCAGGTCCCACAATTCTTCCTCTGTAATACCTCTCAGGTTAACGTCTTGTTCTCAGTCCTGGTCTTGGACTTCTGGTCTGCCCTTCTGCAAGAACCTCCTTACCCCTGTCCCTTCATTTAGAGGTCCCTTCCCCACCTAGGATGGGAAAGCCTCTCCTTTGTTTAACCTTCAACCCCTCACTCCTCTTACCAAAATCATCTGATAGTCACCATCATTGACAGACTAGGTCTACATGCTAAAATCTTACATAAGAAATCCTCCACATCTGACATTTTTTGTACCTAAACTTCTTAGAAAACCAGCGCAGCATCCCTATGCTTTCTCCACAGATTAAAATCAAGTGGAATCTCTTCGTTTACTCTGTAATAAATGTATCAGAGTGGGATTTGGGAGTATCTTTTATTTGGAGATGTCCTCACCTCTTGAAGAGAGGTTCTGGCACCCCTCACCTCCTCACGTGATATGAAAGGTGGCACAGGGCTCTCTGGAGAATCCTTTCATTGACTCTTCAATGAGGTGAAGGTGTGTCCCAATAGAGATGGGGGCTGGGCCTTTCCCACCTCCCTCATGCTCACCTCCTTCAGAATGACATTGCCAACTTTCTCACATTGTTGATGTCTCCTTCTTTTGTGCCCATGTGGCAATGAAGCAAGTGAATCATGAGCGTTCCCTTTGGAAAGCTCCTGAATCCTCTCATAGCTCTGTTCCCGTGGTTCTTAACTCATGAAAAGGGAAATTTGCTTATTGAGATGAAAGCCATTTCAATTATCTGATACGTTTCAGTTTTAATTGATAACAAATAAAAAATTGCCCACCTCATTACAGCAAATGACTCATCGGGAATTTCATACACCGAGAAAGCTTGAAAGACAACACAAGGATGTGCTATCTGCTCACACAATGGTTGACTATTTTTAAGGTCATATATTATGATAAGCACATTCACAGATGTGGTCCTGATGTGAGCCCTGGTCTTTGAGCCGTGCACACCTGATTTTTAAGTCTGGAGAGTTCTGGGAACTTATAAGAGTGGGAATCAGTAGATGTGAAATCAGTACCAATGGATAGAAGGAGCTGATGGTGGCTGGAGAAAGAGACACATGGAGGAGTTCCATAAGGTGCTTGCAGGCAAGCTTGAGCCTTTTAGGGAACAGAGAATGGACATCGAGGGGAACCAGTGATTCACAAAGATTTCCAACTGCTCCACTGCTTTCATTTGGTTCAGATATATTAACATCCCCACCATCAGCACCATCTTCACTCTTGATGGCAAAACAACTACAAACCATCATCCAAGTGGAGGTGAAGACCACCACCAATAAAATGGTGCTTCATAGGAAATAGTCACGATGTGTGAGGTAGGGTAGATTCAAGACATCTCATCTCCTCATATTGCATTGGAATGCTAGGAGAAGCAGTGGTCAGACACTGAAGACATGGCCTCTCTGGGTTGCACATGGACTTTCCAAGCAGTGATCATCATGGATCTACCTCTGAGGCAACATCCCCTAGATGGAGGAGCCATTGAAAACCTTGAGAAATTAAAACCCAAATCTGAAGACACACAGGACTGGATACTTGGCTCCAGGGAGACAGACACTCACCGTTGTTGCTGTTGTCATCCACCAGGATGATCTCCTTGAGCAGGTGTGATGGTGTGCGTTCCATGGCCGAGTGGATGGAACGCAGCAGCACCGAGAGAGCCTCGTTGACGAAGATGAACACGATGCTCACCTCTGGTAGGCTGTCGGGGAATGAGAGGTTACGGCACCTGGAAAGAAGAACACCTGAGCTTTTGGACCTGTTGGGGACAGCACTGAAGGTGCACCAGGTATGGGCCTATCCCCAAACTTCAGCTTTTCTGGTGAGATCAGGAGCCCAAATTCTCCCCAAGGCCTCATCTCTGGTATGTTCCTAGATGGGCCCTACCTGAGCAGCAGAAGTCTACAGCTACCGAAAGCTTGCTCATAGCACACAAAAATGGGTTGGTGGCCATGCTAGTGGTAGAGCAGGACCTGAGCACCTGGTGCAGGGCTTCTTAAGAGTTCCTGTAATCATAGCCCCTTCTTACCTGAGAAATCTTAAGTGACACTGAGTATGTAGGTACCTAAAATAGGTATTTAAATCAAACCTTAATGATACATCATAAAAAAAGATTATCTTAGAACAATTCTTTGATATACATAAAATTTAACATTTATTAAAGATAATGGAAAACTGATATATGAGTGATCTCCATATGCCTGTCTTTTCAACACAGCACAATCTAAAACCTCACTAAGCTTACATGTGAGCCATGGTAGTCGGGATATGGGCAGGACCACTGTCTGTAATTAAACTGTTGTGTTTCTATGGGAACTGAAAACTTTGGATGGAGAGTAAAACACTGCAGCTTACGTCATACAGCAGTCTTGAAGTTGAGCCTCTGTTTCAGGGAGCACTGCTGTCATGCGGCCTTGCAAAGTGCCTGTGTTCAGGACCAAGGCTGCAGAGAAGTTGTGTGACACACATAGGTCAGTGCTGGCAGAAACTTTTCCGATTCGTCATGAGTTTGGCTTTTGAACTAAGCTTGGATCTCTGTGCACTCAGAACTCTTTGGCTCTTCCAGACCTTTCATAGCCCCCACATTTTATTATGGGTTAGCGAGCCAGAGGGTAAGAAGCTTTGACCTAGTGTAGCACACAGCCAAAGGAGGCTTCTCTCAGAACATTTGCAGCAAGGATGGCTCTGCATTTCAAAACTAAAGGATGAAAAGTGCAGCTGAAGGGAAGTCTCAATCTTTCTAAAGGCAGGGAGGTCAGACTGACTTTAGGAGGGAGCTGTGACTCCACCCAGAGACATCTCTATTAAACCTACTCTTCCTCACTCTGGGAAGTGTTCTCCACATCCCATTCATCCAGCGACCCAAAGGGAAGTTAAAGTCAGAATCCCAACACTGAAGAGAGACAGAAGGAGCAAGCCTAATGTCACTCATAGCTACTAATGGCTACAGCAGAAGTCATCTGCCATTCAGTGGTCTCACACACACACACAGAGAGAGAGAGAGAGAGAGAGAGAGAGAGAGAGAGAGAGAGAGAGATAAAATTCTAACTCTGGTCTTCTCCTGGCCATACCAAGGAAGAAATGACCATGAAAGGAGCTTCCCCAGACTGTCCATTTCCCCAGCGTCCTGAAGCCATTAAGGAGACCCTTACTTTACTAGAAGCACACTCACAGAAGCTACATGTCTTTCTGCATGGAAAGAGAAGCAAAGAGCCATGAAATCAGAGCCCACAAGAGGCCAGGTAACAAGAAGAGCACACTTCCCAGTGGTAATTCTTGCTATCAAAAGCATAGCTTTCATGGGCAGGAACCCCTGCTGGTGGTTTGCCCTGACTGAAATGAAAAGCTGTTCTAGAAGGTCCTGAGCCTCACCTTCAAGGCAGCTGAATGAAAGGAGAGAGCCCCTGGCTTGGGGAGGAAGCTGCTTGCCTACACCCACCACCTGGCACCGAAGGCTCCAGGGGTTTAGGGCTCATGGCCATGTTACATTGTTCCAAAGTGGTGGTACAGCCAAGTTAGAACACGCGGTAATTAACGTAAGAGCTGGTTCTTCTGCTCGCAGTAATTAAAGTGCTGCAGGATAGGAATGGGCCTGCTCTTCTTAATGAGGAAGGCTGCAGGATAACCAGACTGAGCAATTTGGAGAAATCACCATGGGGCCCCAGCCTGCTTAAGAGCAGGAGATTAATAAACGAAAATCACTGTCTCTATGGTTACCAGAAATCTACAGAAACTTCTCCCATTCTATTTCCAGCTCTCCATCCCTCTCACCAAAGGGAGGTGGGGGAGGGAAAGGAGTTGAGCCCTTTCCCAAATCTACCTCACACTTACAATTTTGATACAACCATCAAGTTAACAGACTGGCAGAACACACTTTCATTCTTGTACATAATGAGGTAACTATGTATTGAGTTTTGTGTACCTGGTAGGGATGATGATAGGTGCAGGGACATAATGGGACACAGACAATTTCTTGTCCTCATGGGGCTTATATTTTGACAAGAGAAATGGCTGAGTATGAAAGCAAGTCGCTTCAAGTGTTCAGATTAAGGGAGCACAGGGCACATGGACATCATGATGTCTGGACAGCTGGGCCAGGGAGTGATCAAGAAGCCCTCCAGGAAGAGGGAGATTTGACTAGACTCTTAAACATTGTGTCAGAGTTGGTCATGCCAAGATTTCAAAGGGCCCAGGGGATAGTGCTATGGCTAGAAAGGAGGTAAGCAGCCTGCCTAAGCACAGAGAAGGTAGGAAGTTCTTTAGCCCGTCAGACTTTTCCCGAACATACTTTCTTCTTCCTCTACAGTGAATGTAATCATTTCAATACCAACCTTGAGAAGGCTTGTAGAAGATAGCCAAGTGGTTCTGTTGGCTAGAACTTATGTATGATGGGCAATCGAGACCAGGCAGGGAAACAGGAGAATACTAACATATTCATTGCGTGCTAAGTTCATGTTCAAAATAGTGTCCCACAGGCCTAGAAAGATGGCTCAGCAGTTTGCTGCTCTTCTGAAGGACCTGAGTTTGAATCTGAGTCCACTTCAGGCAGAGAACACATCATCTTCTGGCTTCTTCAGAAGCCAGAAGCCACTTGAATAGATGTACCACACATGCATGTGCACGTGCATACACACACACACACACAGAGAGAGAGAGAGAGAGAGAGAGAGAGAGAGAGAGAGAGAGCTTAAACAAAAGTAACGCCATACACAGTCAAACACACATTGTTGTTTTTTTATCTTTTCAAGTACAGTGGATGGCTCCTAGTGGGGTGGTTGTATGGTTCAAGTTCACTGCCCTCCATGGTAAATGAGGCTGTGGCCCTAGACCCCTGTACCCACCTGTCGTTTTTCAGAGACAGAGCTAATCACCTTCCCCCTACCCCCAATCTCTTTCCTTATTTCTGAGCATGGCTACTTAGACTCCTCCTTTTAAGAAGGTTCATTTAAATTTCCCCTGTGACAGCCATGGAGACCTCTGGTGGTCATTCTCCAACCATAAGCAAAACATTATGGTTCTTTACAACTAAACCCCATTGATCACCATTTTCATAAGAACGACTTTCAAACCCAAGGTTTTTCTAGGGAAACTCCTGTACATAACAGAATCCCTGATATGTTATGTCATATCCACTCTCGTTTATAATCTCTCCCTGAGTGCCAATGAATATCACTCCATGAGAGCAAGGATTGATTGCTACCCTGCCATCTTCAACAAAGACCTGACACATAGTAGGTGGTCAGTGTTTTGGGCATCAAATAGACTTCACCAGCATGTTTATTTTCTGTGCAGCCTATACCATATCTGCACACCACAGATCTCTTGAATGTCAGGCCGTCTCCCCATCAGCAGGCTCTTGTTTGACTGTGTTTCCTTTCCCTGCATTTAGGTCCCAGTTCCTCATAGCCTCCATGAAGTTGTCCCATCAAATGTCCTAATCTCTTTGAAGCCTTCTTTTCCCATTTTGTTGGGAAACTGATCATGTACATCTCTCACACCACATGGTACCTTCTCCTTATCCACTTCAGGCTTTCCACACCTACCTGAACGAGGGTGTAGGTGAAGCACCACTAGGTAAGGTGGTCATTCCTAGTACACAGGGATGGAGGCACCTGGGCATGCTACTCAGCTTAGCCTACCATATTGCATGATCTTGGACAACTACTTCTATCTATCTATCTATCTATCTATCTATCTATCTATCTATCTCTATCTCTCATATGTCTTCACCATAGGAAGACAAGATCACCCAGAGGTCTTTTGCTCTTTCCTCAGGCACACAATAAATCAAAGACACTTGACTGAAGAAATGATCTTCACACTCTGGCTCCCTCCCAAGCAGTGCCTTGTCACCACCAACCATTCCAAGGACATCCCTTGCTACTATAGCAACTAGGCCAGGTGGTTTGCCTGGAATTTTCTCAACTTTAGAACAATGATTGCTTCACACATGCTAGGATGTCTGGCCACCCTGTCCCTGAACCATGAGTTTCCTGATGGCCGAGAACGGCCTTGTTCACAGCCTCATACTACTGCCCAGTGCCTGGCAATGAATAGACATTCTGCTGATTTGTTGATAAAACTTCCTTTCCAATTGTCCCCAACCCACTCCCCACCTCGCAAACACATAGCCATGGTTCCAATCTCTCTACTCAATATTGAAAGAGAGATTGCATTGCTGAGGGATGGAAACAAAAAGAGACAAGAAAGTCTATCTGCTGGTTACAGCCCTCATTGGCATTTCAGGTTGCCAGACTAGATGGCTGTTGCTAGGGCCCTGCAATAGAAACACACTTCAAAGAAATATCACAGAGGAAGATGATGTAAGATGAGGGGAAAAGATGACCTGATTGGTCTTCCACTGGCTCAGTCCCTGTCAGTACCAGCTAATTTGTATAGTTTGGGCCATTCTGTACTCTAATTGGACTGACTTATTAATTCCCTCCATGATGCAAGTCCTTATGTAGGATCCACACTGTTCCCTGACTGTAGAACAAATGGATATAAGTTCTAGGTGCCTGTCATAGACTCCTGCTGACTTCTCCTGTGAGCCCATCAGTCACCCTGTTAGACTTTGCTCTCACGTGCACACTGCTGAGATGATCCAGTCTTATGATTTGACTGAAATGCCCCCCACAAGTCCATCCATTGAATTCTTGGTCCCTAGTTGGCAGAACATTGTCTTTCAAAGTTATACTTAATCCTCAATGCTTTCCTCATGCTCTGCTTCCTGTCTTTCATGAGATGAATGTGGCTTCCTTCCCATACTCCAGTTGTCATGACTATGGGCTGAAGTCTCTGAAATAAGAAGTCAAAACAAACCCTTACTTCTCCTGGATAATTTTTGTTAGGTAGTTTGGTCACAGGTATGTAAAAGTAATGAGTACATCTAGCACTTGGGTCCTCTAGGATGAAGTGGCCATATCCTCTGGTCCACATCTTCCCAGGTAGAATGTTCTCCCAGAGGATTAGTCAGCTTGCCACTGTTGTTCCAAACACCTGCAGGAAGTCAAGGTGAAGGGAGGAAAGGTTTATTTTGCCTCATGATTCCCAAGAGTTCAGCCTGTAGTCATTTAGCCCTGGTGCTGCTTCACAGCAGTGCACACAGAGGAGACCAGGAGAGGAAAACAGTGGACAGGAAGTGTAGTTTGGATATGCACTATTAGGAGTGGCAGTATTAGAGAAGGTGTGGCCTCGTTAGAGGAAATGTGTCACTGTGGGGATGGACTTTGAGGCTTCTATGCTCAGACTCCACCCAATGTGGAAGAGAGTCTATTGCTGGCTGCCTGCAGAAGCCAGTCTTCTCCTGGCTGCCTACAGATCAAAGATATAGAAAGAACTCTTGGCTCCTCCAATCCATGTCTGTCTGTATGCTGCCATGTTTCCTGCCATAATGATAGTGGACATAACCTCTGAACTTGTAAGCTAGCCCCAACTAAATGTCCTTTCTAAGAGTTGCCTTGGTCATGGTGTCTCTTCATAGCAATGAAACCTTAAGACAGGAGTCAGAACCGATGACCTATCTTCCTTCTGCTAGGCCCTATCCTGGGGGCTTTACTGCTTTCTAATAGCACCATGAGCTAGTTATCAAACCTTCAATACATGGACCTTTGAGAGCATGCTACAGACAAACTATAGCTCAGAACCACCCTCCTACCCACCTTGATAGCTGTCTCTGTTCCCCTGCCCCATTCATTTCTGTGGTGAAGGGCATGAGGATTGTAATGCAAAGATACCACCTGAATGTCACTAACTTGTCCTTTTTAAAGGACACTTAACTGTGTAACACCTGGCCCTGACTTGTCTTTGGAAGAGGCACTCTCCCTTGTAAAATTAAGCCATAAAAGTTACCTCTTGATTTTCACTCTTGCTCAATGTCAAGCTGTTCCCCACTAGAGATAAAAACAAGGTGTAATGGAGGTAAAGTGTTGGGACTGCCTAATAAGCTGAATTGATGGTCCCGATAAACTCCACTCTATTGATCTCAGCACACAAAAAGAGACACAGGGACAAGAGACAAGACTACTTAGGAAGCTTCTCTGCAGATTTATGCCCAGATTGTTTGGAGTCATCCTGAGATAAATTTCTACCAAGAATTTGGGTGTCATTACCTATGAGAGGAATAGAAGCAATAGACCCCTGTATGAGACCATGTCCAGCTCTTGAGCATCAAATGAGGATATCGGACCTTGTGCCTGCAGCCAGGCAACCCCATGTTGGATTGGCAGCCTCTGCCCTTCCTTTGATCTCAGCAAATGGACAAGATCATTGTCCATAAGATGATTCATGGGGCAGTTTGACCTGCCAGGAAGGAGGATGGAGCACACCATTTTCAGAATGAGATCGAAGGAGACTGCCAATGAACTTTGGGGACAGGCTTTCTGTGCCAGGGTTCTGGAAGTGCAATAAAGGGTTCTACCAGAGAAGATGACACCTGAGTAACCACTCCCTGGGAGGTTATCCTGGCCACTCTTCCAAAACTTCTTTCAGAGATCCTCCTCTCTGAGCTATAATCAGCATATGATGTTAAAGTGAGTTGTTAGCCACCTGGAGCATGAACCCAGGAGACCACATATCCCTCATGACACCTGTTGGACCTCCATGACTACTGTTGGTCCTAGAGGGTACCTGTGTCCTTACACCAGCCACTAATCTCCGTGTACCCACATAGTGTGCACAGTGTTTCTGTGACCTCACTTTGGCATTCTTCTAGGTTTCAGTATTTCCAGATTATATCGACACTCAAAGCAATGCAAGGATTGGGTAATGTGAGGATTCTCACTGACATGAGCAAAGTCGAGACTGTCTCTCCCTCTGGATGGCATATACATCTCTACAACCTTCAGAGCTTAGGGATTCCCATACTTTCTCCCCAGACTCTACAGAGAATCCTTGAAAGTAACAGCAGTAATGAACACTTCATCATGCCATAAGGCATCTTTTGTTCTTTTCTATCATTTTATCACTCCCAACAACTGTGAGTCAGTGTCTTTATCCCCAGTGCAGATGAAGGAAATGCAGCTGAGGTGGGAAGTTATCCTCCAGGGCTTGATTAAGCCTAGGCTCCTCTGACTGCTGGCCCCTGCTGCATTATGATGCCCACCTTCCTTCGTATGCCTCTAGAAGTGTGTCCAGGGAGACAGTGGTGTTGTGTTACTGGTATCAGGAAAGCCTGCTGGGAGACCTTGTTCCTAATCTGCCAATTCTGCATAAGAACTAGAGAGGGAATGCTATGTATGGTTGGAAGGTGTAGGACAGTGTGTTAAAGATTTCTGGGCATAGAAGCTTGAGATTATCTCCCAGTTACAGTACTGCCTTTGAGATAAGCAGTCCCAGGGGCTTCTGCATAAAGGTGACAGTGTCTTCCGCCCTTTCTTCCACATTATCATTTGGTCTATAACTGAAGGGGGGCAGTGGCTGATTCCCAAGCCTCACATAGTGATTACTAGGCCTAATGTTGACCTGTAAAGCAGTCTTGTTGGGGCCTATTTTATGACTTTTTAGGGGAGAATGTAAACAACACAGGGCACCACCAATACACCATGGAAACAATTCTGCTCTAGTCTGTATTGGTGAACCAGAGAGTTTATTGGGGCTTGCATGAGTGTGGGTTACTCAAAGGCAGCTGAGTGACCAAAAGACCATTCTGTATGGATGAGGACAACTTTCAGGAAGCATTACCAAAGAAAGTCCATTCCTGCCAACTGTCCACTGCTCATCTGACCTCGGGGAGGAGCCTTGTGACTCTTGCAGCTTTCTAAGCTTCCTGGGTCTCTGGTGAGTTAGGAGAGCTTCTTCCCTCCAGCCAGAAGGGAAGGTTTCAATTTAGAGAAAATGTTAATAACTCTTCAGTGGGAGTGCCTAGTCAGATTTGATGATATTGGAGGACCAGGAAGCCTATTATGGACTTTCTTCTGTGAACCTTGAATGTGAATACTCTAAGGGAGCAGCAACAAGTCCAGGGCAGGATGCAGAACATTGACAGTGAGCAACTGCTGACATGGAGCTGAATCACTGGGAGAGATGTAGCACAAATGGAACAAAGAGGTTGTACCCTGGAGCTATCCAGGGTATCCCCACCTCCACAGCCTTTTGTTGGCTTCTGCACATAAATGCATGTGTCTTCACCACTACAAAGAAACAACCCCCGATACCCTCCCACAGAAAGGCTCAATCCATTTCTTTGTTGAAATCATTCTGGTCCTATAATGCCCTAGGTTTTCTTTTCATTTGTTGTTGTGTTGTTTTTTTTTGTTGTTGTTGTTGTTGTTTTTTTGTTTGTTTTGCTTTGTTTTGTTTTTTGAGACAGGGTTTCTCTGTATAGCCCTGGCTGTCCTGGAACTCACTCTGTAGTCCAGGCTGGCCTCGAACTCAGAAATCCGCCTGCCTCTGCCTCCCGAGTGCTGGGATTAAAGGCGTGCACCACCACTGCCCGGCTCATTTGTTGTTGTTATTGTTGTTGGTTGTTTGCTTACTTTCATGCCACTGTATGCTACTGCAATGCATATCTCTATATGGTTGTGACATATTCTCAGATGTAAGCTACACAAAGGACTGCACTGCACATTGGGAATTCATAGCACCTGGCTTGGTGTGCAGCAGGGCAATTCTCAGAAAGCACAGTGCCTGGAGACAGACTGCTGAAGGAAAACTCAAAATTCATGGCAGGAGAACATATCTGGCCATGAGTGTTGGATGGTGGGAACTCCATCAAGACAGGACAAGAATGGAGTCAGCTTGCATAATCCTTCCTGCTCAACAGCAACAAAATTCCATCCTGCAACAAAAGGATGATAGAGCCAGGGTTGGGTACTTAGCATAGACAGGGTTTCAGAGACTGGTCCGGATGTAGATGAGACAATAACATCTGAAACCTTGGGGTTTCAGCCACCTGTACAGTGAGATGAATGGTCCAGGACTGCTTAGAATCAGAATGTAGCCTAGGGACTACTATGGAGTGAGCTGCTGAGCACACATGATCATCAACACTCAGCTTCTCCTGGAGGCAGAAGTTTAATGAACATACTTTCTGGTGATTTTATCAGTATAGAGAAAGGATATACTAGGCAGATAAGGGAAGATAAACAAGAAAGCCATCAGTTACAGCATAAACAATGCCAGGGAAGCAGGGAGCTTGATTGTCTCCCTAACATCTGAGTGTTCCGG
Source organism: Rhynchomys soricoides (assembly GCA_019843965.1). NCBI lineage: Eukaryota > Metazoa > Chordata > Mammalia > Rodentia > Muridae > Rhynchomys > Rhynchomys soricoides. Next base: position 2,919,321 of record JADRCH010000134.1, read on the forward strand.
AGAATAAGGGTTATAGAGAACATGGGTTTTAAAGGTGCAGTTGCTCAGACATCAAAGTCAGCAGGCTCTAGTGGAAAAGGTGCATTAGTTGGCTCTGATTGGTAGGTCTGTGGGCGGGCAGGCCAGATCTGTGGCAATTAGGGCCGAGGAATGCAAGGCAGAGCAGAAATTCCAGGGCAGGGAAAAATGGGAACTTTAGATCTGCTGGGGGTAACGAATGAAGGTTTTCTAAATCTGCCTGGGTAAGACAAAGTGGGCCCCCTATTTCTGCTATGGGAAGGAGAATGGATGTCCTCTAGATTTGCTGGGGCAGGGTAAGGTAGGTCTTCTACATCTTCAGGGGCAGGGGAAGAGAGTCATCTAGATCTTTTGGAGATAGTAGAAGAGGTGTCACATAGATTTGCAGAAGAAGAATGGCTACCACTCGATCTGTGGTAAAAGGAAAATCCCTGGATCTACAGAGTAAGGCAGGGTCCCTAGATATGTCAGGGAAGGCCAGTTGCCAAGGACAATAAGACCTTTTTGCTGCCAAGCCAAGTCCTGCTTGGGCTCAACCTTTGATCTTCTGGTCTCTGGGATGTGGAAGAAGTCTTTCCTAGGGGCTGCAGTGTGATATTTTCCAGAGTGCCTATCCAGACCTGCTCTCATCTGCTGCCAGAACACTGCTTCCCCCCTTGTCCCTTTGTCCACATGGTCCTTCAGGTGGCCAAGTTAAAACCATACTGCTCTCTCTATAAGCCAACTCATAAACTACAAACCCAGATAACAAGAGCAACTGCATGCCTGCGAGTGTGTTCTAGACCCCAAATACATTTCAGTCTTTTCCTTGCTCTCTCCAAATGAGAAGATTCCTATCTGTAAACAAAACCAGAGAGGCTACTGAAACTTACTGGAGTTCAACTCAACTTTCAGCCAAGAGACCTGGTGTTGGAGTCCCAAGAAGCAAGTCTAACTACCAATCTATAACCTATACAGAAGCATTACCAGTCATGTAGTGCAGTGTCTCTCTCAGGGTGGTGCCTATGTTCCTTACAATCCGTTTCTGCAGATAATGTCTAAGAGCAAAGAAGAACAACATTGTTCCCTCCCTATTGTTCCACATTACATATTAGCTTGAGATTACTGCTTCATCAAGATCAACTAATCATACTCTTGGCCCACAATACGTTTAACATTAGGGAGAGACAGAAGTATATTCCCAGAGTGCTTCAGTTAGAGAGCCATCTTTCTAACCATATTTGTCCTATGAGCATTTCCCACATGGGCAGCACAATCCTACAAAGAGTCTTTATTTCATCTCTTGTCCTGTGGTTGCTTCTGGCTGCACCTGTATTTCACAGACATCTGCTTCTCCAGAGCCAAGATCCCAAGTCAGAGAATGAGGTCATGTCCTGAAGTCCTGAGAACCTTTAAAGATATTACCTCTGCCACAGAATACCTGTGAGTACTTGAGCAGGTTCCTTGTGTATGTGTGCGTGTGTTTTGTGCATGTGTGTGCGCACATACACGTCTTTGTGTGTGTGTGTTTGTATACTGATACCCGTGTGTACACATGCATGTGGAGATCAGAGGTCATTGGGGTAGGGGAGAATTCAGTCCCTATCAACCTTGTTTTTGTGAGACAGGCTATTCTAATTGCATTTCTGTTGCTGTGACAAAGGGTACTGATGATAAGCATTCTAGGGGGTAGGAAAAGGGTTTACTTAGTGTATAATTCCAAGTTACAGACCATCATTTCAGAGAAGTCAAGGCAGAATTGCAAGCAGCTCATCACATCACATCCCTAGTCAAGAGTGAATAGAGAATAATCACACGTTTGTTTGCTTTCATCTTGCTTTCTCTTGTCTCAATACAATTTAGGACTCCGTGCCTAGGGAATAGAACTGCCCACAATGACTTGCTACTTTATGTGTCTTCCTTTATCAATTAACAATGGACCAACTTGTCCTACATAATTCCTCAAGTGAAACTCTCTTCCTAGGTAATTCTAGGTTGAGTTAGGTTGCCTATTAAAAGTAATGCAGGTTCTCTCACTTCTTCTACATGGAATTGACCAATTATCTAGGCTGTTTTATGAGCAAGCCTCAAGAATCTACCTGTCTTTACCTCCCCAGCGCTATGATTGCAAACACACACCAGCATAACAGACTTTTTGATGTGGGTTCTGGGGATAGGACTCAGGTCCTTATGTACTTTACCAACTTAGTCTTTCCCTAACCTAAACAGATTTCTTAGCCTTGCAAGGCTTAGCATTCTAACACATGAAATGGAATGTCACTGCTGCTTGAAAGTGTCATGAGAATCAAGCTGTAGACAGAGCATATATACGGCCTTAGCACACAGCACATTAGCTATCTGCAATTCATCAGCTCCAGGGTAACAACACCAACAATACTGCCCAACTGTTCAGCTGTCATACCCCAGTTTCTCAATTGTAGTCCCCTCTTCCCTTAGGACCATTACATGGTCCCCAGGGTCCTACTGCTTGACTCCTTCTCTGCTACCAACCTGTTCCATCCCTACTCTTTCTTGCTCTGGACTTGGGCTCCTGAGGTTCAAATGTGAATCTGTCTCAGTTGCTTTCATTCGGAGTTGAAAATAGTCCCATCCTCTAAAGACCAACTTCTGATGTTCCAACACATCTGTCAACCCAAAAGCCAGTGTACCCTAGTCCTTGGGAGGGAGGTACATAGACCTCAGAGGGCACTGGAGAGAAAGGACTCAGAAGTGTCTGAAGATCTGCCAGCAAGAGGCAGGAATAGCCACTGCCCAGGGCTCTTCCTTGAGCTACCTTGGAGGCAGGCCATTGGATTGGTTGCCTTAGTAACTGGCAGGCTTGATGCTGGAAGCCTTTTACTCAAATCTGCAGCAACCCTTAGGGTAGGCACTTGCCCTTAGACTCCTCTATGGCCACTGTTTGGAAATAACAAACAGTGAGTGAGGAAGAAATACAGAGTCTGTTTCTGCAGCACAGGGAGGCAAGGGCAGGAATGTGCCACAACCTGATCTGCTGTCACTGGGATTCTACCTGCCCTCACTGTCCTCAAGAAGCCATTGCCTCAACTCTTCATGGCTCTCCTTCCCAACCACTGTCAAACACATCTTTTCAGTGACCTTCCCCAACCTCATCTCCCTATCTTCTTCTCCCCCAGGAACAAAGGATTCCCTGATCTCTTCTCCACTTCGGTTTTTGACATATTGATATTTGACTCATATCCAATCAAACACACAGACATCCAATGCATGTGCAGGCTGATGACTTTTGATACATATGCGTGCCTCTGGTTTGCCTTTTTCTGGTTTTGCCCCTGCTTAATTTGGGGTTCAGTGGCAAAAGAAAATGAAGAGTTTAGACATTAAAGACAGGACAGGACCCTTATCGAAGACGTCATATCTGGTACGTCAGACAATGCCAATGAGGAACCAGTTAATCAGGAATAAGGTGTCTTCCCTCCTGAGCCACCAGCCCTTTCCAACCCAGAAAGGGAGCAAAAAAGCCATTTCCCAGATCTCAAGCCTCACATGTGGTACCCTTTAGTAGTGTGCTGTCTCCTTTAGTGGCCTACTGGCCTACTATGTTCCCCAAGAGTCTGGTGTAGTATGATTTCCCCCAAGAATATTGGGAAAGTCTCTCTTGGCAGGGGAGATAGAGGAAGCCTCTGCCCTTTCTGTCTTTTTGTCTTTTCTTCCTTCCAGGAGACATTAGAGGTAGTGAAGGGAGTCTCCCAGAAGGTGTCACCTGCCTGACCACCTCCTTACCATAGAGGCCAAATAAGGCAAGGCGTCCATGGGCTATCCAAGGAGCCATCAGAATGGTTCTTCCCCAAGGGCACTAGGAAGTCCTCAGCAAGTTCTCCAGCAATCCACTTTGCCCTGTAGTGGCTGGTGTCTGGACCCCTACTTCAAAGTACTCCAGGAGCTTGGCCTGTCTTCTACTTTACTAGTGTCTAGTAGAAACTCCATGCTCATTAAATGTTCATTAAATGAAGAACTTCGTGAAACCCAGGACTAACTGAGTGGACTCTTTCATTTTGATTGTATTTCTTGTCATTCTGAGTGCAGGCAGATGACAAGGGTTGAATTACATCTTTTATCCCTCAGGGACCAGCCAGAGGCCATGCAAAAGAGAGGCAGGACCAGGGATGCATACCGCATGGGAACTCTCTTTGGAGGCAGGTGCTGTAGCCAATGTATCTGAGCATTGGTAATGGGTTGCTGTTCACTCAGTTTTTCCAAAATATAGATGCAGACCTTGCCCTCGCTAAAACTGGCCAGCCAGCACTTAGTGCTGTGGAAGGCTGTCCTTCTAGGCCCACAACAGTGACACAATTGCCACCTTACAGCAGTATAGCATAACAGTTATCTGGTCAATTTCTATTGCTCAGCTTCCCACTCCAGCTCTGACCCTACAGACATTGGGCAGCTCATGTAGTCTCTCCGGGCTTCAGTTCCTCGACTCAGTAACCAGGCTTCCTTCAGCAAGGTGTTGTAGGAGAGCAGATCTCATGTAACCAGCACCAAACAATTACCTACAAATGAGTGTGATGTACTACAAATGCTTGCCAGTGTAGACTGAAAGAGAATGGAGCTGCTAGAAGGATGCTTTCTGAACACATTACACAGAGAGCACCAGTTGGTGGCTGCCTTGTTCTCCTTAAGCTCTTCTAGCACTCAGTGGCCCACCAATAACTGTCTGTCTTGGCCATGGGCCTGGCATGAGTGAGAGGCAGCCAAGTTCATGTGCAAAAGAAGCCTCCCATGCTAAATGCATCTACACAGAGCCCTCTCTGAGGAGAGAAGTTCAGTGCTCACTGCCTCTGTTGGTGACTTGGCTTTTCTATCAAGAGAAATGACCTTGCCTTCCATGGGAGGTGTGTGAGGTCCACAAACTATACAGTGCCATGGAGAGGGATTGGCCTTCTCTTGTGATGATGTCCTGGAGAAACTGCAAGATGCTGCCCATCCAGGGTCTCCTACAGACCCCCTCTGGCAAATCCCTCCAGAAAGGACAGAAATAACAAAGTTTCTCTCAGGAGTAGGTGAGGGACTCTGGGTCAGTTCTGAGCAACACTATACAGAGTCAAACTAAACATAACTGGGGGCTGCACTGTAGCCAGGATATGGCACCCAGGTGTGGGTCAAAGTTCAGTTGGACTAATTATCCATCTCTGGAACCTCAGGCTTCTTTCTTGCCCCTTGTTTTACTTAACTCAGAGTGGAGTTCCTCTGTCCCTGTCCCTCTTCTTTCTCTTTTCCATAGCCCATGTCATCACAAAACAGCTGTAGGTTTGCCTAGCTTGCTATCTGGAAGGTAGGCTCTGTGGAGGCTGGCCTCCAGGTTTTTTTGCCCATGTTCTCTCCCTCCATTGCTGTAGAATACGTGATAACACCACAAAGGCAGAAGAGATGGTGCAGTCAATAAGGGGTTTGCCATAAGTGTGAGCACCAGTGTTTGATCTCCAGCTTTCATATACTGAAGCCATGCAGAACATTGCACATGTGTATCCTAAGAGCCAATGTAACAGAGGAAGGAGGACACCTGGGGCTTCCTAGCCAGTCACCCTAGCCTCCTAGCCCATAGGCAAGGCTATGTCCCTGTCTCAAAACAATGAAGGAAGAACCCAAGGAATGATATCTAAGGTTGACCTATGACCTCCATATCTACCCATATATTCATTCTGCTATATGCACACATGCCACACATACATACACATAACTTCACAAACCATCTTTAAGTGCACACACACACACACACACACACACACACACACTTCTCCCCCTTTGTAGGTCTCCAGTTCTTAGATGACTTTAGCCCAGCCATCTTCTCCTCAGGCAGAGACAACGATACTTGATTATACAGTATTCAGTAAGTGCTCAGTGAACGCTGATGGAGCTGAGTTGAAGTCCTCTCTCTAAGACAGTAGTTCTCAACCTTCCTAGTGCTTCAACTCCTTAATACAGTTCCTCATGTTGTGGTCACTCCCAATCATAAAATTATTTTTGTTGTTACTTCATAACTAATTTTGCTACTGTTTTGAATCATAATGTAAATGCCTGTGTTTTCTGATAGTCTTAGGCAACCCCTGAGAAAGGGTGATTTAATCCCCGAAGGGGTCATAACCCATAGATTGAGAATTGCCCCTCTAAGAGGCCATAACTTCTAAGCTCAGCTACAAGATCTTTCCAGAAAATCCCAAAGAGAAACTCAACATCTGGAAAGGGGAAAACATTTGAAATGTAAATAAAGTATCCAAAAAAGAAAGAAAGATAGAAAGAAAGTAAGAAAGTAAGAAAGAAACTCCTTATGGTTTGCATTTTTAAGGAACATTTAAAAAGGGGGAGGAGGAAAGGGGAATGAAAGTGTGAGGAGCTCACAAAAGTTAATGAGATTTCCTAACTGTGGTATGTGCTCAAGTTTTAATAATTATGAATAATAAAGACTCTGGATGAACCTTAAAGAAATATCCTTGTGTAACAAAACAAAAAGTCAAGTTAGACCTCTCTGCTGGGTGGAATGACTTGTTCACTCTAGAAGACAGATACACATGCACACACATACACATACTTTAAAAAAACTAATTTAAGGAAAAAAGTTGGAGCTAATTGGTTTAAAATGACAGATTAGTGGGGCAGCTCGATGGCTCTGGTACCCTTAAAGAATAATTTGTATTATTAATCATCAAAAGTTCTAATGGAATGAAGCTGTCCCCCTATTCAGCAGAGGAGAAACAGAGGCCAGAGGGTAAGCCCTGGCTGAGATGGGAAAAGGATTCAAGACTGTGACCCCCCTCCCAGTCCTCACTCTGTTCCCAGCACCGCGAGGACCCATACCCGCATCCACAAGAGCCTGTCTACTGACTGCTCACCCACTGGGTCTGAGGTCTGGCAGGGGCCGGTCGAGGGGTAGCCGGTCACTGAGGTAGGCATTGTAGCCGTAGTACTGGAACTGCTTCAGGGCCACACGCCGGCCTTCGGGGCTGAGCTCCTGACCCCAGTGTGCAAACAGGGAGGAGTCCGTGAAGGGCTCAGCCTCTGCCTCCTCAGGCTTGGCAGGAGCCTCTGGAGAAAGAAGGGACAAGAAGTCAGTGGATCAGAGTGAAACCCTGTATATGCCAAGACCAATCCCTTTTCCTTTCCTCACACAAGCCTTCCACGATGACTGAGGAGAGTGGAATTTTCATGATTCTCAAAGATTTATTCACCCATGAATCTACGGTGTCATCTGCCCAATAAGCATCACATTCAAGGATATAGAAATGTACCCAGCAGAGGCTGCCAAGAAGTTGATGGTTGCGAGCCTGACATGTCATGGCTCCAGCACAGAACTGCAGCCTTTTCCAGTCTGTCTCTGCTAAGAAGACTGGCCCAGTCTCCTAAGTGGGCCCCTGCTTCTTCTGTAGCCTGCACTCCTGTAATTCACCCCCTACAGTCCTGCTCTAGTCTACATTCAGAACCCAGCTGCCTCTGCCCACCCAGACAGGGACACTCAAGACACTGGTAACAACCACCTGCCATACAACTTGGGACTTCTTCCCGGACTCCTGGTGGACTCAGTAAGGCAGCCCGCTCCAGGTTCAAAGGCTGCTGGGGTTTCCAGCATTCTCACAAGCTTTCCTACCTAGCGTTTGTGGATTTGTATGGTCAGAGATTCCAATTCTGTTCCACCATACACCAACTGTGAGCTTCCAGTAAGCACCAGCCTCCCTAAGCCAAGGCCTCCCTTTTTCCGAACAGAGATCACAGAGATCTGAGACCCATGAGGACTGCATACAATAAGACATGAGATACTTAGGTGAGTGTATGTCTCCCAGTGAGCTCACAATGGGAAGGAGGAGAAATGCAGCAGGAGTGTTATTTCAATCCCTCTCTGATAGTGAGTTACAGACCTAGCACAGCTGATAGGCCAAGACTTGAACTGGTGTCCTGAGGCAGATTGTTAGGAAAACCACTTACTGTAGTGACAGTAAGAGATGTCCAGACTACTGGACATGCTGCCCTCTATGTTATGAACATATGAGGTAGAGCCTGGGGCCAGACAGAGACCTGAGGACACAGACATAGGAACCAGGAGAGGCAGCTATAGGGCACCTGGTGGGTCCCCTCAGCTGTCTGTATGTAGCTAATACACAACATGCTTATAGTCACAGGCTGGAGACAGGGCCAGGGTCCTCACGTCTTCCAGGTCAGGGCACTTAGTGCTCCAGATGGACACCTCCTCTTGAGTCACTAAGTCTACTAAGAGTTGATCTGGGGGGAGGGACTTTGCCTGGCCACAGAGGGTGGCATCAAACTCCCAGGCTCTCTGAACACACCAGAGGGCTTCAGAGGCGGGGAATTGGCATGTCTGGAAGTGGTCCCCAGTTGTCACAGAGTGAAAGGGACTTGGGGAGCCTGTACTTCAGAAATCTGACCCAAAAAAGGTGAGCAAGAGCAAGAGCAAGAGAGATGCATACAGCCAGAGGGATTCTTAGTTGCCCACCAGACTCCCGGGGGTCAGCATGAGGAACCTCTCCTTGGGGGGCGCTGACCACCCACTAGGTTGGAGGTGTAACTACTCTCATGAGCCAGGACCCTTTCCTATCCATGCCCCCATATGACCCTTAATCTCAACTGACCCTCTTCAGAGAGAGATACAGAGAGTACCAGATACATATCTGGGATCACAAGGAAGAACTCAGAAAAGCTGGGATGATTCCATTCTGGGATGCCTTCTCCTGTTCTCACAGTTGACCCCGCCCTTCATTTTATGACCTGTGTGTAGCAGCAGGCTGGGACCCACAGGACGAGGTGAGTCATCTCATTATCAGTTTTTGTTTGTTTGCTTGCTTGCATGCTTTTTAAGAAACATAAAAGAAAACACAGATCCATCAAGAAAGTTAGGAGCTATTGAGGGACATGGTATGACTGATGCATACTTTTCTAAGGGGTTTCAGGATGTGGAAGACAGCCCAATTACAGAACCCTCCATTCCAGAATGGGGTGCACCTGAGCATTCTCCCCATGAGGCCTGCTTGTGTGATCTTGAAGGTCTTCGTTATCTCTGTAAAGATGGATGACTTATTCACTCGAATGGGGGGGCAGTAAAATCTAAATCAGTGAGCCAACTGAATCATATAATATTTAAAAGAAATGGAGTTTTATTGCTCTCAAATGCCTAAATGGATATTACCAAGTAAAATGAGATCAGTTAATGAAAAAATTATGATTCACAATTAGGTCTGTGTTGCATAATAATGTATTACAAACAGATTGAAGACAGAGGTTACAGCACTGTGTCCCTACCTTGTTACTTGGTATGGGTACAAATGATAGCCACTGTGAAGCCAGCATGCTTTTAAAGTAGGGGTCTGGACGAGGGGGTGGTGATTCAGTTGATGAAGTGCTTGTTCTGCAAGCATGAAGGTTTGAATTTGATCCTGGTTTCTAAAAAGAGCTGAGGGGTGGTGTGTGCTTGTAATCCCAGTGCTGGGGAGGCAGAGACAGGCAGACCCTTGGTGCTCACTGCGCCGGCAATCTAGCTTACCTAATGAGTTCCAGCCTAGTGAGGGACTGTTTCAAAATTACAAGGTAGATGGCACCTGAGGAGCCATACCCAACATTGTCCTCTGGTCACCACACATATGCAGGCGCACCCGCATGCACACACACACACACACACACACACACACACACACACATACACACACAGGAGGAGCTATATTGGTTTCATTCTTTATATTCATTATTAAGTTAGCAAATAACTAGTGTGCTACATGATGACATTTTTGTACATATATATATCAGTCTACTTTGTTATCTATCCCCCTCCCCCACTGACCTTCTCCATCACCCTCCTGTAGGACTGTGAAAGGCAGCCTGGTTTCTGGTTGAGCTAAGGTTTAAAACCCTGGTGACACAGTGCGGGGTCCCCAGCAGGGGATAACCATGCAAGGGACAGTAGGTGTTTTGCCATGCTCCTGGGCCCCAGGCTCCTGACACGAGGCCTTAGCTCTCCATAGGTCTGTGACCATCAGTCATGTAAGGGCAACGCCCAAGTCCCTCCACAGGTAAAGGGTGTGGTCATGCAGCCTCAAGACATCCCCATTTTAATAAGGTACCTGGAGGCTTATCCAATAAACTTCCCTTCCCAGCCTCCCTGCAAAAGGTACTTAACCTCAGGCCTGCCCTGAAAAAGTAGGGTACAGTTTTACTCATTGCCACTCTCTGCCATGACAATAAACATCTTAAAAACCATGGACTGTCTCCTTTTCATCGGGATCCTCCGTGGGGAACGATCGAACAGGCCTTCGTCTAAAGAGCTGCATCTAGTCTTCTACAGAAGGCCTCTCAGCACTCCTAGTTACAGCCTCTACCAAGCCAGCACGGGGAGGGGGGGCACTTCGTCCTCAGCTCTTCCATGGCATCTAGTAGTGCCTAGGATGCCCAAGAGCCTGAGAATCAGCTGGAGCCAGCTCCGTGAAGTCCTTGAGACCACAGGCCACACTTCCCCCATCCCCGGGTGGTGTCCCATGACTTCACACAGCCTGACACCCACCCAGTGGTACCATGGGGTAAGCTTGGCCAAACTTCCTGTGTCTCACCTCCCCCAGTGGCCCAAGCCCTGCGGCAGACGTGGGACCCCACCTTAACCCAACACCCCCCCCCACCTCTTGCTGGATCCCTGTCTCCCCCAACAATCCACTGGTCTTTTGTGACACATGTATTTCTGTACCCTCTTCCCTCTCAGTATCACTTCCTCCTTTCTCATGGTCCCTTTCATGTCCTGTACATGCACCCAACATATAATTTTAGGTCCAGATCCAGCATTTGAGAGGAACATGCCACATTTGTCTTTCTGTGTCTGGCTTATTCTACTTAGCATAATGACCTCTAGTTCTGTCCATTTTCTTAAATGTCTCATGATTTAATTGTTCTTTATGGCTACATAAAATCTGTGTGTGTGTGTGTGTGTGTGTGTGTGTGTGTGTGTGTGTAATTTATGTCCACATGTGTTCAGTCTGTCAAGTGAATACACAGGGCAGTAGCAGAAAATCCTTGGAGGAGTCAGAAGGCCACTGCTTGCCTGCTAGGGACTCCTAGAATCTTTGTGGGGCAAAAGAGAAGTGGAGCCTGCTAGCAGGTAGGAGCATGTATCAGGGAAGGCCATGAAGGGACTTGTGTGTGGACAGTTTCCTATCTTGTTCACCAAACCAGTGACTATGTACCCTTATGCAGGTAACAGACACTTCTCAGGAGGCTCCATGGAATTCAGTGGCTGCTAGACAATCACCCCTATATCAGGGCACCTTGGTGGTTCTCTCATGCCTGAGAATCATTTAACACTTCTCCCAGACACCCAGAACAGGACACTACGTAGAGTTGTTACCCTGGCAACATGGAGACAGTGACAGAAGGAGGCTGTGTCTCCTCTTTCTCTTCTGTCCCTTCCTCCTTCCACCTCCACATTCTTTTCTCCTCTTCCCTCTTTTCCTCCTCTCTCCCCATCTCTTCTGCTCCTCCCTTCTCTCCTTACCCTAAAGAATTCAGAATCAGAAGGAGCCTACTAATGACTTCTAAAACTTCCTCCTCCCAGAAGGTAGGTACAGAGGACAACATGGTGGGCAGATCCAGTGTCTCCAGAAAACTGAGCCAAGTTATCTTTGGGGAGTGTACCATCAAACTAGAGTCACCAAGACCTGGGGGAGGCAAGCTAGGCACCCCATTTTCTTCCCAGTTTCAGCTGTTTAAAGTGACATCTGTCCCTTCTGAGTCTCCTCAGTCCCTCAGGTGCTTCCTACAGAACCCTTGACAGCTCCTGGAGGAGGACTCCCTGGGGGGACACTAGTCACCCACTGAAGATGCTATTAATGTGTCTGTGCATGGCATTCTGAGCATTCATGGGAACTGAAAATGACCTGGGGCTTATGTTTGACATTTCCAGGGACCCAGGGACCTGTCAACCCTGCTTATATCTTCAGAATGTCCTTCTGAGTCAGCATCTACCAGCTGTGTCTTGGCTACTGTCACCCAGAGGTGCTACCAGGGACTGCTTTCCTCTAATGCTGTGCCTCTGAGTCAGCATCCACCGACTCCAGCTTGGCTAGGATCACCCAGAGCAGCCACTGGTGACTACTTTCCTCTAATACTGGGATTCTGCATTCTCTAAGTCTTGCATACTTAAGCCTTTTCATCAGTTAACATAAAAGGTATTATTTTTAATTCACGTGTGTGTATGTGAGTATGAATGTATGTGGAGGCCTTTGGGTGTCCTGCCATCTGTCCGCCCAATCCCCTTGAGACAGGGTCTCTCACTGAACTTGGATCTAAGCTTGTGGCTGGCAAGTCCCAGCAGTCCCATCCCTGTTTCTCACAGTGTTGAGATTATTAGTATGTATGACCATGAGCAATTTCTTTTGTGGGTTCTGGGGGTCTGAACTCAGGTCTTCATGTTTGCACAACAAGCATTCTTATCCCCTGAGCCATCTCCTCAGCCCACAACATGTATTGAAACAGCTTTATTCTGTGTGAGGCTTCTTGTTGAATAATGAAATATAAAGATGAGGCAGACATGTTCTCCGTGCTCGTGGGACTTAGTGAAAGGGTAACACGGAAAATGTGATCAGTGCTGTGACTGAGAGCATGCAACATGCCATCAGGTCCCTGGAGGGGAAGCGAGGGATGGGAACGGTTTCCAAGATGTGAAAGTACTTGAGTTAGAGCACAAAGAGCAAGGGAGACCCACAAGATCAGGAAAGAGTCCAGAGAGGGCACAGCAAGGGGAAAGAAGAAGAAGAAAGTATGGTACTAAGCTGAGGGCCTGGGACAGATGCTGTGCCATATGCAACAAGAAGGAAATAGTGAGATGCTACATTGGACACTAAAGAGCTTGGTGCAGAGCTCACTCACTCACAGCCCCATCTGCATGTTGTGCACCAGGACCCACTGAGGAAGTACTCAGTGAACCTATGCTCATGTGGATCAATTGGTAAGCTTTAGGCACACCTACACAGGGTAAAGGGTTGATGCTCAGATTCCCTCTGGATGTCCTTCCTCTTCCCACTGCTTTGGACTCTTTCTCAGAAGCCTTCAGACCTCTTGGCCAAACAGCGATCTGGATGTATGCCTGGCCTAGCTGGGAGTGCATGGGTATGTATGCCAAGCCAGCCCCTCTGTAATACGGTTAGTGCCTGTGGCTCAGCAGGATCTTGGCAAGTGTGTACATTGTCTGCTTGCTTCCTGAGACAGGGTTTTACCAGGAAGCCCTGGGTAGCCTGACACTCCAGATCTTCCTGCCTCAACTTTCCAAATGCTGGGATTCTAGACATGGACCATCACACACAGTAGCAAGCACATTTTGAGGATCACTCTGTTCCTTCAATCCCTTCATACACAGGCCCCTCTACACAGAATCACGGGTTTATGGTGTACATTCTTAGCTCATCGGTACATCTATGGTAATGCCCCATCCTCTTTGTATATGTCTTGTTTTCCAGAAAGTTCCAGATGTTACAGCACATCCAGGAAATGCTACAAAGCTATCTCAGAGCTATACCGGCAGAGCCTGCCACCCACAACAAGAGTGGAGCCTTGCAGATCCTGCCTAACCACTGCCACACTGATTCTACAAGGCAAGAGAGAAGTGGGAAAGGGAAGCTTGCAAAGCTTTGAGCCTAGGATAATCTGACAAGCACCAAGAACACAGGTTGATGCCCTGCTGAGCCTTTTGAAGCTGTCTTTTCAGTGAGGCCCTGGCAGTGCTGAGACTTCAGGACGAAGAGACAAGATTGGATCTCTGAGTGGTGTGATGTATACCTTGAAAAGCTGCTCAACCCTGACCTCTTCTGCCTGTACCTTTTCTCCAAGACTCCATCCCTGGAGACCCTCAGGGTGGGAAGTCAAGATATTTTTCTGCTCTTATCATAGCTGCAAGAGGAAACTCAGAGGCAGCTTTCTAGAGGGGTTGCATTGTAGCCCAAACATCCTCTAAAGCAGAACTCAGTACTCATCTCTGCTGTGGAAGCTGGCACAGGGGTCACAGTGCATAACTACTGCTGAAGGTCACAGTGGTTTGGGGTTGGACACTGCAGTTGAAGAGGCAGACAAAGCTACCATGTGGGGCGTGATTTACACCACCAAGTGCACACCAGTTGCCACCCAGACTGGACTGCATGCTCTCATTCCTGTGGTTTTGCTCAATTATTGGTGTCTCTCTCACAGGCAGAGCAGACACTACTATGGCTTTGAGAGTCAGTGAGCAGTGGCCCAGCTTTGCCCAGTGACCAAATCCACTGCTATTTCTATTATTTTCAGACCCTGTTTAAAGTTGTGGCCTTTGGGGAACTGGTGACAAGATCCACACCCAGGAGCAGCAGGTAGCCAAACTTCTGAGGACATACTTCCCCAGACCCTAAGTTCTTGTGTCTGGAGCTCAGCTGGAGGACACAAGGTCTGTCTCCTCTTTCTTCTAGACATCTCTTGAGACTCTTCTCTCTCATTCCTGCACCTGTTGTTCATAACACCTGAGCAAGACCTAAAGACCACTCAAGTCTCTGTTTCTTTCCCTTGTGAATGGGAGCTACCTGCCAAAGTGCTGTGACCTCAGATTTCAGAAAGATGGAATCTGGGGCTGGAGAGGTGGCTCAGTAATTATGAACACATGCTGATTTTCCAGAAGGCCCAAGTTCAGTTCCCAGCATCTATATTGCGTGCTCACAAATGTCTCTAACTCCAGTTCCAGGAGATCTGATGCCCTCTTCTGTGAGCACACATGTGACATATGGTCACACAGACACATTAACCCTACCCCCACCCCATAGGTGAATGCTAAGCATCAAATAAAGGCAAAGATGACACTGGACATCTTGGGTACAAATCTTAAAGCAGGTTTTCTTTATAATTCTCCTGAGATATAATCTACACACCACAATTTCATCCTGCTTAATGTCTAATTCAATGATTTTTCAGAAAATGTCTTCAGCAGTTCCTAAGATGCCTCTGTGCATGCCTTATTTGGAAGTAAAAAGCAAAGGGCTAATTGAATGTCCAGAAACGAACAGCTCAGCAGCTTTCAGGGAAGTCCTATGTGCTGCCTTCCTGCCAGCAATAGCTGACCAGTCGTCCCTAAGAATCCTGATGCTGGGCCTTCCAGGGAAACCCAGACTGGGTGTATAGTTCTTGCAGCACAACTCATGAGGTTGAACCTCATGGGCTACCCAAGGAGAGGTGACATGTGCAGTCAGTGTTCAGTGTGTAGCATCCCTGTTCCATATCCCCGCCTGGGATGCAGTCTCCTCTCCCTCCTCCTAACACCCAGACTCCAGGGCCAAGTCCTACCCTTGTCCTGGTCCCAGATGAAGCAAGGTTCTGAAACTTGTAGCTATAAGATTGCACATTTATTATCCTAGAATTCTGGAAATGGGATGTGGTCTCACTGAACTAAGATCAAGGTGTAGACAGGCTTGTTCCCCCTGGGGGCTCTGAGAGAATCTACTTCCTGCCTTTTCCAGACTCACTAGGTTCCAAGGCTATGACCCTTACCCCTTCTTCACAGCAGCAAGCCTCCCTCAGAGCAGCACACTGGCCTCCTCTGCTTTCTGCTTCTCCACTCCTTCACAACCTTACAGTCATTCGGGAATGTGGTCCACGCAGGTTGCTTCCAAGTTTAAGGTCAGCTGGATTAAACACTACACTTGCATCTTCTGCCCAACTTCTCCTTTTCATGGAGGCTGGGATATCCATAAATTTCAGGCAGATTTCTGGGTGGTCATTATTTAGCTGACACAGTCAAGAGCTCAGTTGCTTGGCCCTCGCCTCCTTCCACCATAGAAAGGAGATTTGAAGACTTGACTTCCCCCAGGACAACAATGAGGCAAAGAAACTCCAGATAAGTCTACTGTTTCATCCACCCTGATATCTACAGTAACTGCCCAGTACAGTTAGCCAGGAGTTGGGCAGGATTACTGTCTACAAGCAGGGCGAGGTAGAGAAATTTGGCCTTGCATCCTGGAAAGGAACCATGAGGATGTGAGGTACAGTCCAATCAGTTGTCAAGAGAGAGTTGCCAGGCCTTAGTTGTGGTTCTTGGGAAAAGACAGGACTGATATGTCAGGCAGCTATTCGATGGCAAGCCATTCCAGCAGATGGAGCCTGTACAGATTCCTGTTTGAGTCCTCCCAACCCTAAGATGCTGGGAATTCTGAGGGATTCTGGGTACAGGTGTAACTAAACTCACAGCCAAGATGTTTGGTACAGGTAGGAGCAGCCAACACTTGGTGTGTGTGCATACTCACAGACAGGAAAACAGAGTGAACTAGAAATTATGCACAATAAAGCTGCAGTGAAAAGGCCCAAGTTTTACCCTCTAAGCCTATAAAAAGTACATGCAAAAAAATTCTCATTTTAGGGAGTGGCAAATACATGTATCTTAGGAACTTGGATTTATGAGTGCCATTACTTACTTCTCTAAAACCAGCCTTTATTCCTAGAATTCTGCCAGGGAGATATAATGAACTCTGAAGCACACACCATCACTCTCCTTCCTTGAGAGATGACAGCCAGGAGCTGAACACCTAGACTCCTAAATATATGCCTCACGTGCCCACATAAAGTACCTAGTGTCCATGCATCAATTTCCTGAGATGAATTTGTTGGACACATCCTGCTGGCCTTTGAGGGCCACACTTCTCCTGATGGGGATTCACAGATAGATCCATCTGTAGGAGAAAGGGTATGGGTCCCATGTTAAGCCCTTCCACAGCACAATTATGTCTGAGGTGCTGGGACATGCTGCAAAGGGGAAACCGGCATCCCCTGATACCCAGCCCCAGAGTCTCCTATTCAGTAGGGCTATGTGGGTATGAGAGCCTGTATTCTATGTATTACAGGTGATGCTGAGGCTATGGGTCCAGGGTCTCACTATGAAACCATGTGGTGACATGGAACAGATAGGCAATGTTAGTGGGAACCATAGGCTTCTCTCTAGTCCTGACTCTCAGCCCCACACAGGGCAAGGCTGACAGGCTGTTCCCTTCTTTAGGCCTCTGTTTTCTCATTATAAACACAAGGTGATCACAAGGATCCTTTATGCCCTAACATATCGCTGGTTCTAGCTCACACAGACAGATGTCTACAGAGGTAAACGGCTTTACTCAAGCCACAGAGCTAGAAAGTAGTGAAAACCAGGACTGGGAAAACTTCCCAAGCTGTTGGATGTCCCCATTCTTTGCTGGCCCCATAAAGCCAGCTACTGAGCTACTGCAAGGAACAGACAAGAACACTCTAAGCTTCACAAAAATTCAACTTGAGCAGAAATATTTGGAGGCTGCACTCCGACCAAACAGCCCACATCTGAACTTCCCAGTTTAGTTTGGTCTCAGTGACAGCTTTGTGAATCTGGGGTTCACTTACAGGTGCCTGGGTACCGAGCCAGGACAGTTCAGGGATGAGCTAGCTGTGGCTCCCAGCAGCTGTTGGCCACTGGACATCTCTTCATGACATTTCTCAGTCATAAATCTCCCAGCCTAGCAACCACAGCTGTATTGCAGCAAGGAAAAGGAGATTTGTCAGTGACAGGCCTTGAAGCCATGTCAAAGCAGCCATCAAAGGAAATAGGCCATTTTCAAACAAAATCCATTTCTCAAGCATGACAGTAAAAAAAAAAAAAATTATCACATGAAAGATGTGGAACCTGTATGGAGTCTTGATGCTGTGTTAGTAACGCAATGTGTTCTCCATAAAATGTGTGCAAAACCTGTCAAGCCTGTGATTTTTGAAGTGTGTATGGGGGTGGGGAGTGAGTCCTTTTCCTCTAGCAAATTCTTAATTTTCTAACCTGGTCATGCTGCCTGGGTGCCAGAGGCTGGGAAAGGAAGCAGACACAGTCTACAGCCAGACGGGATCAGCAAAGGACTGGACAAAGGATCTCTGCATGTCTGGGACACAGTGAATGGACACGGGCTTATCTGCTTCTGTCAGCTGTAGGCTTTGAGGAGCATCTGTGTTGATACCTTGTGCAAAAAGTCAGACAAGGCTCTTGCACTGAGTCTCAGGATTAGCCACACTCCACACTTTCTTCTATTATGAAGACTCTGCACTACAAGTGTGTTCCATGCCTCCTCGCAGAGTGTATACATGTGTAAGAGAAGTGGAGGTGTTGTGTGTGCTTGTGTACATGCATATAGAGATCAAGCATCATCCTTAGGTGTCGCTCCTTATTCTGTGTTTGGCTTGGAACTCATCAAGTAGGCTAGGCTGGCTAGCCAGTGAGCCCCAGGGATCCTCTCCAGTGATGGAGACAAGCACACTACCATGTTCAACCTTTGAACATAGGTTATGGGGCTCAAGCAACAGTCTCCATGCATTTACAGTAAGAGTTTTCCCAGCTGAGTCATCTCCCCAGCCCTCCAAGTATATTTTCAAAGTATACAATAAAGCACACCCCCTACACACACCCTAAATTATCAGAGGGAAAACTGCATATTTGTGGGCCAAGGACTCCCAGACTCAAATCTAAGGGTAAGAACTCTGCTTAGAGAGCCTTCAGACCTCATGCTCCCCCTCCATGCAATGTTTCAAGGCCAAGGATCTACTCTTTGGGGTGGAGACATGGACTCAGGTTTCTTGTCCTTTACCTGGGCAGTGGCTCAGACAGTGGTAGAACTTGGCACATTGGTTAAGACCCAGTGACTTGAGGTACTTTTATCTGTGTATCCTTTATTAGACCAAAATATGTGTTTAGGATTATAAACAGTGTAGGGCCCACTTCCCTAAACTAAGAACAAGCAAGGGGTAACTCTGTAGAATCAGGGTGGCCCAGAAATGAAAGGAAGGACCTCTGAGCCACTCTGCTTGGGTCTTGGCAGTCACTAGCTGTGTCTTCATTCCTCACTAGCTGTGTAACCTGCCACAAGCCCCTAAAACTCTCTATGCTTCAGTTTTTAAATATGGGAAATAAAGAATGGTTGTAAAAACTACTTCCTGTGGGGTTCCTATAGGCAATGTGTAATTTAGCAATAGAACTTTCACATTTTACCTGGACACGCTTTGACTGTTAAGTATTGTAACTTACTGGTCAAGTGCTGTGCTGAGAATTGAGGGTAGAATGGGAGGAGGTGGGGAGCTTCTTTGGATGGCTACTTACCATCTGAGCTTCCCTATGGTATCTGCCACAGGGTGATTTAGAATCCTAGGCAGCTCTCCATCCTTCCTAAGTAGATTGAGTGAATCCACAACCTGCCAGTGCCCTGGGGTGAGTAGCTGTTGAAAGGTCTGCTCCTGATCCTAGGCCCCATCTCTGCCAAAGTTAGGAGCTAATGGGAACTCAGGGAAGCTCATGGCATTGGCAGCCCAGCACCCCAGGGTGGGGTCCACTGTATCTAGACTGAGCATGGAGGCTGGGGGGTTAGGTAGGGGAGGGAGAAGATTATGGTGTTCCTGCCTGCTGGTCCACCATAATAGTCCAGATCTTAAATCTCCCCCAGAAGCTTATGGGCTCAAGGCTTGGCCCTCGGGGTGTTCACCAAGTGGTGCTGAGGACATTCAGATTGTGAAGCCTATGGGAAAGTCTCTGAGGATTTGTCCTCAGTGGTATCTGTGGGACTCTAGCCCCTTTACCCATCCTCTCTTGCTTCCTAGCCACAAGAAGAGTAGATCTGCTCTGACATCCCTGTGTTGCTGCTCACAGGCCTGAAGCAACAATTCTAGGACTGGGTTCTCCAACACTATGGAATAGAACAAGCCTTCTCTCTTTGTAACTTGATTCTCTCTGGTATTTTATTACAGAAATGGTAAGCTAGCAAACATAGAACAAGCCTTTCCTCACTTACATTGCTTTTGTCAGGTATTTTGTTACAGTAACAAGAACGTTGGATGCACTATATATGGCTAGATCTGAGACCTTCCAATTGGTTCTGGAATATTCTACTAAGAAAGAGGAATGCTGGTTGTGCACTGGTAAACTAATTTCATGACACATTGATAGGCAGCAACTGCATTTTGAAAACTACTGATCTAAATCAGAAAAATATTAAAATATCTGTCCTGTTATATTTCTTGAAATTTAACAAATAACTATCACCATTGTAAACACTAGCAATGGGCATTGTGGATGATGCTATTCAAAGTGCACACAGCCTCTAACTGATACTGACATTGCACTTCATTAGAGAAAGAGGATCTGTCACACATGTAATAAATATATCTAGGGGAGTGATTTTTTGATAGCAATGTAGCCCAGGATGTCTTCAAACTTAGAATCCTCCTGTCTCAGCCTCCTGTGTTCTGCTGGGATCATAGGTGGTAACACTATGCTCATCCCAGGGCAATAGGTGACTTGAGAGAGATTAGGGATCATCTTTATTAGGACATTCCCAGATCCATGGGAGGTCAACCATAAAGACATCCATAGGTCCATTGGGGGTTCACCATAAAGACTTTCACAGACCTATGGAAGGTCCAGCTTTAAGGATACTCACAGATCCATGGAAGATTTGACTGGTAGGCAGGCCTTAGATTCAGGGTGGGAACTGTCTTACCATCTGGGTGTCCAAGCCCTGCTTAACAGCCACATGTGTCTTTGACTATAAAACATGGGAAACATATTTATTATCTCTGGACACAGGCAATATGATTATAGAACAGCATCTTCCTAGAGGAGCCAGTAGGCAGGATATAGCTCCTGTCAGTCATGTATGCTATGTGCCCAAGGATGGAGAGAGGGAACTACTGGGCCTCACTGACATGCAGACACCCATCTCAATAGTCAATGGTTTCAGTCCTGTAGCAACCTAACCTTGAACCCAGCACCCCAAGAGCAAACCTTCTTTCACAATAGCTTCTGGCTGTAGCTGCCAAACCTAAACTTTCACTGCCATTCCATATGCAGAGGCAATATGACCAAGGCTCAGCTCCTAGCTCCAAGAGCCTTTGAGCACAGCACGTGCCACTATGCTAATGTGACAGCCAGATGAAGACATAGTGAAGGGAACCACCCTCTAAGTAGAGCAAGTCCAAGTCCCAGTCAGAACACACACACACACACACACACACACACACACACACACACACACACCTACACCTGTGCAATCAGGACACAGACAGATACTATTTCTAAACTAGAGCTAGACCCAGGCTCTCAACACGGCTTGATCTTTGAGTTAACTGGGGTACAAAACAACTAAGTATTGATGCCCCAACCCACCACACTGAGCAAATCCAATTCTGACCAACCAGACCACCTTTGTGCCTTTGGTTTATTTATCTCTCCAGGTGACTCTAACATACAGCTGGGCTGAAGGCAGTGGTCTCTAGCTCCAGCCTGTGTCTGAGAATCCACTTCACAAGTTTGTTAAAATTGTGGACCATCCCAGATATTCCTCCCATCCTACAGAGTGAGTCTCACCACAACATGAGACAGGAGCAGCTCCTGTCTAATCTACAGGACTCTGGGTCCACTGTCAACACCCCAAGTCCCAACAGCCAAACCACAGTACTGCATCACCTGAGCTGATATCACAACATCTGTAGGTATCATAAACACTATTGTAGAAAAGTGCATTGCCTTCTCTCAGACAGAATAAGACGCTATCATTACCTTCCTTTCAATAGCCTTTGGAATTTTAATAACTTGTGACTGCAAGGTCTATTTTCTTCACCTGAGCATCATGGCATTTTATCTCCCTCCTGAAGTATCTAAGTCTGCCCCTCCCCTGTCTCCTCTCCAAGCCCAATACAGAGGGTTCTCAGACATCACTGTGTACAAAAAGAAAGGGTGTGACATTCCTGGGCTATCCTGGTCTCCACGCTCCCAGATGCTTCCTTCCTGCCCTTCATGCACTTACAAATAGCCAAATCTAAGAACTGGTCTTTTCTCTCACGTGTTTCTACAGAACACATTCTGTGGAATGGATGAGAAAGCCTTGGTCCAACCCTGACGCAAAGCTGCAGGAAAGCTGACGAGAGAGGAAAAGCTGACCAGTTGAGGAACTAAGGAGCTTGGAGACTCTTCATGGAGCTCTGCTCTCTTGTGTTACTGTAGGGAAGATTCTTAGGATGGGGGCAGGGATTTTGAAATCAAGATTCCAGAAATGCCCAGTCACCCTTTTGAAAAAAGAATATCTGGATCAATGAACAGCCTGTCCCCAAAGAATGTGACATACTCTGTAGGTGTGGGGTTAGATCACTGTAGGAGAGACAGAGAATCAAGTTCAACCATCTCTCAAACACCAGAACCTTCCTCACCTTCCAGTACAAGATAAGACAGGGCGATAGTATGCTGCCAAAGAAGCGGTAGTTGCTGCCTGCCTATGTAAGGTCAGCAGAATGTGTTCTTTCAGCTACACAATGTTGAGAGGCTAAGTCTGGGATATTATTTTGAGGACCGCTGTAGCTGTGAAGAGCTGTCTGAGTTGCTATAAACACAAAGGAAGCGATGCTGCTTTCTTGCCTTTGTGAAGGTTTCAGACAGTGCAGGACTAATGAAGGCCCTAAGCCACACTGCCCCAGACTCTGAAGGGACTTCAGAAGGAGAAGATGAAAGACAGGGGTACAGCCCTGACAACATGGCCCTCATTATTAGTAACTCTGGCAGCAGGCAAGCTTCACAATGTACATTTATAGGCCAGCTCCTTTCAGTGGTCCAAGAGTTTCCTATGTAGCACAGAGAAAGCCCTGGAAGTCAGGACACCATTGACGAACATCTTTTCCCAGGTCAGAAATGTGGACACTTCAGATACCTGGCCACATCAGCTCCTCAGAGCCCTGGTCCATCCAGACACCAGTCAGTTTCAAGAGTCCACTTTGTGTGAGGATCCAGGAACGTAGATGGCTTCAGATTTAGCAGACCAGGGTTGAACTGGCAGCT
Source organism: Rhynchomys soricoides (assembly GCA_019843965.1). Taxonomy (NCBI): domain Eukaryota; kingdom Metazoa; phylum Chordata; class Mammalia; order Rodentia; family Muridae; genus Rhynchomys; species Rhynchomys soricoides. The sequence goes on from JADRCH010000134.1 coordinate 2,942,158, forward strand.
TGTCAACTCATAAGCTATGAGGCTGAGCAAGCTCCTGACCCACTGGTTACTCAAGCAGCAGAAACAGGAAAAATGGAATGTCTACCCCATAACAGCTAGGAAAGGACAGTTATTTCATGAACAGCACCTAGCACTGCCTGAACAATGGTAGGTTTCTGTCATTACAGCACTATACAGGCTTAGATCCTGTTCTTATATGGCACATGGAAGCTCTGCAAATGAAAAGACCAGGCTGAGCAGCCAGATTCCCACTCTTGAGTCCCTGTCTGACCTTTACCAGCTGAAGGCATGGTCACATTTGCACAGACCTCAAAGCCTCTGGTTCTTCATCTGTGAGAGGAACTTAACTATCCTGGCCTTGCCTACCAACCACAAAGCATTTGTGTGGGGTTTATTAAGTACTGGCCTTGGGTGAGCACATTTGGAGAGCTCTTGACTTGGTATAAGAGAAGCCTGCCCAGACTGTATGCACTGTAGCACAACTACCCCGAGGGCAGATAATATCATAGTAAGGTTCCTTCCCTAGAGCACCTCAGAATCCTGCTAAGCACTGTTCATGATATAACTGGCTTTGTCCAACTGTTATGGGTTAAACATAACCATTTGTCCAGTTTCTGTTGCTTAAGTAACCAGTGGGTAAGGAACTTGCTTGCTCAGCCTCACAGCTTGTGAGTGACAAGCTGCCAGTTCAACACTGATCTGCTAAATCTGGAGCTGTCTACCTTCCTGGATCCCCACATGAAGTGGACTGTAGTGACTGATGTCTGATTAGACCAGGGATCTGAGGAGCTCTTGTGGCCAGGAACAAGGGGGTGTGCAAGGTCATTCAAAGCTCATTTGCAAACTCACCTAAGCAGGGACAGAAAGGATGTCCTACCTGCTGCCCTCTATATTGGCAAGAGGAAGTCTTTCTTAGTGAACTATACAGATATCTAAGAATGGGATAGAGTAGGGTTTCCTGAACCATCCTCAGGATGAAGGGTCCCATTCTCCAGAACTTCTCTTTGTCTGCTGCTGCACTAGGATTTGTCAGTGACTAGCCTCTGGCTTATTTTCTGTTGTATCCATGAGAAAAATGTGGGCTCTACAGGGTGGGTGGGGGTCACAGAGTGAGTTGTGCCTTGGTCATCACTGGAGCCATCATATCATATCATCTAGAAATGGTTCCATACACCCTGATGACTTGGTGTGCTGATGTTAACCAAGATAGTGCTTGTAAAGGCAATGCATAGCTCATGGCTTGTGGAAAGAGACAGTGCTTATAGACCACTGCCATTCTCATACTGTTACTAGAACTGAACACTAAAGATTGGGTGATTTGTAAAGAACAAAGGTCTCTTTTGTTCATGGAAGCATTATGCTCATGAGCATCACATGTGAAAGAGAGTCATGGGTGATGACTTAAATAGCTTTATAACGGGCTTACTCTTGGGACAACTGGCCCATCCCCTCCATAGCCCATCATCTATGAATGCACAGATTCACCCACTCATGAGGGCAGAGCCTTCATGACCCAATCATTTCACATAACCCCCTTCTCAGTACTGCTGCATTGGGCCCGAGTTTCCACATTAACTTTTTCGGGGGAAACATTTAAGTTGAACACATTCTAAGCAAGGAAACTAAAGCTTGGAGAAGTTAAATATTTCATGTAGAGATACCCTGTAGGAAAATAAGGCAAATGGGATCCTATCTCTGGATTATGTCACTCATGGTGCCTCCCAAGTAGTGGGACTAATGGTTTTTTTAGCTCCTACCCTGCTCTGGCTCTATCTAGATGTCCGTGGACAAAGAAACTTTGTAGCTTTATCCTCTCTATATGCAGTACAGTTGTCCTTGGTCACAGAAGGCCCAGCAAGAAGATGGCCCTAGAGGGAGGGGCATATGGCTGAGCCATTAGGAGAATGGTCTCAATAGAACGCCTCCCAAAGGAAGCAATTTGTACTTTATTCTGGGTTTCCTAGTAAGATAAATAAGCTGTTTTAGAGTGCAGAGTCAGGAGGAATGGGTGGTCTGTCTCACACAAAGAGAAGCTGATGGCATCCAATTCTGACAAGAGGCCAGGGCACAAGCATCTGGAGACTGGCCATGTTTCCCACTATGCTGTGGTGCCCAGTTGGGGCAGAGGGAAGGATGGCCAAGGTCCAGGGCCAATGCCTGGCTGTCAGACTCCCCAGCTTAGTACAGGCCTAGGGCTGAAAGGGGAAAGCAGTCACATGGGGAGCAGAGAGCGTCAAGGGTAGTCTTACTCTACCCTTTCTCTCCCTGGCCTGGTACAGTTCTCAGAGATGTCCTTCTATGTCCCCCAGTAAATCAAACTGAGATCAGTAAAGAATGGGGCTAGTCAGAGAGCTGTGTGGCAATGAAAGCACTGAACTGGCTGAAGTTATTCCTGGATGGTGTAGTAGATGACAGAGCTCAATGCTGCATGGAGAGAGACACTGGTATATGATAGGGAAAATGCTTGCTGGGCCCCTGATTACACAGGGTGGAGGAAAGGTTGAGACTGCATGAACTGGGTCCACTTGAAGTGATTGAAATATGTATCATGCTATGTTTCTTAATCCATCAGTACTCTGTCAGTGTGTGGAACATGCTTGTTACATCATTTCATCTTCAGAGTAACCCATGAGGTAAGAATGAGCATCTGCATTTCTGTATAAGGAAATACAAGCAGGGCTGTGTCATTCAGTGGATTGCACACCAAATGCTGGGGAAATAGCTCGGTCAGTAAAATGTTTTCCATGAATGCAAAAGGACTTGAGTTCCATTCTTAGAATCCATGCAAAAAGCCAGATGTGGTGATACACACTTGTAACCTCAGCACTGGGAGGGCGGTGACAGCCTGGCTGAATCAACTGAGTTTTGGTTTCAGTGGTAAGAGACCCCGCCTCAAGGAACAAAAGTGGAGAATTAGCAAGGAAAATACCCAATGTCAACTCTGTATATTCATGTATATACATATGTATGCATGTTATCGTGCATATGTATGTGCACACTCATATAACACACACACACACACACACACACACACACACACACACACAGATGTAGAGGGCTAGGAGTAGAGGTAGCCATCATACTCCTCTGCCCTATCTGTCCTCTGCCTCTACTACGAACCTGCCACCTCACCAACCCATCTCACCCCAAGCAAGATGCATTCAATCCATCCACAGCATCCAGAGACCCAGAAAAGCCACAGAACGAAACAGAAGATCATTGTATTGAATAAAATTAAACAGAACTCACTAGGGCTACTGTCACTTATTTGACTACCCCAGTACACAATACTCACAAGCAAGAGCTTTGGGTGGATGAAAATGTATTTACGAGCAATCAAATAAAAGTGCTCCGGCCCAGCCTGCACTCTGGCATATAACTTACTTTTATAAATACAAACCTAGTCTTACCCAACTGTTTGAAAAGAAAGTTGCCTTTCAGTGGAGAATCTTCATTTCAGCATAAAAGTGTCTGAGTTATTTACCAGAGATGGGAGAGCTGATGTCTGCTATATATTTGGCAGTAGAAAGCCTGAGGATTCAGAGGGCTCACTGCAGGCCTGAAGATGGACCATGTATACACAAATACTAGGTGAAGTGTATTACCTCATTTGCAACATCGTGAGTATTTCCCCTGCAAAGGAAACCACAAGGACATGGTGGCAGGACTATATTTTTTTGCAAAATGAAAATGTATCTACAGGTCAAGAAAGGGAGAAGCAAGTTCAATGTTCTACTAACTGACCATCTATCACATACAAAGCTTCTTCCCTGGGTACTCAACATCTGCTAGAGGCAGCAGATAAGACTTTGCCTCGCAGGGTACACTTCTATTGGCAGAAACAGACATTTGGTGAATAAAGCAGAAACCTTGTGCATTATAGTCTGTGTTGCAGTAGAGAGGGACTTTAAGAGTGAAGGTACTGCTTAGACATGGTGCCTAGCTCAGGTCAAACTTGAGCTGGCATATAAGAGATGAGGGGAGACCAATCAAACGCAAAGAAGATGGCATGGTGGGGCTAAGAATCCTTGTTGCCAGAGTAAGCTCAATGATCAAAAAAAGAAAATGGTCCCAGTGGGATTGGTTGCAAGTGGAGAGGATGAGTTAGGCAGGAGGCTGAAGAGATGGCTGGAGCCTTGTGAGCTTTGGTGAAGAGTGAGGTTCTTGGAATACTAGTAATTGGGAAACCTGGAAGGGTTTTAAGGAACAGAACATTAGGAACTGACAGACATCCTGAACGTTCATTTTGGTAGACAATGGACAGAAGGAAACCACCTACAAGAGACTGAGCCATCAGGAAAAGAAGTGGCTTGGATGAAGCTAGGAAGATTGGAGATGGAAAGAAATGACTAGATTTATAATATATTTTTGGAATAGAAACACCAGACTTCAAAGTTAAACAAAGGTGAATTCATTCATTCAACAAACGTTGAAGATCAACGACATAAACCCCAAGGATATATTCATTGCTACATCAACAAGGTTTTAAAACTGCAGAGGGTCCCATGGGTGGAAGCAAGGCTTTGGAGGCAACAAATGAATCCAAGTGATATGATACGTGTGGGTGTGTGGATGAATGAACAGATAAATATATAATACACCGATGGCTGACAAACAGACTGGTGATAAATAAGAAATAGATCAATAGGTAATATGATATACAAGTAGATGATAGATAAATGAAACATAAGAACTAGGTGATAAATAAGAGACAGACAGATAGATAGATAGATGATATACAAATAGTTAATAGATGTGGTAGTCTGAATAAGAATGGCCTCCATAGGTTAACATATTTGAACGTTTCATTCCCCAGTTGGTGGAACTGTTTGGGAAGGATTAGGAGGTATGGCCTTCTTGGAGAAGGTGTGTTACTGGAGGTTTTGAGGTTTCAGAAGCCCATTCCATTCCAGTTCTCTCTATGCCTCTTGCTTGTGGATCATATGTAAGTTTTCTCCAGAGAGCTCTGACTGCCTTTCCCCGGCACCAGGTTCTAGATGTAATCTAAGACAAATGTTCTCATGTCTGGTGACCTTCTCCCCCTCCCACTGTGCCCCGACCTCCCGCCTAGCATACAATGAGCACTTCACAGGAAAGTTAGGCACTTACACTGCAAAGAAGCAGAGAAGAAGGGCTGACTGCCTTCCCACAGGCACATTCAAATTTCTCCCATTTCTGTTTTATTTCAACAAAAAGAATAAGCATGTGAGATCTCTGTTTTACTTCTTTTTCTTCTAATTCTACTTGGTGTCACATCTCTCAAGCCCTCTACCTGCATAATACATCTTGTTATCATACTGCAGTCGCTGCATCTTAAGTAGCTGATAATTATCATATTTCTAGAGCCTGTTAACATGCACTTTCCCCAGCAAGATCCTACTCAATCTCCATGTGAGCCATTTATTTCATTTTTTTGGGAACATCACAGGTGGGTGCTCAGTGAAAAAGCAATCATTAATCTCATTAAAACAGCAGGGAGAGGCCCTGAGAGCACATCTCCTGACATACTCAAAGTGGAGACTTGTGACTCTTGAGACCCCCAAGTTGAGTTTTGTTCCTTTCAGACATAATGAGCGGTAAAATCCAAAAGCATCCTTAAAACAAAGACTTTGGAACTTGGCCCAAGGCTGCTAGTTTCTGTTGCTAGTACTCACTTCATGGTATTGTTAACCAGTACCAGAAAAGCCATGTGGACAGCTGCACCCGCCTGGCATTTGTATGTGCTTTTTCTGAATATGTGCAGCTTCAAACAGGTTAGCATTAGAACAATGGGAACATCACTGGGTGTGGTAGAAGCAGAAAGTGAATAATTCAGCAGTTCATCAGTAATTGAGGTTAATCTGTCCTATAAAATTTGGTCTCAAAGAAGACAAGTGCTGCAAGTGCTGGGGACGCAGCTCCTTTGTTAGAGTGCTTGGTTGAACTGCATAAAGCTCTGGGTTGGATCCTCAGCGTGGTGATACAGGTCTGTTATCCCAGCACATGAGAGTGGAGGAAAATCAAAAGTTTAAGGTCACTCTCAACTAGCCTGAGATACATAAGACCTTATGTCAAAAGGAAGAGAGGTAAGAAGAAAGGAACAAAGGGAGAAAAGCAGGAAAGGAGGAAGGGGGCAGGGAAGGAGAAAGGGAGGGAGGAATAACAGAGAGAGGGAGAAAACTGTGAGACTGAAGTAGAGATGTGGCTTAGTGCTGGAATGCTTTTCTAACATATGCAAGAACCTTGGCTCAACCCAGTACTTCACAGATCAGAAAAGGAAAACACCACTGAACCCCCCCCCCCCCCCAATCCCAGGAGTCCTTCTACAAGGGCCATCTAGAATAATGAACCCAACAATCTACAGCCACTTCATGGAATTCCAGATCACTCACTCCAAGTAACACTCTGTGCAGAGGTTTAAGAGTACAGCTGGGGAGCCATGGTTTCCATATCTTGCATCACTCTCTAAGCTCAAGCCTTCTCTACCTGTCAGGAAATGAGAAGACTCCTGCCTGCAGACAGGAGTCTGGACACGGTGAACAGAAACATGGCCTTCTCCCATTAGCCTTCCCGTCTTGTCCCTGGGAGTCAAGGGACTCTCAGTATATCAGTTCAAAATGTTGCCAGCTAGGCTCATGGAATCAAGAAACCAATTCATGCAAGTCCTGTTCCAAAGCAGCTGATAGCTCTAGCTCAGCACTCACTCTGTGAGAAGCGGGGGGGGGGGGGGGTGTCTTCCTAGTGTTAATAAAAGCATAGAGAAGTGATTCTTTATGCATATGCATGGCCCCTTGAGATTCAGAAAGCTCACATACCAAGGTACACTAACACAGATGAGAGAGAGAGAGAGAGAGACCCTAAGTTCTGTCCTAAGGAATATTAAGAATCAGGAAGCATGAACTCCCTTGGGTATACAGGGCTAATTGGACACATTCAGAAGGGAGAAATCTCTTCCAGAGCATATAAAATTAAAGGCAATAAATAAGCAAATAAATGTGCTTCCTCCAATCTGGAGGTGCCTCCTTTATTAGCTCATAAAGCACTACTTGGCTTGCTGGCTCCGCTATCGACAGCTCAGAGACAAGGCTGCACCATCAGCCCGCTAATTGGAATATCCTTTTCTTGGGAAACTCCTTTATAAAGGACTGGGGTTCAGCTCTCACTATCTCTTGGCAGAGACTGTGGCTCAGTGGTGCTTAGATACTTGAGATAACTGTTGCATGGCAGTTTGAGGTGACAGATATGGGGGAGGCAGACTCCTAAAGAAGCTGAGCTAGGAAAACACTAAGCTTGGGATCTTCTCTAAGGCCTTAGCATGTAATGGGTACAAGATACCCACCTGAGTTCCAGACTACAAGGACATGAAACTTCAAAGCAGATGGGAAACTGATTTGCATTTTATCTGACTGAGTCTGTCCAATTACAGACAAGATTTGGGAAGAAGATTCTGAGTCTGGATCCTTTCCCTCTCCTGAGGAAGGTCTATCTCCCACCCTGGGCTCACTGAGAGAAGTGACAATAGAACCTTCTAGAAAATGTGTGTGCTTTAAATTTGGGGGACACATGAGTCTGTGCTTGATGCACACCCAAGAGGAGTGACCCACTAAGCTCCACTCCCATGACAAAAACAAACCAAGCCTCCGAGGCAATGTTTTAATAGTTAACCGGTTCAAGATGGAAGCCTACTAGGACAAATGATGCCTTTATGAGTCTCCTTGAGGTGCCACTACAGGGGCAGGAACCATGGCAGGGCTGTGAACATTCAGGTCAAGTGAAGAGTCTTCCTCTAGCAGGAAAGTCATGTCCACCTGGCTCTGCAAAGCATCTGCAGAGATCACACAGGAGTGAAACAAAAGGTTCTTTTTTGTTCTTTTATTTCTCTCTACTCCTCATGTGTACATGTTCACATGTATGTGGATATACATGGTGGAGTGCACAGGTGCAAATGTGTGTGTAGATGCCAGCCACTGACCCCAGCTGTCATTCCTCAGAGGTAATGTACCTTGCTTTTTGAAATGGGATCTCTCTCTGCCCTGAAATTCCTCAAGTAGGCCAAGCTGGCTAGTTACTGGACTGCTGAATACTAGGGAGCCTCCCATCTCTGCTTTCCCAGCACTGGGATTATAAATGCATGCTACCATGCCCAGATTTTCATATGTGTTCTGGGGATCAAATGCAGATCCTCATGCTTGCATGGCAAGTACATTACCCACTGAGCCATCTCCTCATGTCAAATGGAGGCTGTCTTGTTTTGCATCCATTCTGTGGCTTATTCTTGTCACAAATATAAAAGAAAGCCACCATTTCCACTCCATAGCACAGGATTATCCCTCCTATGGATCATATTTAACAGCACAATAGCATCTCAAATAAAGATGCCTCTACCAGGAGTCTTGATGGTTTGAAGTACCTGAGATAGCAGCAAAGGGAAAACCTTCACTCCATTGTCCATGACTTATTTCACAAGAAAATCCTACAATTAAGAACAGATCCCTTAGAACCTTGCACACTGCCTAAGAGCAAATGCTTCCATTCCATTGGGTCTTGATATCATCTTCCTTGTGGTAAAAGGAGTAGCTTTGTGCACTGGGCAAAACAAATGCATATTTGCAGCTGTTTATCTAGATTTGCTAAGGTAATATGAGGATATAAGGAAGATCCTAAAAGCTCTTAAAGAGGAAGGGAAAATAGGTCAGATATAAAGGAGCAACCGATAAAGAAAAAAAGAAAAAAGCCAGATCATAAAAGCAGTGCTGGGAGCTTGAAGACAGTGAATCAGCACCTTCTGGATTCCAAGGAAAATTCATTTTCAGCCCAGAGTTCACCAGGCAGTTCAACTGTGAATGGAAAATAAAGATATTTTCAGACAGATAAAGACAAAAATATGTATTTCCCATGGCCTCTTTCCTAGGAAACTCCTGGAAGACATGTTCTTACAAAAGAAGGAAATGAAGCAAAAATGGAAAACAGGGGATTAAATCCAGAGATTGAGCCCAGGGGCCAGGATAAGGGGCTTCCCAAGATGAAGGCATCCTAAGTCTTGAATGGCAGAAGGAGGGCAGACCAGGAACAATCAGCCCGGCAGAACAGAGGGATCAAGTGCTCTGGGAAGCACATGGAAGCAAGTGGATTATGTGATACATCCAAACATTTGGAAAGTAATATCAAAGTTATAAAGCAGATTTGACAGAGCACATAGGAAAATGATGAAGGCTAAATGCTCACTTAATCTTTTTTATATAGAAAGAACAAATGTGAGGGTGGCTAGAGGGTTGCCTGTTGGTCCTCAAATCCATCCCCTGCTCTTCTCTGACCTATGTGAGAGGGTGCTGGGAGCTGGCTCCTGCAACCTCAGTGCTCAATTTGAATTTAACCATCGAGAGGCACCTTTAGGAGAAGATGAACAGGAGGAGGAGATAGTCAATGTCCCTTCTCCCACTCACTCATAGTCTCTCACGGTATCTCCCATAGAGATGCAATCTCTTTCCAGCCTGGACTCCTAGAAAAGCCTCCTGATGAATGTCCTCATGGAGTCTGGGAAAGCTGCTTTCCATTGGCTGTCCAATCTTAGGCACAGCAGCTGCTTCCTACAGTTGCTAAATTCTAGTTGCCTCAATTTCTCTGGTGTGGCTTTTCAGCTTCTCCATTACTGGTCAACCAATTTAAATTCACTCTCACCTGCTTCATCAAGTGATTTCTGTTTTCTAACTGGACATTGCTTTGGCCAGGGAGAAATTTGCTATCATAGGAATTATCTCTACAGTAAACAGGTTTTTCACAGCTGGTAATGCAAATACTTCAAACCAGTTTAACCTGGAGTGTGAAGAACAGGGCAGAGAAGGGATGTGGCTAGAGGAAGTTGAGCATAGAGAAGCTCACCTTCATCTACTACAGTAGGAGGCCAGGAGGCCATGCCAAATGCTAGTGGGCTGGGAAATGAGGATGTTAGCATGTTCTTAGAACTATGACACATATATGAGCTGATGGGGGCTGGGTGAGAAGGAAAACTATGATGCAACAGAAATGCACATTATGTCATTATAGGTTCCACTGGAGTTTGAACTGTGTCAAGAATTACCCTAATGAAATGCAAAAATAACTGTAGAAATTATTCAATTCAATAACCTGAGGGATGACATTAAGCTCACTAATTTATAATTTTCTAAGCTGGCCTCTGCCTCACTCAAAACCAGGACATTAATTGATCTTGGGAGCCTGTTCCAGAAGCTATGACACTCTAAAGCCTAGAGCCGGTGGACCAGTACAGGAAAGGACTGTGAAACGAAAGCAGAAATAAACCCTATCCTCCCCAATTTGCTTTTGGTATTTACTACAGCAATAAAAAGCAAATTAGGACAATGGCTCTAGTTTGAAATGAAATCTCCTAGCACAAGTCAAGGGCTCCTTCTGCATGTGCATACTGAGGCTAACTCTGGGACCAGATTTGAGTGCATGATGCAAAGTGGAGTCAACCAGGCAAAAGAGAAAAGCAAGACAAGGAAGGGGAGGCATATTGGGAAGTGAGGTTTGTGAAGCCAGCAACATGAACAACCAGATGAACCTTGCCAGGGAAATTAGATGTTGGGCACATGCCAAGAGTTCTTTTCTCTGTAGAGTAAGGGGACATGGGAAATTTATACAGTATCCCATGCCCATTGTCAGTCATTGGATGCTATGGGGAGTGGGTGTTAATTCCCCAGTATTGTGGCTTCCCCTAGAAGAGGGGGTACCAGTGGGAAGAGACATCTAAACAGAGAAATGAGATGTTAGTGCCAACAAGTTGAACCAAGGGATGCTGAAGGAGTGGATTACATGCATAACCATTGGAAAATGTTGCCACCAACTGCCCAGCCTCCATATTATTGGTTCCCTAGGCCCAGGGCCATATGAGGTTCCAATAGCATTGTTAAGTGGAGGGATTCCTCTCAATATAACTTAAACACATCTCTTTGATATCTACTCCCCTCATAGACTTAGTCACCACCTCCAGGTTCCCAGTCCATTGTACTCTCTCTAGCCAGAGCGATTAGTCCATGTTCCTGTCTATTTTCTCTATTATGTGGTGGCCTCCAAAGAAGAAGGACACTGCTCTTCACAGCCCAGGCCCATGATAAATGCTTAACACTAGACAAAACTGACTTCCTACTAAGGCCTTTGCTACAGAAAATGTAATTTGATAAAGGGTGCCAGGTCACACCCTGAGTTTTGAACCATGTGTGTGCCCAGTCATTCTTTCTCAGCTGTGCAGGCCTCATGCTATTGGCACATCTGTGCTGGGTACTTGGTTCTATCTGGGCTTCTGCATTTTATATTCATAGAGCCAATTTATCAGAATGCTCCATCTTGGCTCACAGAGTCTGAAGCCAATAGGTAGGGAAGGAGATACCAATTGGCAGACATTCCAGTTGGCTGCTCTGTAGGTAAGGGACATGCTTAAGGGCTGGGAAAGTAAGGGGTGGCATCCTTGCCTCACTGAAGCCATGGGGACAGTGGTAGATGCCTGGATTACCAGAGAATATACAAGCTGTCTTTCTCTTTGTAAGCCCTTGCTCAGTGCTAGTGGGAGTTTGGCAGCATGGTTACTGAATGCCAGTGTAATTAAAGAGGGTCCCAAGTATGCTAGAATGATTTTCCTGCACAAAAGACCAGTCCTTAGTGACATTAGAAATTAGCTAAAACAAGATCAAACTTGCATTTGAATGGAAGACAGGGACAGAAAGTCCAAGGCAGACATTCAGGGCTTGAGATATTCTTACCTATTACTAACCTATCCCCGAAATCTGAAGTGTGGTCGACAGAGCAGCCTGGGCTCTCTCTAGTGGCTTGTCAGAAACACAGATGCTTGTCTTATGTTGTTCATTTGAAACACAAACCTTAGAGAATCCAAGCTTGTCCTGAATTAGTTATGTAGCTGAAGCTGTCCTTTAAATCTTGATCCTCCTCCCTCCACCTCTTAAATGCTGAGATTATAGGTGTGTGTCACCACACCCAGAGATAGCCTGCAATTAATGAGTATCCAGAAGGTTGGGAGGTAGGGAGCAAGAAGCACTCAGCCTTCAGGCAGACTCAACCCACTTTTTCACAGATCTCTTCTGTAATCCTTGAGATTTTATGGCCACTGTTGGTGCATTTTGACACTCACTGTTATGTCCCTAAGGGAGTGGCCCCTATAGGCTTGCACTATTCCTACCCTGACACCCTTATCCTGAGCTACCCTTCTCCCAGATCCATTCTCTCCAGGGAGTCACTTCCCAACCCCTCTGGGCTATCCATTGCCTTCTTGTGGTCCACTCAGTGTCATACTAGTATTCATCCAACCAAAGCTCTGCTTGCTTTTCCATCTCCCCATCACATTGGGAACAGAGTGATCAGCCACTTTCATGTAACCATCTGCTAGTGTTGACATAGAACATTTTGCTGAAAAGAAGAATGCTAGCTGGATGATCCTCTGGTGGTAAAAACAAACCATAATTCCAGAGGAACCAGCTGTCAGAGGATCCGGTATGGCTCTGGCCTGTTAAAAAGTTCTGGGAGCTAAGACTTGGGGGAAGCTGGAGACAGGTCAATACGTCAACCCAAGACCATTATGCTTTTTTCCACAGAGGCTAGATCCTGAAAGGCATAGGCATGAGAGCTAGCCCTCAATGACTCTAAGTAGCTGCAGGAACAAACATGATGGGGGCTTTAAGAAAATAAATAATGAGCCCAATATCTGTGGGCGAATTGATATTTAGACTCCTTTCCAAGTGCTTTTGAAAGGCTGATTAACGAGGCTCTAGAAGAGAAGCTGTGAACCATGTGAGGGCAGATACAAGTTGTAGGTTGGAGCAAAGTGGCCATGATTGGGCAGGTTAGATCTGGTCCATACCTCCACCTGCCAGGAAACAGCACCTACTGTGCATAGGAGTTGCCACACTATCTGCTTTTCAGAAGTCACTGACATGACTGCTATGAGCTGTTTCTATACATAAGGAGCTGGAAGCTCAGAACAGTTGTTAAAACTCGATAAAATGTCCAAAAGTAGAACTGCTGTATACCAGACTCGGGATGCCCATCTGAGGCTATCTGTCTCCAGGGCAGAGCTTTGGATGTGCAATAAGCCTTCTGCTGACCTGGAAACCCAAAGCTGGTTCTGAGAAATCTGCTTCTTTTCAAAAATAGCCAGGTGAAATGTTAAGAAAACACCCTAGGGACTCCAGGCTGCCTTCCAATGAGCACAAGAACTCCAGTTAGATCTTGTGGAGTAGAGACTTACAAGAACAGGAGACATTAGAAAGTCAGGGCTCAAGCAAGGTGGGGATCTCACCATGCTGGGCAAGTGGGGAAATACACTGATACCATGTGCAGAAGAAAGTAGAAGAAACTGCACTTGAGTAGAGGCTCTCTAGAGCAGAGCCCACAAAGCAGTCATTTTAATCCAGGGCATAAGCTCAGCTGCAGCAGCTGCATATAGCCAGGGTTAGGAAGACTACCCTTGTTCTTCAGCAGCTGCCATGCCTAAATGGAATCCTGGCTCTGAGACTAGAGCCAGGGCTCTACCAGATCTTGGGCAAGACACTCAGTATTGCCCAGTTCCTTACCAGGGAAGAAATGACCATCGTCAAGGCTGGCTTAGAAGATAGGCTAGAGTGGCTTTATTATGCCAATGGCTAGCAGTAGAGGGAGAGACATCTCTGTAACATTAGTTGGATGTTGACTAGATGGCAGGAGAGAACACCCTCCCCTACTCAAGATAAAGTCCCCAGCTATAACCTAGTCAGTGGATGAGGGAGGAACTGGCCTTTTGAGGCTCAGGATCTTGCTCCTGAGAATACAAGCCAGTGAGGGTGAGTCCAGCAAAATAACATCAGCTGGGGGTGACCAGCAGGGCCATGGCACTTCATAGGGAAAGGCGTTAGCAGAACACTGGCTTCTAGAATCAATTATACCTCTTTGGCAAGGCCTATTACTTATCTGCCTGTCATTGTGGATAAACTGCTGACTACCTGCATAGTGAGTATGTAATGAAACATGGTCTACAGGAAGACAGGAACTCAGAGATCAGAGGTGACCTTGAGTCCCCAGAAATGATTAGAATTCACAGGTGACATTTTGCATAGATCTTGGAGAGGCAAGTGGGTCCCACTGGCACGGTCAGATGCCTAGCACCATCCCAGGTTCCTTATACCTCTAGCCTTTATTGTCTTCTTTCTCTCTGGTAGTCATTTCCAAGGTTAGAGAAATAACTCAGTAGTAGAATGCTTACCTAGCATGCACAAGGCCATGTGTTCAATTTCCAGTAATGCAACGCATGCGCGCACGCACACACACACACACACACACACACACACACACTTTTCAGAAACTTCTCTTCCTGTTACATACCTATATGAAGGCCAGACATCTATCCCCTACCTGCATCAAGACAATCCCACTGCAGGGAAGAAAACACAGGGAATGTGGTTCTTTGGCTTTTGTGAGATGAGGGACATGAAACTCCAATGACCTTGTATGGCACCTCTGTTTCTGTCGAGAAGGGCCAGCTGAGGAGTAGATCTAAGAGTCAAATAACTCCCAAAGGCCTTTCCCCATCTTCTTTTTAGTTTTTTAATAATTCATAGCACTAGACAGGCTGACAATGTATTGAAAATGGTTCCTCACCTGGAAAGCACTTATTACTTACAGTGTGCCATCTTTATTACATCGATACTGACATTCAACACTCAATAAATCTCTATGCCTTCCATGGAGAAGGCTGACAGCCAACAGAAGCCCTGCATTTCTCAGCCTTCCAGTGATGGGTTTGGTTTCAGGGTGATGAAATATGCTTGGAGACCTGTCTGTATACCCAAGGCAAGGGTGAATCAGAAGGACTGGTCCCTGGAAGCCTTCTCTCAAGCTTATGGCACCTTCCCCAGCCTGGCCAAGCCTCCAGGGTTACTGACAGAGGCTGATACACATATAAAAAGACAGGTTGATACAAGTAGGATCATTAAGGGAGCATAGAACCTCTGGTTCCATACCCTATCACCTGACTGACAGTTTGCACCACAGACCTTCCCTATACTATGTCCCATGTCCTCACTGTCCCACCTGCAATAAACCAACATACTCCCAGTCTCTGGGACTTTGTTTATGTAGTAGCCTCTAATGTTGAATGTCAGATGCTCCCTCAAGTCCATGTTCAATGCTTCTACTGATATGAAGTTGTCATTGTCCTCTATGGAAAAGTCTATGGGTTTCCAGTCTGAACCCACCTGAGCCTCATACACATTGCAGACAGGACCCCTAACTGTTTAATCTCTGGGAGATTCTACAGGGCAAGGAAAATCTTACATATTTCAGTATCTAAGCAATGATCAAAGGCCTGTAATCAAAACATAAGGAATAAATGAGGGAGTGAATGAATGAGTTGCCTTTCTCACTTTCCTCACTCATTTCATCCTACTTTTCCTTGTCACCTCTCCCTTTTCCTGGCAAGTAATTCCTCTGGCTCTGCTAAGCCACTGAAAGACGAGATCATGGTCATCAAAACTTTGGGCTCCAAAGTCAGACAGACTTGTCTTTATGGCTCTACCCTTAAGCGTAGCAATGGTGTGATTTCCTAACTTCTTTGAGCCTTCACCTCTTATATGCTACAGATAATCACATATAAACACTAAGCAATTCCAAAGACTGAGTGAGAAATTACATGCAAAGTATATGACTCTACACTCCACCCACTGTAAGGGGCTAGAGCCATTCCTATATGGAATTCTCTGCTCTGGGAATGAAAATAGAAATGACACTTGTAAAGACAAGAATGATAGGGTCTCAGTGCTTAATCCATAAACCCATTATCTACCAAGTGTCTCTTTCCTCCCTTGTCAGCTATGTATTGAAACATCATGCAGATGAGTTCTGCTTCACAGCCTGAATCTCTCCTCCTCTACAAGGCTACAAGCATCTTCCTGTTCTGGAACTCATGTGGATCATTGGCTCAGCAAATGCCAAAGGTCTCTTGGGCTATGTAGAAACAGCCACTTGCCTAGCCCATCCTCAGCCCTCAGTGTGCATGGCTGGACAAGGGTGAAGGTTCCTGGAAGTCCCCTAGACGATAGAACAATTGGGAGGGTGGCTCTGAGGGTGTCCCCAAATTCTGCTGAAGGATTTCATCTGGAACTGGCAACTGTTTGGGGCACAGTACCCCTCTGGGGTGTACTCATACTAGGCATGCTAGACCATCATTCTACCACTGAACCATATTTCTTACCCTTTCTGGATATTATTGATCTCTAGATGATCAGAGGATGAATGTAGCAACACAGAAATAACTAACAGGAACTCTGACATTTTCACTTATATCTGAAGCCTTTGACTTGGGCAGGCATGTCACATACACCACTGGCCACACATGACTGCTGGATACTGTACCAGACAGAGCTTCACTGCTCAAAAAATTCTGTCTTTCTTCACACCTATCAGCTCCCCAGCTCATACACCCCCCCAGATCCTTCTATTCCTCACACCTTCCTCCCTTGCCTTTCTGAGCCATTCCAAGTTGTGTTCTTATTCACAGTAAATAATCAATCCTCCACCCACTCTCCTTAAGAAAAATAAAAATCCACCATGTCTTTTCTCCAATGAAAGGTTGCCTTTTCAGCATTAATATAAGAGTACAGTCATACTGCATCAATATTATGTAGCTTCAGGAAAAGATAACACAAATAAATTACACTCAGTGAGTAAGTATTAAGTTCCATTGAAATACTCATTCAGCCATGCATCCTTTCAACTCTTTAGGCTACAAATAAAAATGACTGCTTCCTGCCCTCATTTGAACCTCAGAAACTGAGCTTCAGGGTCTCCTCACATGGATTTCTGGTAAGGGCTGAGACAACCTAGAATTATACCACAGTTGAGGTAAGAGTATGTAAGTGCTCCAGGTCTAACCTGAGCAGCCCATCTACCAAGCTCCTCCTGCAAGCTCAGCCTTTGTCCTTTATTCTGAGATCTGGATGCATGGATCTTAGGCAAAGAGACAGAAGCAATGAAGAGCAAGGTCCTGGTTTCCTTGAGTACTCCTCTCCCACCCCTGTTCAAACCCCTGAAAGTCATGTGAACAGAGAACAAGGTGATGGGAAGGTCCATAGTCTACAGGATGGCTGGGTTAAGGAGTAGGGCAGCATGGTTGTTCAAGTCTTATCTCTTTAATGAACAGCTGGAGAGAGGACCTGGCTCTCAGTCTCACAGTTTATGACACTGCCCTTAGAAAATAACTATTCTCACTTTGTAGGTTGTATTAGTTTCCTTTTGTTGCTATAACAAATCTCTACAAGTGTAGGGATGTGAACTTACTCACATTTACTCTCTTCTAGTTCTGAAAGCTGAAAATCTAAGGAGGTATCACTGAGTAAGGACCAAGGTATCTCCAGGGATTTATCTATTTCCTAGTCTCCAGTTTATACAGTCTTCCCACACTCCTTCACTCATGGTCCTCTTCCTCCATGTCTACCATCATCGAAGGTGGGCTGCTTCCTTATGCCACTGAGGTCACCAGGTTCCTGCCTGCTTCTTTCCTTTTGCATTCCCATTGGAACCATCCATATAGGCCAGGATAACTCTCCTAACTCAAGTGAACTAATTAGCAAAAAAACACCTGTAGTCATATAAGAAAATATACCCACAGATCTGAAGACAAGGATGTCGACATCACTGGGGACTCCCATTCCTCCTGCCACAGATGGGTGTTTAGAGAATTGGAGGAGCTGTATTTGGCCCATAGTAAGTTCTCTATAGCTGCTGAAGATTTATGTATTTGTCTTGAAGTCCCTGGGTGAATTCATGGTCCTAGCTTAAAGTTTGTAGTGGATCCAGTCTGATCCATTTGATCCAAACTTCCTTTTTCCTCAGACCACTTGGGGACCTACTAATGGTGACACAGTTACTTTTAAGTGTGATATATCTTAACATGCAGGCTCCAGAAAGGCCATGCTTGTTGATAGAGATGAATAAGTCCAAAGGTCAGCCTACCCAGAAAACAAGAGTACTCATCCCTTTGCAGGCCTCAAGGTCAAAATATGCCTTACCCTTGACCATGGTGGCACTTCTCCATAGGGAGGTAGAGCTCTTGCTCAGCCTGTCCCAGAAATTAAAGAGACATTTCTGAACCCACTACTGCAATGTGGGAGATGGTCTAGGCAAAGTGAATATAACACAAATAGAGAAGGAAGATAGACTGATGCTTTTAATAGTAGGCATAGCAAATTATTGAGTTATTGTTGTGTGCTAGGCTCTGGAGTGCAAGTCTTGTGAGATATATCAGTTAAGGCCCATCACAGTATGAACCAGTGAGCAATATTATGGAAGTGACTATTACAAGCAACCACGCATGGGTAGAAAGAGCCTACTGTGAACAAACAGAGGAGAAAAAGAGATGTAGACTCCTGACATCCATCCTTTAAATATGGTGACAACTCTTAGCTAGAATAATAATGGGAAACTCATTCTTCTCAGATGAACCTAACTGAGATGTATTGGAAGGCCCTTTCATGAAAAGGACGATGTCTACTTGTATCCATCACTGCCGATGCTAATACACATAAATACATGATCTCAGTGGAAGATCTCTAGGAAGACGAAGGGGTGATCCGTTCCTCTTGGTTTAGCATGATAGAGCCTGGGAGTTAGGCCTGCTTTGTTTGCCAGCTCTACCACATGGGCACTGGTGACCTTTGGGACCCTGTGCTTGGCTTCTCCTTTTTGTAAATTCTGGTGCTGTGGACAACATCAAACACTTGTACCACCGTTTGCATGGGCCAAGCACTGCTCTCAATAGGCCAATAAGGACGATGGTACTGTCATTATATATCACAGCTAAGAAACAAAGGAACAGAAAGGTGACATAAAGCAGCCTACTCCAAGTCATGGAACCGATGGAGATCGGTGATGGTTCCAGCCTCAGGAGTAATCACTGTTCTCCACAGCCTCACAACAGAGCTGTTACCATTCAAATGTACCTTCTAGAAGCAAATATAATGGTATAAGGAGGTATCTGGGTGTACTAATTAGCTTAATTGTCAACTTGACACACCTTAAGGTCAACTTAAGAGAGAATCTTAACTGAGAGATTGCCCAAATCAATTTGGCCGGTGAGCATATCTGCAGGGGGTGTTCTTGATTATTAATCGATTCAGGGGGTTCTCAATTCTCCATAGGTAGCATCATCATTGGGTTATGTGGTCCTAGGCTACAAAAGAAAGTGAAACCTGGGCCTATGAGCAAATCAGAGAGCAAGCCAGCAAGCAGCATTCCTCCATGATCTCTGCTTCAAGCCCTTTGTTTGAGTTCCCGCCCTGACTTTCTCAATGATTGATTATTACCTGGAAGTATAAGCCCAACAAATCATTTTCTCACCTAAGTTGCTTTTGGTCAGAGTATTTTATTCCAGCAACAGAAAGGAAAGTAGAATGCTGGGTAGTGGGTGCCCCACCATCTTGAATGGAGGAAGGGGTGGGGTTCTTTGAGAAGGAAAACCTTGGGCCTCTCTTGTTCTGTGACTTTCTGCCTAGACATTTTGTTCATGGACCTTCTATCATGGGATGCAGTAGTAAAAAATCTCTTGATCTCTGTTCCTAGAGTCTGAGATTCCCAGCCCCTAAACGGTGAGATAACAATTCTCTTTTTGAAAGACTATCTGATCCCCTGTATTCTGTTACGGCAACTCAGAATTGACTGAGGTAATAGCTCACCTAATAAGAGTATTATGAATTA
The DNA here is from genome assembly GCA_019843965.1 of Rhynchomys soricoides. NCBI lineage: Eukaryota > Metazoa > Chordata > Mammalia > Rodentia > Muridae > Rhynchomys > Rhynchomys soricoides. Next base: position 2,961,868 of record JADRCH010000134.1, read on the forward strand.
AAGACTTACCCATAAAGTGTGTGTGTGTGTGTGTGTGTGTGTGTACTGACTCATATATAGTAAGATTATAGTAAGTACTGATAATAGACTAAAGTACTGATAATAGACTAAAGTGAGCAAGTAGAGAAATGATGGTTGTACAGTAGCCAAGCATAGTTCAAGGACTTACAGTGTAAACATAGGTGCTTCCAAATGGCCAAGGGAGTGAGCAGAATTACAAGGGAATGCAAGTCTTCAATGTGAGTCTCTGACTTACATGGCAGAGATTGCCCTGTGTATCATAGCAGATACATCTGAGATTGGTGTCACCTTTTGTTTCCCCATGCCATGCTCTATTGGGTCTGGTTCTCTCTAAAGAAACAGAGGCAGCTCAACCTTAACTGTTGGGTTTTGGGGAATCTTGCCTGGCAAAGTCAAGACCGAATAATAAGGCTAGAGAGCTCGATTATACTGACATATCTATACTCACCGGCCCTTCAAGCCCAGGCCCCAGTGGTAGACTCTGGCAGGTACAGGAATCTTAAGTGAAAGAGGACATTATGTGTCCACTGAGGCAGGGAAGACAGATCTGAGGCTTTGCGAGTGTCTGGAGAAAGACAACAACGTCTGTTCCATCTCTGATGTCTCTTTTACTATCTGGGACCATTATCAACAAGAAGGCCAGAAGCCAAGCTTACAAGATGGGTGTGTATCATATGCCTTGGCCATACAAGGGCTCCCCATTTTTCTTGATCACCCTTAGGAAGTTCTCTCTCATCCCTGAGCTTAAAGCAACTCAGTTGTAAGACTTGGCCTATGAATCTTTGTAAGAGCCATATATCGGAAAGCCCCACTATCATCACAGAGCCGAGCAATGACATTTGCAAGCACAAGTTCCTCCTAGACCTCATCCTGGGTTCACAGCACCACAGCACAGAATGCAAAGGACAATTAACCCTGCCAGATGGGGGAATGTATTGAGAACCTTCTCCCAGGAAATAGCCAATTAAAGTCTGGGTTTTTAAAAGGCTGATTGATTTGCTCAAAAGAGCAAATTGTAGGCAGCAGGAACTCTTCAGCCTTACATCTCCCTGTTTCCCAGATCTGAGCCCTGGTGGATCAAGTTTGCATATGGCTCTGTGCAAAGCCTGTTGGTAATCTCTCTGCTTCAAAGCACTGGCTCGGCATTGGCAGGAGCACAACTGTCTCACAGTTCAACACTATTTCACTTTACCCTTTCACCCAGACTGCCCAGAGGATGTTGAGAGCAAAGTGCTGGGGCAGTGGGTTGGCCATGTTGGCCAATCCAGCTGACATCATAGCCTCAGGAGAATGGAGAGTGACACCACCCCCTAGTAAAGCAGGATTGTCTCACATGGCATCCATCCACAGCCAGGCTGAGCTGGAGGAACGAAGCCTGCCTGTGGCAGACAGATGGGATTGACGGAATGGGCAATGAAAAGCTCATCTCTTGAAGAAGGAAGAGTACCTCTGATCCATTTAGCATTGACTCCAAATTTGATTTTTAGATTCTAAAATGAATAATATGTGATGCTGTTTTATTGGTTCAACCAGAATTAATGAGTAAATGAAAAAAAGGAAAGAAAGCAAAAGGCCCTTCGGGGAGAAGAAAATCATTGCAAATTGCATCCTAATGTTTAAGCAGCACCAGACACTCTGGCGTTGGACAGGGACAGAGCATTTTATCCAAGTTATGTCCTCCAATGTCCTGCCAGCTTAGTGCTAGGCAGCAGGCACACAGAAAACAGAGGACACTAGGTGATTTCTGGGTCAGTTACTTTCTCATTCTGGCCTCACACAGGGCAGCTCTGGTCCCACGCATCTGCCTGCTTTGAAGTCAATAGTTACAGTGCCACAGAAGCCAAGGATGCTGCTTAGAGACTGACTCAAGCCAGTAGCAGAGAAAAGTTCAGGGTTTGGAGTGAATCTGCCAGGTCCCAAGACTTCAGGGGAAAGCCTATTTCCATCCCTGGATATCTCTCTCTCTCTCTCTCTCTCTCTCTCTCTCTCTCTCTCTCTCTCCAGTCAGGCTGGTTTCCAACTCACAGTTGAAAACTCACAGTTGATCTGCCTGCCTTAGCCTCCTGAGCACTAGGATTGTAGGAATGAATATCATGTGTTCACATAGTGTAAGTGTGCATATGTGTGTGTGGGGGGGGTGCCATTGTCACTGTGTGGATGTCAGAAAGCATCTTTGTGTAGTCATTCTCTCCTACCTTTACAGAATTTAGAGATTTTTGACTTGGATTACTGGGTTTGCATTGTAAACTCCTTTACCTACTGGGTCATCTCACAGGCCTGGATGTACTATCTCTACCTTAATGACAGTTATAGGAATAATTTTGGAAGTCTTTAGCAAAATCTCCAGCACAACTTTATACTTAGTTCATGGATGTTGGTTACAAAATGGAAATTTTTTTCATCTCTAGCTCAAAATTATTTTAGAAGAAACCCAGGAGGAGCATTCATCATTAGGTTTTCCAGTTGATTACCACAGTCACTGGCTAGACAGTCTAGCCTACTCAGGGAAGACCAGGCCAATGAGAGTCTGTCTTAAAACCAAGGTGAATGGCATCTGAATAATGACAGCCAAGCCTGTCCTATAGCCACCATATACACATGCACACATGTGCATGCTTATCTGCATACAAACATGCACCTATAAACACATGAACATACTTATACACACACATCAGAAAAAATAAAGACAGGAAGCAATATAAAGAAGCTAATCTATTGAACTGATGCTAGGCACTGGCTAAGTTCTTTCCCCATCACCTCCTTCTACTACCCGTGTGACCATGACCATCTATCTGTTAGCCCCTTCCTACCTCCCCTACGAATGACAACCACACTGTTCAAGGTTGCCATGTTAAAGATGATGGGTTTGTGTCCTGAGATGCTGAGTTCAAATTCACAATCTCCCTAACTGCTGTGCTACCACCCACTCTGGAGTCAGCCTATTGGGAGACAGCCAACCTTGTAGTCAGCCTATTGGGAGTCAGCTCACCCTGGAGTCAGCTACTGGGAGACAGCCCACCCTGGAGTCAGCCTATTGGGAGGCGCCTTAGAGTCATGAACATAGCCATTCTTTACACTCTGAGTTCCTTCTTCCTCCAGGAAGCTGCCATGCACATTTCAGAACTACCATGGCCTTTGTGTTCTGTTGGTTTGGATCTACCTAAGAGAGGATTTGTCAGCATTTCCCCTTCTAGACACCATGGGCTCAATCCCCAGATTCCTCAATTGGGGCCACCCCATTGGCTGTGTGACTGAAATGAAACCAGCTCAAGGCGCCATTATTTAAAGTTGGTTTAAGACTCACATTCTCACTGGAGGGGAAATGTTTTGATCTTGCAGCTTCAATCACCACCACTGGAGAGTGTCACAAATCAGATACCAACAGTCACCAAAAGAAAATGTAGTGACTGGAGTTAGAAGCCCAAGTACATGGTATGGTCTGAATATATAGATGCCTAAGATCGGACATGAATCTTCAAAAATACCATAGTTCTACCAGCCAAGGAGAGGATGAAAGTGTCTCAATAAGCTATAAAATCACATCTTAAATTAAAAAAATAAAGTCCAGCCTAGAGAACTGAATCAGAAGGTATTGGAAATCAGGTCAGTAATTTGTCAGCTGTTTGAAGTCCTGAGCAGAGAGCCTGGACTTGGTATTTCAAGTTTTAGATTTTCAATCTTGATTCCTAGAGTTCACTCAACAAAACAAAGAACACCTAGCAACAAAGCCACAGCAGAAAGGGTGGCACTACAAAAGGCTATAACGAACACAGCACTGCCATCTTCCAGAGCTGTTTTCGGTCACCTTCTCTGAGATCCCCAACTTGCCTACATATGAGATGCTTCACCCATTCTTCCACCACATTTCGCTACCCTAAGACATCCATCTTATCAGTGTCCCTGTTTCACAGACAACACAATTAGACTCAGGAAGGTTAACTAATCCATCCAAGGATGCATAGCAATGAATAAGAGCCAGGAACTCACTCTACATTTCTCAAAAGGATGAACAGACAGACGGGAAAGTTCTCACAAACACTCCTCACATTCTTCAAGGCTTTGTATAAAATCCAACAGGGCTTTCATTTTTGTTTTTAGAGAACTCTTTATCAGCTTTTGTACTTAAAGCCATAGCCATGTCGATATTACTTATTTAACACAGTGTGTTACTGTTGTGCAAATAGGAAAAGTTATGTTTAACACTTCTAGACCAACATGGCCATAACTTAAGTACAATGCCAACTCAATCCAGTGAACTGGGATCCTTCATTCCAGAGTTGACAGCAAGGGCTTTCATTCTTACTGAATTCATTTGATTGACAGAAAGTCACCTTCTACTTGGAAAAGGGCAGGTCCCTCCCCTGTGATGCATCCATTCATCACCTAGAAGACTGAGATCCACCTGTCCAACAGTATGCTGTCAGTAGATATCACCACAGTGCAAACAAGGTGGGTCAGTGCTTGCTTGACTCATGAGCTAAATAATAGTCCCCGAGCTTATCCTCCAGCCCAGACCTACCCAGTAGAAGCTTGCTACCAATAACAGAGCTGATGCCTATGCAGCAAGTCCTTTTCTTTCCACCCTACACTTTCCCAAAGAATGAGCACCTTGCAACCCCCTGGAGAGAATTGTGGCAGAAGAGTTAGAGGGCTAAGCTAACTGAGTGACAAGAAGGAAACTTCAGCAGGGTGGACAGGGCACTGAAGAACCATGGGGGTGGGGTATTGATCTTAGGGTTGCACGCTATTCTAAGTCATTCCATCTCTTTACCTACACAGTTCCCACTGCAGGTGTCTAACCACCAGTCTTTGGCTGGATTCCCCTGTATCTTCCCACTAACCTAATTACCCTTTGCATCTACCAGCCACAGCTGCCAAGAGTCTAAAAACATGAACCATAGCACAGAGTTCTTTGACATCCAACTCAACGCTCTCCCTTCTCACTTAGTGGAAAATGCCCACTGCAACCTGCTCAACCAAGGTCTTACTAGTCCTCACCACATGGGCCTCCCTGCATCCAGGATCATCCCCACTGCAGGATCTATGTATTTGCTGGGACCCTAGGATAGACTCTTGCTGTTATTCAAGTCTCAGCTTAGTTGTCATCTGCCTGTGTGCAGGTATGTGCACCATGTGAGTGGCTGGCCCTTGCAGAGACTTATCTAGAATTGGAGTTACAGGCAGCTGTGACTCTGCAGGAGTAGTAAGTGCTCTAAAGTGCTGAACCATCTCTCCAGTTCCTAAAAATAAATCTTACACGCATATGAAACAATCTGAACCCAGCATTCTTCTAGGATTATGTACAAATTCCCTCTCGTCTTTACCAGATGTGATGCCTGTAATTATTTTGACAGCCATCCTTGGTAGCGATGGTTTTCTAACAAATTGTTCAATGTGTGCAACTTGCTTTTCCTGAGAAACAACTCTCTTTCTACCCATATTTTTCTGAGTCATTCAAAACTTGGTTACATTATTAGCATGGTAACAAGCTCCAATAGGCGAGAAGTACTGGGGAGGAAGAGAGCTTTCTGGTTGTTGAAAGGAACATATCCTCAGAACACTAAGAGTCCCCTCCAGAAGGGACTTCCCAGGGCCTTGTGACCCCTGTCAGTAGGCTCCACAGAATAAGAGGCTAGAGAACACTGGCAAACTCCTGAGTAGGTTGAGTGAGGCAAGTCAAGAACTATTCCATCAAATGGCAATGAAGATCACATGGAAATATGCGGCAATGTCTTCCCTCATGGATTATTATACTCCTCTTCATACTTTGCCATATGTTGACAACATCATGGCATCATCTCACAAAAAAAGGGAGGAGACTGTACTTTTGGCTGAGTCAAAGGACACACATGGCTGAGAGTTTCTGCCTGCAATTTACAACCTGCTACCTTGGGTCCCTATGGTCACCTTGTGAACCTGGTGTCATGAAAATAGTTTGAGAGTACAATTGTATTGACTCATGAGTGCCAAAATGTAAGACAGGTCTACTCCAGTCCTTCTTCTAGCCCATAAAGCCACTAAATGTAGTCAGCAGATCCAAACCCATAAGCCACCATCATTGACCCAATCATTTATGTCACTAGCTTGACTCTGCTTTACATGTTAAATAGATACAAAGTCTTCCCATTGGCTCCATCCATGTCCATCTACTAACCCCTGTTGACTGTAGCCTGGTATCTCCTTTTCTTACCTACAAGATACCTGTACATGGGACAGGTATGTCCTAAGCAAGCTCAGCCTTCTGGGCCCACCCTGTATCCTCTCCTCAATCTTCCTGCAGTGTGGTTTTCCTGCTCTGCTCTCTGCTGTATATATCCGTTCCCTCTTCCTTCTGCCCCCTTGAAACAGTGCTATTATAGCCCTCACCTACAGGAACTCCAGGCCTATACCTTACCTCGCACAGAGCTGAACCTGCCACATAACCTGCATTCGTCACGGATGCATGCTTTCTATAGATATACCTCCTTATGGTGGCCCAAGCTCTGCCTAGATCCAGAGTCCTTGCTGCTATGACTTAGCAGCACTACAGCCCAGTAGTGCTGTAGGGTAGGGAAAGATTGCCTCCAAAACCAGGCACTGGCAAAGTCTGCATGGCAGCTTTAGGAAGAAGGATCCACTCCCAGACCTTAGTAGTTTGCTCCAATTATCAAAGACATAAAGACTTAGAACTAGACAGGCGGAAAGAAAAGAGATCAAAAGAGAAAGAGAACAAAAGCCAAAAGAGAGGCCAGGCAAGGTGGAAACTTGGCATCTTGATGGCTTCCCTGATCATCCTATTGATTTTGAGAAAAAGACTCAATTAGCTATTGCAAAGAAGGTCTTGAAGCACTAGATGGAAATTGAATGACAACAGGGAAAAAGTTCCAGCACTCTGGGTGCAAATGACTCAGTTGGTAAAGTGCTTACCATGCAAGCATGAGGACCTGTGCTCAGTTTCCAGAATCTACATAAAGAGCCAGGCATGGGTTCATGCCTGCATTCTCAGCGGAGGCAGGAAGATCTCTGGGGCTTGTGGGTGAGCCAATGTAGTCAAATTGGTGAGTTCCAGATTCAGACTCTGTCTCAAAAAATAAGGTTGAGATGTACTGAAGAAAAACTCAGCACCCAGTATTGACCTCTTACCTTCACACACATGTATGCTCATGTGAACGTATACACAAACATATGCCAAAGGCAGACAGGCAAGCAGGAAGCCAGATGATTCCAACAACATGAAAAATCTGACAGCTGACAACTGTGACGAAGACACTAGCCTCCCAGAAGTCCCTGACACTGTTGGACACACAGACTTCAAGCCCAGTTTCGTCACCCCTCCTTAAGGACCTTTAAGCATCAGCGTGAACCTTTCTGTTCTGATTTCATTTTTGTAGCTGTGATAAAATACCTGGAGAAAAATAACTCAGGGAGTAAAGGGTTTTATTTCAGCTGATGATTCCAGGTTACAGCTCATCAGTAGGAGGAAATCAAGGCAGGAACTTCAAACAGCTAGTCACATCACATCCAAGATGAGAGCCAAGAGAAATGAATGTGTACACACTCCCTAGTTTGTGCTTAGCTCACTTTCTTCATTCTTACAGAGTCAAGGGCCCCCATATTAGGGAATGGTGCTACCCACAGCGGGCTAGATCTTCTCACATCAATCATCTTAGCTAAGAAACCCCCTTCCCAAAACATGTTCACAGATCAACCCAGTGTAGACACTGGGTTGAGACTTTTCTCAGATAATTCTAGATTGTGTCTCATTGATAATTTAAGTTAACCATTGCACCACCTAAGTCTTTATTTTCTTACATGAGACATGGGGACAAGAGCTCTGCCCCACAGTACAAGGAGGACCTAAGTAAGCTGACCCAGGTCAGTGGCAATGTTTAAAGAGTGGATATCACACAGAGTTGGAGAACAGAAAATGTACAGGCATCAGAGGGTTGAAAGTCCAGAATCCAGGAATGCATAAGGCCTGTCAAAGCATCTCAGACATCCCATGAAAATGTATAAATTAGTCCTTTCTGATCATTGGATGCCTTTCTAAGGAGCATCACAGTCAGGTCAGGCTTGGCCAGCTTCAGTAACCACCACTTTTCCCCCATTCCTCGTTCTTCACAATGTACTTCATCAGGCAAAAGCCAGATAGTGCCTTTCTCTACTCGGAGAAGGTCAGTGCCAGGTCAGCGCCAGGTCAGCTCCAGGTCAGCACCAGATCAGTGCCAGGCTCTCTCAGTTCCTGCAGGTTCTCTTTTTCTCTCTCTTCCCTCTGCCTGTTGGACAGCCACACTCTACAAAGGGATATGGGACTGACACTTTTGGTAGGCCCCTGGTCTAGCAGAGGTCCCAGTACAACACCCTCCTCGGTTTGGAACCAGAGTTGCTGGATGTAGCCCTTCAAGGCAGCTGCATCTGGGCGGCAGCTAGAAGGATCCAACTGTGGCTTGAAATGGAAATGGACCCTCTACAGGCTTCTGTGTTTCAACTCTTGTCTCCATCAAGTGGTGCTGTTTTGGTGAAGTCATGGAATCTTCAGGAAGTATACACTAGTGGGTAGGCTTTGGGGTTTAATAGATGGGCCCCCTTCCTGTCTGCTATCTTCTTCCTGGTCTTCAGAGACGTGAGGAGCCCTAGCCACACGATCCTGCCACCATCAACTTTGCCATGCTTTCTTCACTGTGAGGCGCTGACTATACAGCCTTCAAACCACACATCTACATGGATCCTTCCTCCATCTCATGAGTGGCTTCTGTCAGATGTGTGGCCTAGCACTGAAAAAGACAAACTGATAGAGACCCCTCTCCTGAGGTCTGACTCATACAGATTACAAAACACAGCTCCACTGAGTCCTAAGTATGCAGTTCCTCCCAGACCTGACAATGGTCCCTTATCCAGAGGACAGAAGTCAGGATTGATCACTTCACTCAATTATTCAACAAACACCAGCTTTACACTCTGCCTTACACTGCACTCTAACCGGCTATGTTAGAAAAATTCAGTGTTATTACTTTCCAAGCCCTGCAAAACTATTTAACCTAGACACCAAGGCGAATGAATAAGTAACAGAGGGAAGGAGATGTTTAAATCTCACAGAACCTCAGATCCGAACAGCTTCAGTGGTAATGGTGAAAATCTTCACTTGATGAAGCCTTAAAAGTTAATATTGTTCTATGATTCCCTCACTCTTTATTAAGGCCCTGGAAGTGATGGAGTGAGCTTCTGAGATGTTACTCTTTCATGAGCAAACTATTGCAAGGCCCAATCTGCCTGTATTATATAATAATACATCTTCCCCAGAGAGGGCCCGCGTGAGCCTGCTTATTTCTCATTCTGAAATCCAATAAGGCCTGTTTCCACATTGCCCAAGCATATGAGAAGTACAAGGACCAGAAGGTCCAAGCCAATTGGTGGCCCTGACAATCAGCATTAGCTGCCATGCCTGGTAGTTTCTCCAAGGGGGGGGGGGAATAAGGAGTGGCCTCCTGCTTGCAGTTGTTATGGTGGTTGTTCTCTTTCCCATTTATTGTCTACTTCCCTCTTGCAACAGAGGTAGCTTCAGGGAGGCCAGAAGTCTGCTCTGATTTTGTTCACTGTTTGGTAAGAGGATCTCAGGGGCTGTGGAGGAGGAAGCTCTATGTGGAAGGAGCCAAGAGGCAGGCAGTTCAGTTCTGGATGTTGCCCAATGCCCTTCTGGTCCAGACCCGAAAGTCTGCAGCAGCACACCCATAATTCAGAGCTCAGAGCCTCTCTGAAGACAAACGCCACCCTTAAGCTCACTCTGCACCTCATAAAGTGAGGTTCCACCTGCATAAATAAAACACATCTCTAAGGAAAGGGGAGGCTGGCAGGATCTGTGTGCTCTGGGGGCCCCTTGCAAACAAGGCTTAAACCAACAGTAGCCGCTTCTTCTTTCCTTCTGTGTACAGACTTGGCACCAAAGGCAGGGCTAAAAAGGCCTTCTGTGTTTGTCTGAGGTGTTACTGAGCTGAGCAGGCAGTCAGGAATATGCATAACCTTTGAGGGACCTTGGTCCCTAAGTCTCTCTGGGGAAGGGCTACCTGAGAACTCACACTAAGCCTTTGCCACGCTCTGCTGACTTATGTGTAAAGAAAAACAGCCATAGAGAGCCAGGACGGAAACAGAAGAAAGTCTGGCTGTTTACAGGAACAGCCAGAGCAAAGAAACCAGATGTGGGCCCGTGTCCGAAGCAGGGACAGCCTGCTGCATAATTCATCCACTGTGGCTCTCTGTGTGTCTGTTTTGAAGGTTAATCATTTCTTTACTAGATGGAGGTCTCCTCCCCTGACCATTTATGTTAACAGAAGAGTAGGCTTGGAGGCACCAATGAAGCACAAACATCCTCATCTGGTAGAGTCAGAGTCTACAAAATTATCCTTCCAGCTGCAGAGAAGTTGTGCCATTTGCAATAAGTTGCCAGTCTTGAGAGGCACCTTAAAGGAATGCGTGGCTGAATTGGTCCTTAACTGTCTCTGAAGGAGGGAACTATCCAGCCCAAGCCCCTAGACATCTGAAAAGGAGGTAGGACTATTTTTCTCCTGGGGCGCTGGTGTTCTCCACAGGACCCATTAGTTTGTCTTCAGTTTCCCCAGCATGTGTGCATTGTGTAACCATTCCCTGCACAGCACTCTGACAATGACTGCCAGGGACAACTTCCCCAAGAGCAGACTTGGTTTTGCCTCATGGTTTCAGTCTATCACGACAGGGAAAGCATGGTAAGGCTCATGGCCATGGGGACAAGCATCAGAAGCTTCTGGTATCGCGGAAGACCAGGAAACAGAGTATGATAGGAACCAAAGACTTGACATCACCTTCAACGGCTTGCCTTTGGTAACCGATTTCTGCCAGCTGGGCCTCTCAAAATAGTGCCCTAGCTGGAGTACAAGAATGGGAATAAAGTCCTTAGTAGGACATTCTGATTCAAACCATAACACAAAGGATGTGACAAGACAAGTTGTTAATGGGACAGGAGTACATCCTGCCTCACTCACACACAATGAGACACATCCCTTTCTTCTGGAGAGGAAGGAAATAGTCTGAGCTTTCAAAACCACGGAATCCCAGCTTGGGATGGACAGTGAACTCACCTGAAATACTATAGGGCAGTGTTTATCAACCTGTGGGTTGTGACCCCTTTGTGGGGGTCACATATCAGATATCCTGCATTTCAGATATTTATATTATGATTAATAACAGTAGCATAATTACAATTAGGAAGTAGCAATGAAATAATTTTGTGGTTGGGGGTCACCAACATGAGGAACTGCATTAATGGGTCACAGAATTAGGAAGGTTGAGAAGCACTGCTCTAGGGAGTAAAAGAGGCTGCATTTCAAATGCCAGTTTGGGTCTTATTTACTATACTCTAGTAACCTTGGGCATAGTATTTCATCTGAGCCATGCTTTCCAATTTGACTGCTAGGAAGACTAGAGATGCATATGAGGGCCTGGCTCACTGTCATAGCCTGATACACAATATCTGCTGCTGTCGCCCATCATTACCACAGCCCAATCAGACACTCATTTTCCCTGTGATATCTGGCCGGAGATTCTATATCCATCAGCTTATCAGTTCACGGGTTTCTTGGCAGCCTGCTTCAGCATGGCCCTGTACTGTACCAGAACACTGGATTCACAGATGAAAATGAAAGAAGAGAAAGAGGAAAAAAAGGAAAGGAAAGGAAGAGAAGGAAAAGAAAGCTCTCACTCCAAGAAGCTGTGTTCGTCTGTTAGTGTTCTTGGTAGTTAGAAGAGTTTTCTCATTTGAGTTTAAACCATTTCAAGACAGCAGGATTCCTATGGAGGGTGAGGAAGCTTGCCGTCCTCTACGGTGGCTCCTGCTTTCTTTCCAGGCACCATCTCGCTTCCTCTTTCTGTTGGTGTGTAAGCAACAGACACAGAGAAAAGTACACCTGAAGCAAACCTTCAGCTTAGGGACACAGGATGAACTTACAACTATGTTCCTGCTGAGAACAGGCTCATCTCAGCAGGATCCTGCCCTTCCTCTTATGGATGCTCACCCAGGATAACATATCAATAAATTCTCACAGAAAGACTCATGAGGTCTGTTCGACCATTTTGACCTTATCTTTAAAAGCATCATTTGCACTGGCCTCTTCTCTCTCTTGGCTTAGGTACATAAAAGCAAGTAATGAAAGAAACATTTCCTTTTGTGTCATTAATTTTTGCCTTTTCATGGTTTCCATTTCCAATAAACTCCTGGGAGTTAAGTGTCCCTCAGAGCCTCTACATAGCAGGCTCTCAGGGTGTGCTGGGTAAATGGATGATGACAGTAGCTCCCTCAACACCTTTAAACAAAAGAGAGATTTGAGCTAACTGGTAGTACAGTGAGAAAGTACAAAGGCCATATTGGCACTGGTCAGCCTGTAGTCTAATCCTGCTCTACTGAGAACTTGTCATAATAATGCATTTCTCTCTGTCTTCAAACATAGTCACCTTTTGTCACTAACAAGAAGCTAATTACTATACATTCAGGCTATAAAGCACTTCCAGGAAAGGACACTTTGCTAGGCTTGAGGCCACTTGCTAAATGTCAAGACATATCCTGGGTATTCTGTACTCCATGGTGACTCAGAGATGAATGGGAACATTCTGCCCATAAGTAGCTTCTAGGCTAAAGGAGGACATAGGTCAATGAACCAACGACAGAAACGTTAAGAAGATGTAAGTGCTAAAGTCTGGATGTGCAAAGAGAGCAGGGAAGAAAGTATCAAAGCCTAGGAAATGCCACACTACAGATGGCTCATTCAGAGGAGGACAAGGCGGGTGGAGTGAAGACATGAGTAATTAGTGCTGTATTCAGGGTATTTAGCAGAATCAGCCAACCTGCTGTTTCCAGCCAGTGTCTGCGGGGATGGGTCATGGGTTACCTTTGAAATACAGCAAACAGCAACCCCAGGTAAGGACCAGAAAATAAGAAATGAGCAAGCAACATTGAGGGAATTGGCTGAGCCACCCAGAACAGAGACTTTCTCCCAAGGAGGGCACTGTACATGCCTGTGCTGATTTGCTGAAGCACAGCACATAAGCAATCAAAACCATCACTCTTTGTAGATTCACACAGAAACAACCCTGCTCAACCAGAAACTCTAAGCAATCACTACAAAGTAACAAGAGTTGGCATCATTCAATTATACCTGCCAGCTTCCCTCACCTCATAAATGCCACGTCTCCTGGCTTTCGGTCCATGGCACCCCAACACCACAGTGAAACTATCTTTCTGTAAGCTTCACCCTCTTCTTCCTGGCCATGTGCAAAGGTCCTCATCTGATGTGACCCTGCCCTCACATCCCTGAAAAATCACCTCCTTCCCACCATCTCAGTTCATCAGGCCCATTTCCTTCATCCACATGTCTCTAAGCTCTGTCTACATTCCCTGCCCAGCAGTTCAGCTCTGGTCCAGTAATGCTCACCCCAAGCTAATCTCTGACTCACAGAACCTGGCTGCCCTAACTCCCCTGAGTGGGAGCCCTCCTCCAGAGGTGTTTGCTGCATCAGTATAGATTGGCAAGGAGTTAAAGCTCAGCTTAGCTTTCAAGGGACAAATTACAGATGACTGAGGCCTCCTCCAGTCATCTGGCAGCCGCCTGCAATGTCCACAACCATCTGGCTGCTTGGGTCCTTGGGAGAGACCCTTGATGAAAGACTCTGCCAAGCAACTGGATGGCAGCTAGCATTTGAAATTAAAGTTTAAGATTCATCTATTGATTTGAAATGATCTGACTTCCCAGAGCCCCAGCACACAGCTTCTCTAGCAAGGAGATAGAATATATATATAAACAACACACACAGACACACACACCCCCCACATTGACTTGATATGAACTCCTAGATCTAAGCTAGGCATGCATTTTGTGAAAGGAAAAGCTACCAATATATTTATATCAACCTCATATGTATGATTGTTTTGCTGCTGTTGACGATGATGATGATGATGATGATGACGACGACGACGACGATGACAATGACGATGACGATGATGATGTTTCCATAATAAGACGGTTTTGATTCCCAAGATGGCCAGCCATGGACATCACACCCTCTGTTCTAAGTCCTATTCAGAGGACTACTTCTCCTAACAGGTACAAGGAGACCAAAAGAGCACAGTGACAACTAATGACTCTGATGTTTGGAGCAGAAGGGACTGTTTCAAGGTGTTAACATGGAGAAGAGTACTGCCTCCAGCTTCCTGGAGCAAGGCTGGCCACACATCACCCAATACTATTAATCCCTGTCATTGCTGTATGCTGGTAAAAGGTGGAACCTTTGTCATAGAGTCCTTACCAGTGTGTTGGGTGTGAACTGTGATGCTGAGAAAGTGGAGGCCAAGACATTCTTAAGACCATGAGTCTCACAGATCCCAAGGAGTCAATCCCTCAGCTAGCAGGCATTAAAAAGTACTTGAGAGAGCATCCACTAGTGGGGCGGGTGTCCTGAGAGCTACAAGGCCATAGGCTGCAGAGCTGGTCACCAACAATAGCTCTGTGAGTGCTGTGCCCCTCTCCCAGGTCACATTTTGGATTCTATAGAATCACATCAGGTGCCCCAAACTAGGAAGGCCAAGTGCAGTTTATAACCCCTCCAAGCAGGCTTACAGTGGCACAGTCAGTCCTCCTACATTGGGATCCCAAACCCACACAGGCAAAGAACCAAGATAAAGGTGGTTGGTGACTAAGAGCCAGCATAACCTCATCAACCATGGACAGTCATGTAGATACCAGTGCTTGGTGTGGAATGGGCAGATTTTTCTAACTGTTGAGAATGTCTGCTTTTTAAGTCTCTCATTAAAATAGAAGAAGAAATCAATGAAATCAATATTGATTGAAGACTTACTTTATACCAGGACCCCGCAATTATCTTAAAGCCCACAAGAAAAAGATAATAGTTTCCCTCGTCTTACAAATAAGGAAGTGTACTGGTAAAACAGCAGCTCAGTGTGTAAAAGGGCTGGCTGCCAAGCCTGGAGGCTTGAGTTCAATCCCCTGCAAAGAACTAATTCATTCAAGTTGTCCTCTGACACACACACACACACACACACACACACACACACACACACACACACACACACACGGTGATTAAGAAAGAAATGAAGACACCAGGTCTGAAAACTTCAGCCAAGATGAGCTTTCCTTTTGTTTCTTCTTTCTCCTCCTCCTCCTTCCTTTTCTCCGCATCAACATCTCCTGTCTTTTCTCTTTCTCTTTCATTCTCCTTTATAGCCTTTAGTTTTTATACTACCCAACCTTTAGATGTACAAATACTTCTACAAAACTTACTTTTGAATATTCTTTCTAGGGCTGGGGGGGGGCTCCTTTAATCCCAGCATATTCGAAGGGAGAGGCAGGAGGATGAGGAGTTCAAGGTCAGAGTAGGCTACATCTGTTTCCAAAAGTTAGACCTACTGGGCTGATGTTCTAAATACTTAATATTTTCTCTTCTACATTTACATTTTATGGGTGTTCGTTTGTTTGTTGATTTGTTTTGAGACAGGGTCTCATGTAGCACAAGATGCCTTTGAGCTCATTGTGGAGACCTAGTTGGCCTCGAACTCTTGACTCCCTTGTCTGTACTTCTCAGTCTTTCTTATTTAAAAGACTCTTCTTACATGCACACAATATCTACTCATACTTCTTTGAGTTTATTTAAACAATTTTTCAAGATGGCAGCACTCCGGATAATGTGTTCCCTGTATGCTGCTTTTTCTGGCTTTTTTTTTTTTTTTTGGTTGTTCTTATGCTGTATCTGATATACTGATTCTCTCATTCATTTTGAGTGTCTGATGATGCCTGATTTCCTCTTACTTCAAGGTGGAAAATCCTCCCCAGGCCTTGCTGATTATGATGAGATTCATAGGAACATGGATAGGTCATTTTATGATCATTATTCTTTTCTTTAGGTCTTTTTGGGAAGAAATCTTCTCATCTAACTAGAATATAAAGATCCATCTATCCCTGTCCTAGAAGCCAAGAGGAAGACAAGGACTGAGAAGGTGGCATGTTCAACCATTGCTACTATCCCTTCTGAATCCTCACTTAAAGCAAATATCTCCAACTCTACTCCCTGTTTCAGTCTCTCAGAATACATCCCCAGTCTCTCTCATTGTTGTTACTAAGGAAGCATTTATACATCTGACTCCATGACATAAAAGAGGAAGCTGAGGGATCTCTGTGCTGTGTGTAGTGGGTGGGACTAGAAGGGCTGGACATGTATGGTGGCTAATGTTTAGAGTTCAAACTCAAACATTATTCCTTAGGAAGCCATCAACCTTGGTCTTTTAGACAAGGTCTCACACTAACCTGGATCTTGCCAATTTGGCCAGGTTAGTGACCAGTGAGTCCCAGGATCTGCCTGTCTCTACTTTCCCAGTGCTGAAAGTCCTGCCACCATGCCCAGCTGTTTTATGTGATTGCTGGGGATCAAACCCAGGTCCTCACGCCTAGACAGCAAGTGCTTTAGCAACTGAACCACATGTCCCGCTCCCTAACACTTTGTAGCGGACTTTCCCTGCAGCTTCCTGCTTCTAGTCCTAATCACAGTCTCTCTTTATGGCAGATGTCAATGCAGAGGAAGTAGAGGTTACATTCAAAAGAATGTTGCATTGACAAGTGGAAGCCATGAGGTCATGATCACACTGATGGATAAAAAACCAGCAAAGGTGGGCTTGAGGAACCTGGACATCAAAGGAGAGTGTCTATGTTATAGGTTTTGAGGAGCTGTGAATGTCACAAGGTTGAAATCCAGGGGAATAGATGCAGAGTTTGGAATATAATAGATGGATCCAGGATAAGCCTTCAGGTATGAAGATCAACAAAGAGTGTACCGGCAAGCCCTGAGTCCCAGGGTAGCCATGTCCTTTCCAGAGTCCTCAGGTCACTGGCACACAGAAGGCCCTGAGGTTGGTAGATGATGGTAAGAGCTTTTTTAAAAAAGAAAGGACACAAGATGTCACCCAGAACTCAGAACAGAACTAAGATCTTTTCCCAAGCGGGTTCCCAACGTCAAGCCAACATTCCTCACAGCTGACATGACCCATTCTCCTGTCCTCCATTTATTGCCTGCGAGCATGAAGGGGGCGGCCATTTTAAGACCCAAATGTGGCCTCTTCCTGATCTTTACTGGAAGAAGAAGCCCTTCCTAGTTCTCATACATATCAAATACATACACAGCAATCTCCATGGATGAGAAAACACTCTGAACACAAGTCACATGTGAGAAGACTTCAACTTTGCTTCTGTTCTCATTTCTGTATGACTGTGCCAAGCTGTCCTCCTGGAACCTCAGTTTCTACATTTCTGAAGTTGTGAAGTGGGAAGAATGACATTATAGGATGTGTGTGTGTGTGTGTGTGTGTGTGTGTGTGTTGTAAAGTACTTAATAAATATCATACATGTGATAAATATTTGAGAATCAAAGTAATGGTATTCAATGGTAGTGGTAATAGTAATTATGTTCACATAGAAAGAAGTAAAATGTACTGATTCTACTAGTTTCTCTAAGTGGTAAAGTTTGACCACTATCTACCTAAGATGTTGTGGACAGAGGAACTCAGTGGCCTTTGCAGCAGCCACATTCATCCTGTGGTGCTAGCCATGGATAAAGAGACAATGTATTTAAAGTTAACTTTTGGTTTTAAGTGCATACTTTAGCTGTACTTTACTTCACATATTGTTACATGGGAAATTATAGATACAATCACTGGGTGGTCACAAAGCTTCAAGAGAATTTCAAAGTGGTGAGTCAATGATGCCTATTGCCATTGAGTTACATGACAGCCCCGCTCTCTGAGATACTGTGAGTGTGCAAGACAGCCAGGACCACTGTTCTGAAGGCTGGAATTAGGGGGTGTGATGGTTCATTTCAACTGTCAACTTAACAGAGTGTCAGTCACCTGGGAAGGAGATTATCTCCATTGAGTTAACTGAGGAAGGATGAGCTGTCCACCTTGGGTAGTGTCATTCCCTGACCAGGATCCTGAGCTCGACAAGAGGAGGAGAAAAGGGACTGTGTGGCAAAAGCACATGCATTGCTCTGTGCTTCCTGACTGCCGATGTGATATGAGGAGCTTCCGCAAGCTCTGGCCACTGTAACTGTCCTAATGCACCGTAACTGGGACCCGTGATCAAACAAACCCTTTCTCCTTTAAGTTATTTCCATGAGGGTGTTTTATTACAGTCACAGAAAAAGAAAGAAAGACAGCTGGGATAGAGATTAGAGACCTTGAAGCACAGTGTAAAGAGAAAGCAAGAGGAAAGAGAAAGGGCTGAGAAAATGACTCAGTTGGGAAAGTGTTTCTCTTGCGAGCATGGGGACCTGAGTTTGATCCACAGAACCACAACAACAACAACAACAACAACAACAGATCTGCTAATGTTCCTTTGTAATCTAATACTAGTATTAGGGGAACCGAGATAGGAAGATCACAAAGGCTCACTAGGTAGCCAGCCTAGACTATTTGGACAGATCCAAGGTTAAAACTTTGGATCAAAAACATGGTAGGTGCTTCCTGAGGAATAATATCATGATCACTCGTATGTGCACGTGTATGCATGCATGCCACACAGACACAGGCAGAGAGAGAGAGAGAGAGACAGAGAGACAGAGAGAGAGAGAGAGAGAGAGAGAGAGAGAGAAAACACAAATCATGGAACCAAGAAACATTCTACAGGCCCCTGAAACTTGCACAAACACACTCCAGAATTTCAAAGAATGGAAACCTTCTTGGTAAGCAGGTTCACCTCAATCTGGTCATGGCATTCTGGTTTTGCAGTAGAGATTGTCGAGACAAAAGCATCCACTATCCAAGGTCATGTTGCACCCAAAGCAGCACACCTCTTCCATCAGGCAAGGGCTGTGTGTTTGGGTCCCGGGTAATTTAACACCATGTGGAGCTGACCTTCTGGGGTATGTGAGGAGCTGCTACTTCCTTGTTAGAATAATAGCACAGTGAACATTGTAATAACCTTCTAGATAAATCCATTGTTTCAGCTCGCTCTGCAACTCTAAATATATCACCAGTATCAGGGTTCTTGCATATCATTATAATACCATGATCATGCCTACGAAATTTAACACTGATAGAGCATTTTTAAAATATGAATTCTGTTTGAAATTTCTCAAAGATCTCAATAATGGCCTTTACAGCTCTTCCTTGGTTCTTCTTACTCTTAATCTCAGGTCAAACACTGCACTGGGTTGTCATGTCTCTTGGGTCTCTTCTGGTCTAGAATGTTCCTTCTGAGCAAACATATTCGTTCCATCTTTCAGAGTGCTGACATTCTTAATCTATGCCACGTGCTGTAAGGTGTCCCAAATACAGGTGCCTGATGACTTTCTCTTTATTATCTTCAGGCTGGGGATTTTTGGCAGAAAGACTCCACAGGTGACATTGTGCCATTCACATCTCACTCTATCAGAAAGCCATGTAGTGAGAGTCTAGCTCATCACTGGCACTGCTAAGTGTGATCTCTTGATTAAGGTGACATTCCTCCCTGTCAAGTTACCCTGGCCCTTTGTAATTAGTAAGAATATGTCAGAGAGTTGCTTGGTGGCCACGGAAAGACCCGCTTGCCCAAATTGCTGATTGTTTTGTTTTATTTTAAATCATTGCAGTTACTTCCACTCCCTTTCTAACAGAGCTGGGCATGGATGGGATGATGGAGGCCCCATCTTCATCCACTGCACTCTCTGCAAATCCCACTCTGAAACATGAACCCTGGCCCTTTTTCCCCTTTATGGAAACACTTACTGGAGAGCACTCGGTTTTAAAAATGCATTACATCAAAGCGCACAGAAAACAATTACCAACACTCAATTAGCCTGGCATCGCCCCAGCACTGTGGATGTTCTTAAGTGCAGTGCAAGGGGGCTGAATATTCTCAAGGTGAAAACTTATCTCCTAGAGCAACAAGAGTCTCGGGAGCCATAGTGCATGGCACTCTCACCCTGGCATTGGCTAGCAGGTTCTGGCCCTGACCCATCCTTGCAGGCTGCCTTCTCTTAGCCCAGTCTAAGCTTCCTATCTCTTCCTATGCAGCCTGTGCATCTCCTTCCTTCACTCAGATCCCTTTGTCTTGATTCCCATCTTTGAATGGCAACCCTTACTGATATTTGAAGGCCAAGGATAAACATTTGATTTTCTACGTCATTTGCTAAGAATGTGATCTCCCTTTATCTCAGTTCTCTAGGTTTGTGACAATTAGGATACTGGGTGCAAGTGTGTGTGTGTGTGAGTGTGTGTGTGTGTGTGTGTGTGTGCATGCGTGCACATGCACGTGCACGCACGTGTGTTCTCTCATGTAACTAAAATAAGAACTGTGGTATCCAATGGCACATCAATGAGGTTCAATCACCAAAATCTTTTTAAAGACTTTTATTTCTTTTTGAACACTTCAGTGTTTATCATGGGGAAAGACAGAACTGTTGATATTCTTAAAAGTGTGTAAATTTCATAAGCTTTGTTTTGAATTAATTCTGGGAAAGAAAAGTAGTTAGCAATATGATTCCTAGGAGTAAAATATCTGAAACTAGTCCTTGCTAAAGGCTCCAAGGACCAGGTTTATGAGATTTCTACCCAAGCCACAGCTGGCCTAGCACAATGCACCATGCATGCTAACTGTTTGCTAAGTACATAATAGATGACAGAAAACTCAAGAATCACACCACTTGCATTTGTTTGGTTCTTTGGAAAGAAAAGGGATTTCTCCTTTCCCACGGCCTGCCCTCAACACATCTAAGAAAGAGCATCCCCAGACATCTGTGCTTTACCACTGTCATGGAGCCAAAGAACAGGCTCTGTACCCTACTGCTGTGTATTCAAGATCTTCACCATCTTGTGGTCACTGCATGGGCCAAGCTACCCTCTGACAAACAGTGGAGCATCCTGTTCACTGCATCAGGGATGGTATGGTGGTGATTATTGGCTGTCTACTTAACTGGATCTAGAAAAACTTAGGAAAGAAACCTTATGGCATAACCAAGGGCTTTTCCAGATTGAACTAACGGAAGAGGGGAGATTCATCCAAAAGATGAGTGGTGTCCTCCCAGGCTGGAGTCTGACTGAGCAGAAAGGAAAAAGTGAGCAGAACACACCAGTATCTACCATACTCTGCTTCCTGATGGTGCAGACCAGGTAACCAGCTGCCCTGAGTCCTGTCACTATGAGTCCCCAGCCACTGAGTTGTGCCCTTGTAACTGTGAGCCAGAACACACATGCTCCCTTCGTCCCTCACTCCTTCTCTACCCTTCTTCCTCTCTCCTTTTCTTCCTCCCTCTCTTCCTTCCTTCCTTCTGTTGCTTACCTTAGGTATTTTGTCATAACAATGAGAAAAGTAACTGACAGGGGGCTCATCTCATGCCAGAACCATTCTGAAGCCATAGGTACACAGCATGAGAT
>JADRCH010000134.1:2983310-3146676 GCA_019843965.1 Rhynchomys soricoides
GCATGAGATTTCATTGTCCTCCACTGGCCTTCTGAAGACTGAGTCTCTCTCCCCTCTCCTTTTGGGCCATGGCTTTAACATCTAAACACTGCAAATACATCACTGTGGTCTAGAAAATTCCCAATTAAGGGTGTAGACCAGTTGCAAAGATACCCCTGTCTCCCAAAATTATGATGAGCAAGACCCAGAGGCCACACTAAGGTATCTAAGCTACTGGAGAACAGCCCAAGGATACATGAGATGATGGGCTGAGGAAGTTTCCACAACAGGAGAACCTCCTTCAGTGGTAGCCAGGCTTCTGCCAGCACCCAAGTGCACCCAGTACAGCAGCAGCAGCTGTCTTAGCACCCTTCCTAGAGGCCCTCCTGGGCAGATGGAAGGCATTGGACATGAATGGGTTAATTAAGGCTTCCTGTCCTGGGTTTCTTCTTTCTGAAAGTCTATCATCCCTGCAGTTTCTACTCAAGTCATTTCCACATAGCTGAGTACACAAATCCCAGGCTTCACTGCAGACACTGGGGATGCAGCCCCTCTGGGTGCTAATGAGGTGCAGGACATTTATCAGTCTACTCTTGAAGTCTATGTCTCAGCTCAGTGCAAGAAACAGATGGACGTGCCCGCCCACAGTGAGCTCTGGTGCTGTGGAACCGATTTTCACACTATCTCATGTGGCCTGTCCGGCCACCCCTTCTGAGTTGTGATCACTTGTCAGAAAAAGGGCATTGCTGTGGCCTTGGGGCCAATATCACACTGCAATGTCATTTCCAAGATAGACTTTGGTGACAGTGGACAGTCCTGAAGTTCAGCCAGCTGACTTCTGACCTCAGGCTAGGGTTTGTCCTTCAGGCTGCAGCCCTCCTGCCCCAACCAGCTGTCTGCAGTTCCCTCACACCACTCCAGAGCTCTGTGTGAAGATGCAGTCACAGCCAGCACCTTCTATGCTACCTTGTATTTGACATGACAAGGACATGTTTCCCAAATAACATGGGGCAGGGCCACAGCCTCCCCCAATCTGAGGGGTCTTTTGAGAATTTTAAAATCCACTTTGATCCTCCTCTTAGACTGAATGAAGTTTCCTCTAGAAATGACTATACTGGGGTGGGATTCCAAGGGTGTATCATTTACAAACTGAACTACAGCCACGGAATCTGCTAAAAGCTACATGATTCAGCTTAACCCAGGGAGTGATTCATGAAGCCCATTACTCCATCTATACAACCAGGGTCTCAGACCTTTATGCTTATTTGCACAGAGATGTGGCTGGAGCTGATGAGTTCCCCTGAAGTACCACAAAGCAAGTTCCCCTCTTGAGAACAGACCCTGCCCCCCTGTAGTTATTGAGCTAATGCAATGGGTTTTTTTTTGTTGTTGTTTTTGCTTTTGTTTTTTTCCCTTCAGAAGAACCACCTCTCAGGAAATCTAAGAAAGGGGAAAATGCACATATGCATACCCACTATAGTGTGGGTTGAATTTTTGGGTGTCTCACTCCAAATGCACATGCTGAAATCTAATCCCAGTGTTATCGTATCTGAAAACAAACCTTTCAGAGGTAACCAGATTATGAGGGTGGAACCCCTCACAAAGTGGATTACTGCTCTTGTAAGAAGGGTCTGAGAGTTCTCGTGAACTCTTTCCTCCATCTGAAAATATAATGAGGTGGATAGTCTGGGTCTTCTCAAAACCCAGGCATGACAGCATGCTGATTGTGGACTTGTAGCCTTTAGAACTATAGGAAACAAATTTCTACTGCTTAGAAGCCATGTGGTCCTTGGCATTCTGTAAAAACAGCCTAAGAAAATACTGTGTATATGCACACACTGTATGCCTCATTTGTTTTTCTAGCTGCTGGCACAAAATGCCTGACAATAGCAACTTAAGAGAGGAAGGATTTCTTTGAGTGCACATGTGAGAGGGTAAATCCCACTATGATGCACAGAGCATGACATCAGTGGATGAGGATGCTGCTCACACTGCCTCTGCAACCAGGAAGCAGAAGGCAAATAGAAAGTGGGTCCTCACCATTAAACCTCAAGGCCTATCCCAGGGACTCCCTTCTTCCAGAGGGGCCCAGCTCCTAAAGATTCTGCAACTATCCCAAAGTAGCTGAGGCCCAAGAATTCAAAACATGGGACTAGGGAGACATTTCACATCCAAAGCACAACAGTGTGTAAACAGGTGTATGTCCACATGTGTGGACATGTGGACAAAAAAAATGATATATTTTTATATTATTCCCATGAGTTTTCTGGTTCTAGCAGGGAAGGTTACCTAAATCCCACACAGAAATCTATAGGAAGATTTCTGCTCTTAAATCTCCCCAAGACCCAGTGGCTCTGGGTTCCCAGCAACTTGACTCCTAAAGTCACCCTTTCTCTCATTTGGACCTTCCTAACCCATGATAGGTTCAGACCCGAATTTCTAGCCCTCAGTCTGAGAGGTATGTGACCCTCTGCAGTGTGGAGCTGTCTCTTGTCATTGAGCACTCTTGACCATGTCACATAGCTGTCAGACACTGTCTGACCCAAATCTGCCAGGAGGCAGACTGATTTTTTTTTTGAGGAAGTAGTTCAGGGTGCTTTGTCATCACAGATTCTCTCTCTGGCTTGCAACTGGAGGTGGGGGCAGGGTACCAGTGAATGGAAACACACTTGAGTGAGATACACACACACACACACACGCACAAACACACACATGCACACACACCACACAGAGGCACACAGATGCACATACACCACATACATATGTATGCACAGGTACACACAGATATATACACCACACATGAGCACATGCTTGTACATTTACATAGAGATACACATAGATACACAGGTACACACACAAGTGTACATATCAAACACAAGCACAAATATACATCCATGAACATGCGCATACACACACTACACACAGAGGGGCATACATAGTTCTTTCCTGAGCCCAGTGCAATGACAGTAAATTAGCCACATCCTTAGGATGGTACATCTCAGCTCAGATCTTACTCAACATAATTTAAGTGACAGAGTTTCCATCCAACTCAGTAGTTTGTATAGGAATTGAGTGTCTTACAGGTGCCATCACTAGCTTGTGTGCCTTAACCCAGTGGTAATACCCCACTCTGGCTTCCCTTTCAACCCATCAATCAAAGAGACACTGGGATGCACATTCCAGTAAGGAGAAGGAAGCTTCCCAGCCTCATCCTATAATGACATCAATTCCTCTGTCACCTAGGTGCTATGTATCTGTGTATCAATACAGAAAGTCCACACATACACTGTGTTTCCATACACCCTAAGTATGAGAACTATGAAAGAAATAGATATCAGCTATCCATGGGGCTTTACATAGATTTATCAGCCTAGGGCAGAGGCTCTCCTTACTCTAGACCCCAGAAATACATCAGAAAAAAAAGGACCTCTTGGTGGGAAGAAGAATGAGCTCCATCAAGTCACAGGTATGTGAACCTGGGTTCAAATAGAGACTCCAGTGTTCACACTCTGTGTGACACTAGGGAAAACACTTCACACCCTTGAGGAGCAGCTGGCCCTTCCAACATGGGAGTCACAATGTGCCCTCACAGGAGAGAGAGGAGTAAATATGACAGTTGAAGGAAGGAATGGGAGCCATGCTTGGCACATTACAGAGGATGGGTTCACTCTCTGTTGATCAACCTCTGTTGATTTTCCTTTCTTTGCTCTATTCTGAGAAGTTCCTATCAGAAGCATCTGTGTGATATCAGAATCTAATTCTAGCATTTCAAGCCTCTGTTGGCCACAGTGTCTGCCTCTTCCACAGACACAGGTGACCCGCCTGGGTCCTGTGAAAGGCTGTGATCGGCACATTCAGAGCGATGACATTAACACATAGCAATGTTCCATGCTTCAGCACAGAGTGAGCCCTGTCTTCTCTGCCAAGCTTCAGGTACTGGCTTTTCAAGTAATTCAATCCATTTTCCTCAAGACCAGGGACAAGAGACTTTACAGAATGATCAGGAAGTCAGTTTATTTCCTGGAACGTTTACATAGGTCACAGTAAAGCAGTTTTATGCCCCCAATGACATTTCTTCTGGGACTGCTCTCAGGGAATGTAATTTATTTTTTGTAAAGCTTTAAATGTTGTTGCTTGCTTGTAAGTGGACAGGAATCTATGTCTAGGCAGTCAGAGGGTTCCCCCTTGACTTTGTTGGGACATCTACAGGAAAGTGGACCAGGCTTGAACATGTCACAGACAATGGTGCCAATGGCTAGTAAAAGGTTCAAACCCTCTGTGGGCTAACAGAAGCAATCAATGAGGAAGCTTTTCTCTGTGAGCTATCTTTTGATTCCAAAGGAAAGAGCCAGGACAGAAAAGCAAATTTCCTAAAAATATTTGCCTTTAATGAGAACCTTCCCCAAAACTGACCCAGTGATTGGCACATTACAGATCAGGAACCTAGGCTCAGAGATGTGAAGTCAGCCACCTAAAGTCACACAGACAATGTTAGCAATTGTGTTTGACCAAGACCTGTGTCCAGAACTCCACAGCTCATGCCTGCCATCATGTACCCAAGGTCGAATCTTTAGAGAAGTTGCCTCTGATATGATGACAGATGCCTATACTTAGAAGGGTGAGGAGTTTTCTCTCTCTCTTTTCTCCCTCCCTTCCTCCTTTCCTCCTTCCCTCCCTCCGTCCCTCCCTCCCTCCCTTACTTCATTCTTTCCTTTATTTTTCCTGTGTGTGGTATATACACATGATATGTGTGCATGTGTGTGTGTGTGTGTGCATGTGCATGGACCCATGCACACATATATCAAGACCAGAGGTTGACACTGACACTGGGCATCTTCCTCTGTCACTATCCACCTTACTTTTTGAGTCAGGATCTTTCACTGAACCTTAAGCTCATCAATTGGCTAAATAGCTGGCCAGCAAGCCCCAGGATCTCCTGTCTCTCCCATCCCAGCACTGGACATTGTACCAAGCATTTTCTGTGGGTGCTGAGATCTGATCTCAGGCCTTCACACTTACATAGCCGCCGAGCCATCTCCCTGGCCCAGTGAGACACATTTCTTTACCCAGCAACATTCTTGGCAGTGTTCCCCAGGAAGCAACTCCCTGAGCATTGCTTTTGCAGTGGTGATGACTGGATGATCTCACTCTGGCCAGAAAGGATCACTGGTCCTGGCATTTCTGAGTGTGGATAAGAACAACAATCACACAGATAAATTGGTTTTCTAAATGTGAACCTTTCACGTTCCCCAGCACTTGTCATGAATGGGATTGTGCCCACCAGTCACTGGCTTTGTATTCCTAGTCTTGCCCTACAAATGGCAAACCCACAGAAGCCATATATATTTCTAATATCCTCCCACTTCAGCCTAAACTCTGGCCTTTTGTTCCCATCTGGGTAGTTGGAGGAGACTAGGAGAGTCAGGAGAAATGATAGAAAGTGCAGGATGCTAGAATGGTGTGAGGGAGCCACACCAGGCCTAGGCCTGGAGCTCAAGTCTAGAAGATCTGAGGAATGCAAGCAAAGTGGGGATCTGAGGAAGCAAAGACTGATGGGCTGATCATGAAGGACACAGGGCCAGGAGCCCAAAGGAAAACCCAAGCTGAGGTAACTCAGCCACAGGAAGACACACACCCTTTTAAAGAGAAAAGCTGTCATTCCTAAACACTGTGGATCAAAGAAATTATATCTAAAGAAGGGACAGTAGAATCAGCAATAGCTGTCACTGGTTATGTGACCTTGAGAAAGTCATTTCACCTTTCAGTGGCCTAGCCATTATCTCCACAAACTACAAATGGGGTGATGGAGAGATGACTCAAGGGTTAGGAGCCTTGGAGAGGACCAGAGTTCATTTCTCAGAGCCATGTTCCCAAACTCACCTCTAACTCAGCCCCATGGAGTATTAAATGCCCTCTCCCAGTCTCCAAAGTAGAATGTTCCTTGTCGAACTTTAAAATATTTCAGATCATGAACCCACAGCATTTAAGAATCTTACATATGGAGCTGGTAAGATGTTTGAGCAATTAAAAGCATGTGCTGCTCTTGTAGAGGACCCAGGATCATTCCTAGCACACATGTGGTTGCTTATAACTGCCTATAACTCCAGTTCTAAGGGACCCAGTGCCCTCTTCTGGTCTCTGTAGGAACTATAAGCATACATATGGTATATACACACACGCAGGTAAAACACTCACACACATTAAGAAAAAAATCTTTAAATAATAATCTTGCAAGCATTCTGCAGTAACTAAACCATCTCCCTAAGAAGAGGGGCTTCTCTCTCTAAGTAAACTGTTACTCTTTTATCTAAGAGGTACTATATAGGTGGATTCACCACAAGTCCACAATTTTTTTAAAGATGGTTTACCAACTTGAATTGTCCAGAAACTCAGAATTTAAACAATAAACAGAATTTAATCTCAACAATTCTTTGGGTGCCAAAATGTAAAAAGGTCCAAATCAACTAAGAAAACAGCAGACCTCCAAATGCCAGGTTACTTATGGATAAGAAACTATAACCTGCAGAAAGAATTCCAGAGCCCAGGGAGCAAAATCAAGAGCATATATTGGTGCATGCACTTGTGTGTGTGCATGCACACACATGCACATACATATATACACACAGAACCAAACATGTGCACAAACACACACCACCACATAAATTTTAAAACACATTTATAAACCCAGAACACTATCAGAGCTCTTCCTAGGCCATCCAAAGGCCTTGTAGGGCCTGCACATGGGCCACAGAGCCACAGTGAGTACTGGTCCATTATGAATGTGAGTCTCTATGATTGCCCAAGGGCAAGAAGTAATAGTATTGCTTAATAGAGCAAAAAATCAACAGGATTCATGGTGGCTAAGACATTTTTGAGTCCGCCTACCTGTCATGCCTATAAGTGGCAGAGACAGGTCTACAACCTCAGTCTCTCAGCTCATGAGTCTGGTTACAAATCATATCCCTATGTGATACCCAAGGAGTGAAGCTGACAATGTTTACTCATAACGGGTTTACCTCTTACAGGCAGAGGGGTGAGCAAGAACCAAATGATTATAGATGTGTAGTGATGTCATGAAAAAATGACCCCTCTGGGTTTCCATCTCTCTCAAGCTATAAGCCCTACCCTTCAGGGATACTGATGGGCTTGGCATGATGGAATGCAGAGCAAGTGCTGGTGTGTGGAAAATTCTCTTACCATGGATGCTGTCCCTATTACCATGACAGAGTATGGATGTGTTCAAGTGCAGAAAGAACCCAGGGCTATGGAGAATACTAGCGAACTGAGCTGAAATATGGTGCAGTACAATGGACCAAATGTTTGTGCCTTCTCCACCCAAAGTCATAAGCTGAGATCCTGGTCTCGGTGTGATGGTACTAAGAGGGGAGGCGGCTAGAAGATGATGGCAGAGGACTCACAAAGACACTAATTCCACTGATAAGAGCTCCCTTACCCTTTTGCCCTGGGAGGTTGCACTGGGTGGGTGGCTGTCTGTGCAGCAGAAGGCAGGGCCGCACCAGCTACTGAATCTCTCAGTGCTCTGATCTTGACCTGTCTAGCCTCTGGTCTGCAAGAAATCAATATCTGTTTTTCATGAGCTGCCAAGTCTGCAATATTCTGTTAAAGCATCATGGGTTAACTAAGACACCCAGATGAGGCCAACTCTATAAAACAGGCCATTAGAAACTCTCATTGTCCAGGGCAGTAGACAGCCCAAGTGAGATCAGAAATCTGGCCCTTTAAACCTAACAAGATTCTCAGCCCTGTTAGAACTAAAATCCCTTTCCACAGATAAATGTACAAATATCTTATTCACTTAGGAAGAAATGACCACTGGGAAAAAATCAGTGCAGGGATATGTGCACCTCTGTGTGCCCACTTATGAACTTAATCAATTGAAATGGATATCTATGCTGTTTCTGTTATCTGCAGACAGAAGGAGGACAAGGGTCCCTCATAAATAGTCTTGGTGTCCTGTGGCCCCAGGCTGCATAAACTTGGCTCATCATAGGCAGTCATTTCCTTCTCCATCCACTGTGAGTGACTTGTTGCCTGGGTGAGGCTTCTGTGGCTCAGGGTCCCCTCTTCCACCGTCTGTGACCCCTGGGCTTTAATACCTCCTCCTTAGAAGACTTGACCTTACCCAGCATGAGAACACCAAAAGACCCCTGCAATGAGCCCACTAAGAAAGGATCTGTATTTTTCCATCATTAAGGGATGACATGGGAACAGTGGGATATGGAGTATGCTGGAGGTGGCAAGCTCTTCCCCTGTGGCCTGGTTACAAAGCTCTGCTCCAACGATAGGCTGTACCCTTACAGTTACCTTCTGGATGATACAGTCCTAGAGACACCAGAAGAAGCATGCCAGCCTCAGACACAAGACCAGGCTTCAGAGAGTTCAATGTCAGACAGACTTTGAGATGACTGCAGGAGACCCTATGAGACAGGACCCTTCTCACTGACCAGCTGAGAGACTCCACTCTGTTGGTAATCCAATGCCACACCAACTGTATTTCATGGCTGAAAAAGTCACTGATGGGCTAAGTGGTGTTTGTTATCTAACTAAATTGTAGAGGAAATGATGTGTGAATGAGAAAATTCTAGCCCAACCATGGATCACATCTGACAACTTCGATTATGGTTTTGTTTAGTTAAGCACTTGTGCATTCTAATGAAATGTTTTATGAAATTATTAATTGGATCTGGGATTTCCAGCTGCTGTTCTGCAGCCTCCCTAGTAGAGGTGATGTCGGAGGACCTTCCCTATGAGGCTGATTTCCACACACAAGTCTGGGGCTAAAGTCCAGAGCAGGCAGGCCCTCTAGCTGAGCAGAAAGAGAGTAGCTCATGTTCTCCCTCACTAACTTGAAGATATAGAAAAGAAACTTCCAGAAAACACAAGGACACAGATAAGGACTATGGTGGTTAATCTTTGATTTGAGTCGATTTAGAATCTCCTGGAAGACTAGCAAGGTGCACTTCTGAGAGTGTCTGTGAGGAATGTTTTCTGAGACATTGATTGAGGAGGAAAGACACACCCTGAATGCGAGTGGCACCATCCAAAGCACTGGGGCTCCCTTTGGGATAAAAGAAAAGAAATGAAGAAAGAAATGCAAACACTGTTCCCCTGTTTTCTGTTTCTTGTCAGCTTAGAAGTGAGCAACAACCTCTGGCAGAAGATCCTGCCACCACTGTTTTCTGCCCACATGAGGCTAAGGAACCCCAGGCCTGTGTACTTGTTCTCATCAATACAAAGTTAGCTAACGCAATAACTTAATTAGGCATGCTTGTAAAATGTAGCCTATTACAAACAGGTTCCTGTGTAAGCATCAGTCAGAACCATGTTCCAGTTGCCCAGAAGAATAGTGCCCACTGTCCTGAGGTAGTAGAGAGTACTGTATTCACCAGCTTCTCTACACACAGACCCAGTACAAACAAACAAACAAACAAACAAAAAAATGGTCCTGGCCTGCTCTCCTCAGAACTTTCCGGTACCTGCTCCTCCAGCACCGGCCAGACCAGCACTGTGGTCTTCTTTCCACAGTAAGGATGGCATTGTAGTAGCTGAGAGGTCTGTCCAGCTCCCTCAGTTGAAACCAAGCCTGGATCTGTTCTAAAAATGGAAGAAATCCCATGGAGACAAAAGGAGCTGAGCCTACCCAGCAGCATACAACTGTCTTACATAGGCTAAGAGAGTAATGAGTTCTCTAGGCAGGCACCTGTGACAGAAGTCACTGAGGGACAGAGGCACATGGCTTTCAAGAGGGAAAAGGAGACCAATGATGCCTGAAGAGGCAGAGAGAGGGAGGACAAACCTAAAGGAGCCCAGATGCAACCTTTGTTCATGGTAGGATAAAGCCACTGCCAAGTCTCCGGGTTTGTCACTCCTATAAAAGAGCCAAGACCAAAAGCCTGGTTGGTGTGGCCCACAGAGACTGGGTGATGGACCCAGGAAGCATGAAGATGTTGGGGGCATAATGAACTCTGACAGGGCAGGAAGTCGGTGTGCAATCCCCATAAAGGTCCAAACAGGGCCTGCCAGGGTCATGCTTAATTTGTGTCAGCTTTTCAGACACCCCACCCAATACTCAATCTTCCCTTGGAGCATCCCACCTGGTCCCCTGTTAGAAGGATGTCCCACACACCTCTTCATCCTGAGTCTATCCCACCTTTCCTGGCTACAGAAGACATATTTCCAGGAAGGTGGGTGTGATCATCAGCAATCAGAAAGATCTGGAGTCCAGTTTTCTGGAAGCATCTCCCCTCTTGGCAGGTATACAAATATGAATAAAGTTGGCCTGAGCTTACAGTGCTGGGGACTGTGCCTGTCTGCCCAGGAAAGCCTTCCATGGCTAAGAAGAGAACCTGAAACAGGACTTGGGGGCCCAATGGTAAAGGAGCCTCCAAAAAGGTCTTAGAACAAATAGCAGCAAAGACCTTGAGAAGCACCTATTCTGAGGGGTCAAGGCCGGCCAGTCTTCTTGTCTAGGTGGTGAGACCTGTAAAGTTCTTAGGTAATGTCTGTGGTAAGCAAACCTAAGAAACTTATAAATGCACCCTGGAGCACTATTCTGGAAGGCCATGGAAGATTCTCCATATGTGATCCTCACACACTGAAAGGCAGGCAGAGTTATCTTCTTCGACTTACAGAGGAGAGGTCTGAAGTACAGATGGGTTCAGTCCCCTGCCTCGGATCACCCAGGGAGCAAATAGAATGGCAAGGTACACATCTCTGTAACACAACCTGAGGTTACAATCTCACATGTGGTGACCTCACAGCTCTGCCAGCCCCAGGCACTGGGCAGAGGCCTGCTCCATTCTGACTATACCTAGACACATACCTCTCTGACAAGTCACTCTGTACAACTCAGTGACTGAACCTTAACAGACATGGCCAGGACTTTTCCTGAAGGGGCAGCCTTTGAGGAGCAAAGGTAGTAGAAGGTTCCTGAGAGAAGGCTATGGGAACTGTGTCTCTGTATAAAATCAGGAAGCAGACCTGGGCAGCTGGAGAGCTAGCTTCCATGCAGGGGGACCTGAGAGAGCTTCCCAAGTTGGCTGGGTCCTCAGAACTGTCATGAGTTGAGATGATGGGCCAGCTTCGTATCTGTCAGTCATGTTTATATAAGTAGCTACATTAACTAATTGTGCCAATAGAGACCCATGTCAGAATATTTCTATATACCAGTCTGTCCATCACAGAGGACATGACTTGGAGCCAGGTAGCCCTTCAGCTAAGCCACCCAACTGACAGATGAAGCTTTTGTATGTAAAAAATTAAGTCTTTCCTTTTTCATCTAGTAGTCTCCAGCATGGCCAACACATCTGGGACTAGTTGTCTGGCCACATCCATCTAGGAAGTGACCTTGCTTCTGACTGCCCAGGTAAATGGTCCTGGGTCCTATTTTTTTCTCATCATAGTGATGGCCAACTGTGACTAGGAGCTCTTTGGGGAAGGAGGCCTCTTCCTTAACTTGGACCATAAGTCTCCCCACTCCTAAGCTTTCCATAATAGTTCCCACATAAGCTGATACACACACACACACACACACACACACACACACACACACACTCCCTCACCAGCTCTAAGTTTTATCAGCTCCTTCAAGGTCTCACTTTGGATATCAAGAGAGGTCAAAGCTAGCAAACACTGGAAAATTATAAGGCAGGTAAAAACCTAGAAAGAGTCTGCCTTCAGCTTGGGTGACCTATGGGTCGGCCCAACACAAAAGGAAAGGAAAAAGGACACTGGGAAGCTTGAGGGATTTCAGAAGAGGCAGTAGAGCAAGCTCCATCAAGCCACCAAGGACATCACCAGGTCTTACCTAAATAGATGATGATTCTTAAAACATGGCTAATGCTGGAGGCACTGGGTGACTGTGACCCCCACTGAAGACACTGGGCCCCAAGAACTCAAAGTACCTGACACCAAGACACCATCTGATTGATGGAGCCCAAGTTCAGACCTGACCCAAGATGACTTCTCTAATAGAAACCTGATCAATTGACCTCCGCTCTCACTGAGACTCAAAAACATTAGAGACTCCACACTGAGAAATAGTCTCAGATGCCAGGTGATCTGAAATGACAAGTGTTCAGCAAGTGAGGAAAGACACTGAGTTCTTTAAGGTCCTTTTCAGCAGCATGCGGCTATAGAATTTGACATGCACACTGCAGTGTGGTGTGTTACTACCATTTATGTGCCCCTCCTCCATAAAGATACAGTACATGACTCTTCATGATCATCACCCGGCAGTGCTCCCCATCCTCAGGGAGAAGGCTTCCTCACTGACATAGGTTTTGATTATACAACTTGCTTTGACCATTGGGACATAATGCAACTTGCCCCAGGGAAGGCCTTAGGGGACACTACATGGGACAATCAAGCTATCCTTTTTCTTCTAGTAAAACAAGAAATCCCAAAGTAAGAGTAGATTTTCCAGTCTTTGCCTCACAAGGGGAAGGCATGGAGAACTTCACAAAGCTGTGGCAGCCAAAGACCACTCCTACTCATCAGTGTTGCTGTGAGATAGTGACAAATGTCCCCCAGACATAGAGTGAGGGTATATTTCAACAAAATGGGGGAATGTGTAAAACCACTGTACAGCACTGTCTCCTAAAGCAAAGGAAGACGCAAGGAGAGATAAGACCTGGTCTCCGAGTTGTGAGACTTGTCAGGGCATCTGGGACACTCTCAAGTCAAAGCTGGCACAGAGAACAAAAATGTTGGAAAGCAGATCTTATACACAAGTCTCAAGGAGCCCTAGAAAAGTAGATAGGGATCCTGTCTGGGGGATCCAGGATGCTTCCTAGAGGGAGAGACTTGGACAAGATGGTAAAAGCTAAGTCCAGTTCTGTTAGAGATGCCACAGAGGAAACTGCACAAATTCAGAGAGGAAAAAACACACAGACTAATTCATCTATATTTATGAGTAAATGCATTAATATATTTAAATACATGCATTTGTATATCTGAATATATTCATATATATTTGTGTATCTATTCTGGGGATGCTAGGGTACAGAAAGAGTAATAGCAGGACATTTCAAAGATGAGGTTTCCAAGGACCAGAACACCATGCTAATGTGTTTATGACCTGATTCTTGAGGCACAAAGAATGGTATGGGACAAGACTGGGGGTTTCCCACAGCTGTGTGTCTTAGAAATGTCATATTGTTGGAGGTGGAGTAGAGGGTGACTGGGGAGCACAGATCTCAAACTTGATGATCAAGACTGATTAAACCAGCACCAGGTAATTAGGTCCTGAATTCAAACACTGGCACCAAGAGTAAGTGTGTTTGCAAACTGCCTCGGGGTGACATTAGTAAGATGTGGCTAGGCATGAGATGGACAATGATCATTACAGATCTTGTCACTAAGTGACTGGCACAGTCATTTGCACACAGGGGGAGACTTATAGGGGAGATGGTGATGAAAGCTGGTGATAGGATGTTGAACACTCATGGGGGGTCCCTGGAACGTTGACGTGGAGGTATTTGGTTGGTAACTGGAAGATGTGGAGGAGTTCCCATCAGCCTGAGTGGAGAGAGGCTTGGAAAGGGATTAGAAAGGGCTATGGAGTCAGTGTCCCCTGTACTGAGAAATAGACAATGGTGACAGCCAGGAGACGAGCCAACAGCATTGCAGGCAGGGGCTCAGGACAAACAGGCGTCAGAACAGTTGCAATGAGCAAAGCTTGAGTGATTGGATGAGGAACTGGCCATGGAGTAATCACTTATGGGTGAAGTTGAATATCTACATGATCATGGAGACTGTGGTTTTATGGGTAAACAAGAGGATTCACAGGCCCTTGTATATCCTGTCCATTTCTAGCATTTATGTGGAACTGTCCTGTGATAAAAATCAGAAGATGCCTTGTTATTCATGGATATGATAAGCACTCACATAATTCTTACTTTTAACAATACAGAGTGCTTTTAGGAGACTGTGCTACACAGTGCCACAGTAAAAGTCAACCACAATATCCTAGGCAAACACAACTAAGATCTGCCATCATCCAGACTTCCCACATGCACATCAAAAGTCATCAGGAACCCTGTTCCAATGCTGGCAATGGCTTCCTCCACACGGGATGCAGGCAGCTGAGATGGCTTCTTCATCAGCATCCATGATGATATTCCATATAGAGTATGACAGTGCTCATCTAAGATACACATCTCCTCCAGGGTCGAGCTCAACACACATGTGTTTCCCTTTAACAATGTACAGTCAAGAATGCTTGGGGTCCAGACATGCACATCCTGTATGGGGATAATGTGAAAAGTCTTAATTACCTTGGAGGTTCCCCTACTCCATGATAGAGCAGAGGAGCAACTGCCTCTGCTTCCATCGGAGTTTTCCTGTACTGAGGGAAAAGAAACTCTGGCACAGAGCCAGGGCTATAACTCATGCCCTCCAAAGTTTTGCTGCTGGGGTGAGAGAGCCCTTTATTTTCCTGTGTATACTTGCTTATCTTTCATGTTTCTGGTCTAAGTGACCAATGACTCCTGGGTACCTCTCTAAGTACCCGAGGTAGAGCAGAAATGATTATTCCTAAGTGGTTCTGCAATTAACAGACTTCTCTAAGTGACCATCCAGGGGAGCTTCGTCCAACAGACCTGATGGCCATGCCTTACTGCACTGCAGCTGTGCCACTGACAGGCTGTCTCCACACAGACATGCCTGGCTAAAGCACTGGCCCATGGAAATTTCTTCATAAGCAACTATACATTCATATTTTTAAAACTCTGATTCTAAATGGGTTCACATCATCTGGTTTTAGTTTCTCAAATACAACTTTCTAGACCTAACAGAGTTCTCCCTCCAATTTTTCACAACCTCACGAAGCCAAATATCAATGAGCTGTTTGCCTGGTAGACACCAGTTATTCTCAATTTTCTCTAACTGAGAGTGTCAGAAGGTGGCCACACTCAAGTGTCCTGATGGGAAAGAGACAGAAGAGCCCCTGCCACTGGCCACACCACCAGCATCTCTGGAGTTCAGGTTGGCAGACTGCTGGGTATCTATTGAGTACTTCTCATCTCAGAAGAGATGACACACTGTCTCATCTCAGCCAGTCTTCACTATGCTACTGAGTTGGTCCAACCCATTTCATAGACAAGAACAAACAAACAAAATGAGTTATAGAGAATGTTACAGATAGACAACAGATAGTAGGCATCACATGAATAAAGTTGGGGCACATTAGCAATTACTCAGGGGTCCAAAAAGAAAGGCTACTCAAGCAAAGAGACCAGCACTAATAAGTTATAGAAATATACAATACAGTCTGTCTAGGGAAGGGTGGCGACTGGAGAGAGTACAACATGAAGAACTTCAGTAAAGGTGACTAAAAATAGATCTAGAATCTCTTCCAGATGATGAAGAAAGTTAGGTCAAGCTGTCAAGCTTGGGCCTCTGCCTCTAGAGGCTGGAGAAGCAACAAAAGAGAGAAGTGGGCAGGCATACAACAATAGGAGTGTCATGGTTGCCACACAATGGACCGCAAGAACCCTTCAGATAAAAGACAGTCACATCATTTTGCAAGCTTTATGAGATAGTGAGTAGCTGAAGAGAGGAAACCACCAGGAAATGATGTGTGGTCAGATGTCTTATTCAAGACAGCCCCTTTGACCAGTGCGAGTATGGTACTAGGCACCACAGAGCAAGATGC
This sequence comes from Rhynchomys soricoides, assembly GCA_019843965.1. Taxonomy (NCBI): domain Eukaryota; kingdom Metazoa; phylum Chordata; class Mammalia; order Rodentia; family Muridae; genus Rhynchomys; species Rhynchomys soricoides. The sequence continues at coordinate 2,998,966 of JADRCH010000134.1, forward strand.
GAGAATGAGGAAGCCACCATGGAAGACGGTATAGGAGCACAGCAAAGGTGACGGGAGATGAGACTTGAGTGGAAGGGACAGGGAAAGAAAAAAGGGATAGATTAGAGAAAACATGAAGGCAGGTGGGACTTCAGAAGTTGGGAGCCCAAGGGATGTAGGGAGAGGGCATGTGGGTCTGTGGATAATTCTAAGTTGACCATGTGGCAAAAACCTTTGGTAAGTCCAGAAGGTAGAGGAGTGGATGCTCAATCAGCTTACAATGCTCAACTAAAGCTAGCAGAAAATCTAGTGGCAGGCTTGAATCCAAGAGAATGTTTGCAAGTTAAGCTGATAAATGCCTATGCTCAGCTCGTCCCAAAGAACTTTATGGAATGTGCCAACAGCTAAAGTCCCACAAAAGGCAAAGAGGCCTTCCTTGAGCTTCTCCATGATTGAGCTCAGTCAAAGACACAGATATCACTAAACTCTGTGATAAGGAATTTCCAAGGTCTGACATAGCGTTGAGAACTGGAGTGTCAGTCTGACTTGCTAACATTTCATGTAGACTCCTCTCACAGCTAGAGCAGAGAAAGAGTTTGATGGCAAATAGTCTGCAGATCGTCCAAGTTGATGGAGGAAACCAAAATGCCACCTAATCAACTGGACAACAATAAGGGAACTAAATAATCACAATAATGATAACTAAGCTCGTCCTTTGGAATGTCACTTTTCAAAGACTCTAGAGAAAGTAGCACCTTTCAGTGTCAGTACATTGTTCAGTCCCCTCTCACCCAGTGGCTCCTGTCTCTTGGGTAATCCCTTAGATAATCTTTAGGTCACTACAAACACTGCAGCTGTGGAATTTCACAGACACCTGCCTGTCTCACCAGAGTGGACCATGAGCTCTAGTTGAGTGGCCTCAAGGACCAAGGAGGTTGTTTCAGTTCGTGCCATCTTCTCTGCAGCCCGTCCACAAAGTCTCATGCATGGAGGCTATGAAGAACCTCAGCACCCTGGCAATCTAACCGACAGTCACACTAGTAGGAAGAGCTAAAACCAAGAACCAAAAAAATCTGTTGGTCTCCAATTGCTGCTATCCTTACCAAGCCCAATGATACTGATGTTACTGAAGCCTCTTCAGAGGCCACAGTGCTGGCCCTCTGGAAGCTGAGACACATGGATTTCCTAAAGAGTCACCAGAGAGAGAACAAGATAACATGCAAGCCGTGCCCCACAGCAGTGAGTCAAGGCTCACGGTAGGCATCCTGGTCCTTCTACACTGCCTCCCACAGTATCCCTAGCTATTTATAAACCCTATCAGTGCACACTGAGCAGATGATTCTGGCTTCCCTCCTGTACTTTAAATAACTAAGTTCTGGGTGAAGGCAAGAGAATGCAAGTGTTATCCAATAGGCTTGGTCTGGTGCATTGTGGACTCCTCTCCTTTCTGCCTCATTATCTTGTGGCTCCTCCTTTGTGTTTCTAAACAAAGGAACATGGGCAGGCAGCCATAGCCTGCTTAATCTTGCCTGCCAGATGGAAGGATGCCAGGCCTCTCCCAAGCCCTTTGGGGAATGATAGCCAAAGTCCTGTGATAGAGCCAGTGCTGTGTGGCACCTCATTCATCCCCTTTGCCCTTGGTTTAGGTAAAACCAAAGCTGGAAGGGTCAACTGACTTGCCCAAGAGCACTCACATAGGAAGAGAAGCCAAAGACTTGAAGTTGGCAACCTTGTGAGCAAAATGGCTCTTGGACACAATAAGTTAGTACTAAAAAACTGGGGCAGGGGCTTCCCTCACCCAGCTGAGGGTTCCCAAGTGAGTAGCTGTTAAAAGAGACAGATGATAACCATGAAAATTGCCAGATCCCTCCAGAGAGAGAGAGAGTTTGATTCTACAATGTATCAATCAGTCAGTCATTCAACAAACACTTGCTGAATGCCAACTCCATGCTGGAGTTTGTGATTATGCTGCAGGTGCAACCATGGATATGGCACAATCCCCAGATGCCCAGCCAACCAGGAGATAGATAAGAGGCCCACCGAAGGCTGTGCACATCCTCCACACCTGTGCTTCCCTCATCCAAGCTAGAGGACAGCTGGAACCTGTGCAATCCTTGTGGTATCTTGATGGAGTCTCAACGCTGTTGAAATATTTATTTGCAACACAGCCCACCCCTGAGGATCTTGTCCTTCAAGATACTGGTAGCCTCTAAATGTCTGATTCTGATGATGTTCCCAGGCAGCAATGCCATGCTGAGTCTGGCCAGGGATGAAAAATAAGTAGATGTTGTAGAGAGAGGCAGGAGGCAGGGGGCAGCAAGGTTGACTGGTTCAGGTCCTGAGGTCATTACTGTCCTACTGAGTGACCTCAGAACAGCCTGTCAACATCTCTGAACTTCTATTTTCCTCCTCATTAAGTTAAGACTGAGTAGAGAGCTCTACAAATCCCTTCAAATGTCCCATGGAATATCTGTGCAACTCTCAGTCCATAGTGCCGGCTTTTTATATAATGACAATGGAATGTGAACAGGTACTGGACCAGGGTACTATGGTTGTGTAGGGAAAGGCAGGAGAGTCTGATCAGGCAGGTTGGCTGTTATCTAGTGCCTAGAGCATCTTGGGCATACTGGTAAGCTCTTTAGCTCAGAGAAGCCTCAGTTTACCCATCAAGAACACCCTGACTTGGAGACATAGGAAAGCTTAAGTGCAACCCGTTTCTTCCACTGCTGCCTCTGTGGTCCAGTGAGGACAGCCCCAGTGCCCTAGGCCTGGCTCTCTATTCCCATGGGCTACTTTCCAAGGGTCAGTTCCCAAGCTCACACCCACTCGTTCTCAGGAGGCAGAGCCCTGCACTGCCAAGCCTGATACCCGGATCAACTGCCAGAGTCACGCCAAGATGGTTGCTTGCCCATCTGAGTCCCACGGTTGCCCTGCCGGAACTTCCTGACGACTTGATCCTCTGACTTCCTCTAACACACCCGTGCTGCGTGCTGGTGGTAAGGCACTGACTTGCCTCCTGGCTCTGTCCTAAAGTGCATTTTCTGCCAAGCCTGCTCCTCCTGCTATGTGTAGCTAGAGATCATTGCATAAAAAGCTCTGTTTTGACCCCTGAGACCTTGCAGCAATATACACTTGCAGCTCATATGTACTTTTCAGTCTGCTTGCCTCCTCCAGCTCTGTTCCTGGAGCACTCAGGGGTTGCTCATGAAATCCCAACGTATTTGCTATGCAGTAGTGGGTCCCTACACAGTATCAAGCCCCACTTCTTCCCTGTCTAGAAACACACAGTGATTCCCAGGTCATACTAAGCAAGCCTGTCTATCAACCTGTGTTCTCCACCTAGCTACCTATACATACTACACTTTTATGAAACCTGGACAGGGAACAACCTGACATAATAGGACCATAGACTACTTTGGGCACACACTGGGCTGTGTTCAAGGCACCATAGGTGCTGTGCTTGCTGAACTCAACCCAACAGCTCCATGACCCAGGTTCTCTGGCTCTCTGTATTTTATAGGCAAGGAACATCTTTGTGTTAATCTCCATTGATACATACCGGATTTAGAATTGTGTTTTAGTTTCCTTTTTTTGTGATAAAATACCCTGTCAAAGCAACCTAGAGGAGAAAGGTTTCATTGTAACCTGCAGTTCCAGGTCACAGTCTATCACCATGGGTAAGTCAAGGTGGCAGGAACTTGAAGCAGTTATCACATCATACCACAGTTAAGAGCAGAGAGGACAGAATTCATGCCTGCCTGCCAATGCCCAGCTCCCTCTCCACACTTACACTGTCTAGGACCCCATGCCTAGGGATATGGTCTCATATCAATTAACACAATTAAGGCAATCCCCCATAGACATGCCCACAGACAAATCTGATCTCGAGACTCTCATCCCAAGTAATTCTAGAGTGCATTCAAATTTACAATTAAAACCAACCTTCACAAATCACCCAAGAGACTGGAGCACTCTTCTGGGGGTGTCTATAGGGATGTTCCCAAAGGGGATTTACTGAGGAAGGACCATGCCCTGGGCTGAGTGGCTGCCTGGAATCAAACAGGAAAAAGGCAAGAAGCCAGCTGTCTGTTAGTTACACCGCTGTGATAAAACATGATCAAAAGCCACTGGGGAAGGAGAGAGTTTATTTCAGCTTTTAGCTCTCAAGTCACAATCCATCACTGCCCACCGTCAGGGCAGGAACTCCAGGCAGGAACGTTGAGGTGGGAACTGCAGCAGAGGTCAAGGGGGCACACTGTTTACTGCTAGCTCTTCATGGCTTTCTCAGTCTGCTTTCCTGTAGCATCCGGGACCACCTACCCAGAGAAGACATCCCCACAGTGGATGAGCCCTTCCACATCAATCATTAATCAAGAAAATGTTCTACAGACTTCCACCTACATGCCAATCTTATGGAGAAATATTCTCTTCCGTCAAGTTGCCTTTTTTTTTTTTTTTTGAGACAGTCTCCTCTGTAGCTCAGGCTGCCCTCAAATTCCCTAAGTCAACAATGATTTTGACCCTCCTTCCTCTGGCCCCCAATGGCTATAATGGGATCTGATGCCCTTTTCTGGCACACAGGTGTACACGCAGATAACACACTTATATACATAAAATTAAAAAAATAAAATAAAAGGAGTGAGATTCTAAAAAGAAGAAGCCAGCTAGAACCTCTCACAACTACTTGTCTTTAGACATAATAATTGAAGCCAAGAAACCCCTTCCACCAATCCCAACATGCCACTCCAACCCCAGCTAGAATGAATGGTGAATCACCAGAGAAAAGAGAATTTACTGGATCTGGGACGTAGCTCTGGCATACTGCTAAATACACAAGTCCCTGACTGAGTTCAATCCCCAGCACCATATAAACTGAATGCGGTGGCACATGCCTTTAATTCCAGCACTTGGAAGCCAGAGGGAAGAGGGTCAAGATCATTGTTGCTGTAAGAAATTCTAGGGCATCCTGAGCTAGAGAATGGCCTGTCTCCAACAAAAAAAGGGGGGGGGGTGTTGTCTGACTCGTTCACTTTCACATCAGGGAGTCACTGCTTTGGAAAACAGAATTACCATGGCGTTGAACTTCAAGGCAGTTGTTTTATTTATTTATTTATTTATTTTTGAGACATGATGTCATGTCATCTACATTGGCCTTAAACTCCCTCTTGATATCTTGTCTCCACCTCCCTAGAGCTGGGATGACAGATTTGCATGACCATGCCCAGCTGCTCAAGGAAGAACTTTAAGGAAAGAAAGAACAATCAATAGAATGAGTTACCATTCCCATCAGGTTCCTTGGATGTGCAAGTGTGTCCTAGCATTCCCAAGGTCTGTCCACCGCTTCCCATAGTGACAGTGAGAAGAATCTACACTCTTGTTTCACATAAAAACCACGCTGCTCACCAGGGTCAGACATCATGGCAAATACATCATGGATAGTCACTGTGCTGATTCCCATAGGAACTCCATGTCCTGGTCACCCTAGGAACCTTGTGAAACCTTCAAGATAGGTTGGCAAGTAACTCAGAACACAAATCCTTTATTTCCCCACACTTGAGGAGGTGAAAATTGTGGCCACCAGGAGATGGCATATTATAAACAGCAGAGTTTACAGCTTTGTCTGATGTTTAGATAAGGGATTCTTCTGTGTTTAATTTTAACATGTTTCTCATAATTCACCATTGTATACAACACTGTGATATCCCACAGTACATACATATTTTTGTCAGCATAAATTACTAGAAATAAGTTTACTAGATAAAATTTTAAGCACAATTTATACTTTGGTACTTGTTGGTAAACTGTTCATTAGAAGTACTGTATTGATTTATACTGTTATATGGAACATTTCTCTACAATTCTCTAACAATTAAATTTTATTATAAAAAATAATGATGATGATGATGAATTATCTCCCTAAATCAAAAGAAAGACCTCAGCATCAGTATGGTAGCTCTTGTGCTTTGCACCTACTATTAAGCTAAATTATGGAGACCTGGGTGTAGCTCCTGATCCAAAGAAGGGTCATCTGTAACTGAGGCTGACACTTCTACCAGTGAGAAGTTAGAGGAGGTGGTATGCTAGCAAAAATATTAACCCAGAATTGCTCCAGTCTAAAGGAAATGCAGGGATAAAGAGTGAAGCAGAGACTGAAGGAAAGGCCATCCAGAGACTGCCCCACCTGGGGATCCATCCCATCTGCAGACACCAAACCCAGACACTATGGCTGATGCCAAGAAGTGCTTGATGAAAGGGGCCTGGTATAGCTGTCCCCTGAGAGGCTCTGCCAGAGCCTGACCAATACAGATGCAGATGCTCGAAGCCAACCATTGGACTGAGTTTGGGGACGCCAATGGAGAAGTTAGGGGAAGGACTGAAGGAGCTGAAGGGGATTGCAACCCCATAGGAAGAACAACAATATCAACCAACCAGACCCCCCAGAGCTTCCAAGGAGTAAACCACCAATCAAAGAGTACACATGGAGGGACTCATGGCTCCAGCTGCATATGTAGCAGAGGATGGCCTTATCTAGCATCAATGGGAGGGAAGGCCCTTGGTCCTGTGAAGGCTCCAGAGTAGAGGAATGCTAGAGGGGTGAGGCAAAATTGGGTGGATGAGTGGAGGAGCACCCCCATAGAAGCAGGGGGAGGGGATAGGGAGTTTGCAGAGGGGAACCTGGAAAGGGAGATAACATTTGAAATGTAAATAAATAAAATAATCAATAAAAATTATTTTTAAAAATATAGGGCAGGAGGCAAGAGCTGATGCAGAAGCCATGGAGGAGTGCTATTTACTGTCTTGGTTCTCATGACTTGCTCCGTGTACTTTCTTACAGAACTCAGGGCCACCAGTCCAAGGGAAGTACTGTCCACAATGGGCTGGGCCCTCCCCCTTCAATCACTAATTAAGAAAATGCCCTACAGCTGGATCATCTCATTTTCTCAATGAAGGTTCCCTCCTTTCAGATAATCCTAGTTTGTGTGTCAAGTTGACACACATCCAGGTGTGTGAGACACACACACCAGGTACTCTTACACATAAGAGTAGCCAGCACATCCAGGCTGCTGAAGGAGAGAGCAGAGATGAAATTTAAACTCAGTATGTCACCTTGACCTCTGCTACCCTCAGGACAAGGTCACTACTATAGATAACCATCCCTCTGCCACCATCCCAGAGCCATGGCCGGGGTGTGGAAGGCCACTGGATAACAGGAACAGGGTTCCCATCACAAGGCACAGATGAGTAGCCAGGGTGCAAGTTCTATGAGTGGCAAGTTCACTCTAACTAGCCCCCAGAGGCTCTGCCTCTCAACTGTGCTGATATCAGCTTGGCCAAGGCTGGGTCTGTAAAGGTGAGAGAGATACCAGCACATTTCAGATGCCTCTCACTCTCAGCAACTAAGACAAACACTCCAGAAACCACCATCTGAGAGTCATCGACTCTGCTCCCCTCCACAAAGAGATGGCCTGTGAGTTGTGTCCTTACCTCCAAGATGTGTGTGGTGGACCAAGCCTACAGGCTTCTCCCAGTGGCCAGGTTAAGGCTTGGAAGCTGACCACACCACCATGATCTTCACAAGCTTCTGTAGATAACACCACAGTAGAGACATGGGTCTGAATCCAGAATTCTCACACCCTCTTTTAGAAGGCTCTGGGAGACCAAGGGTTAGGAACATACCAACTAGACACAGCTTTGTGAGAGAGCAGCCGTCTCCATGGAAGACTGTGACAGGGTCCACGCTCCCACACTCCCTTCTATGGGTCCATCTCAAAGGCTCCTATTTATTTACTGGCAATCAATAGCAATGCCTGAAGACAGAAAGAAAGGTTGTGGCCAAGTCTGAGGAAACAAAAGCAAAGCAAACTGCAGTCCCAAGGTGTGGGAAGCTACTGTCAAAATGTGGAACCAACATGAAGGCAGGGCATCCTTTAGACCACAAAGAAGCCAATGACAGAAATCAGAAGTCACTTTCCACAAAAGTGAGATGCAGCATCTTGCAGGGGAGAAGGCACCTGCGTTCCTAGTACCAACCATGGGGAAAGGAAAAGAGACAGTGAGTAGTGAGGGGGAGAAAGTAGACCAGATGTGGCTGCAGACAGCAGTCTTGTATGTGCAGCCCAGCTCCTGGCAGACTAGAACATCTTAGACAAGGACCTTAACCTCCCTATGTCTCAGCATCTCTTTTCTGGAAACTAAAGGGTTTGGACTACATTGTTCTAGCCCAATTTTGTGGTTCTCAAATCCCTCTCGCCCCCACATCAATATTTCCAAGATAGAAATAGTCCATTCTGTCTCCTTAGCAAGTCACTTCTCAAAGGCTGAGACTGTGTCCTTGTCACCTTGGCAAAGAGCCCTGGAAGGTGTGGGGATAATTGTTCTGCTCCCTTGTTGCTATGGGAACTTGCAACTCCTACCTCCTTGGTGCTAGGACAATAGCTTGCCCTGGGCCGCTTGGTGGTTTGTTTTGTTTTATCTATGCCTGCATTGTGAGATTCAAAGCGTCCACAGAGCTAAAGGGAGGCTTGGGCTTACTCTGTTATTCTGCTTATTTAAAAATTATTATTGATGTGTATACATGCCTGATGTGCAGAGATCAGAAGAAAAGCTGTATAGAGTCCATTCTCTCTCACCTTTATGTGGGTCTCCAGGCTTTCAAAGCCTTTACTGGCTGAGCTATTTCACCTGCTAGCTTTCAGTTTCTCCCAGTAGGACTTGCTGCCCTGAGCCTGTCCCTCACAGCGGTCTTCTGCCTGCTGCTGAGGTGGCCTTTCTAAACACAGACCTCCCCTTCCTACTTAAAATCCTCCCAAGGTTTTCCAAGGGCTGAAGGCCAAGTCTCGAGCCATCAATTGGGCCCTCAAGGTCCTTCCTGAGTTAGCCCTCAAACTACAGCCCCACCACCATGGGAACAACTCCTGTTCTCAGAACAACCCTATAGGTATGTGTCTTTGACACCTTTCTACATCACTTAGCATCTGATGGCTTCCTATGGTACCGTGCAGGGACAGTGAGTCCTGTGCCTTCACTGAGCTGTTCTGAACACAGAAAGCACCAATGAGGGCAATCAGGTCTGAGAGGGTACATGCTCTATTATTGCTAGTCACTGCCAATCAGATTTCCTGCCCCTCTGCCTCTGCTATTTACAAAGCTCCACGAAGAGTCATGATGCCTTGCATGCTCCAAAGCCATGGACTCAGGAAACTTTTAAGTCCCACCAGTGCAACCTATGATGACTGTGGGTTGGTACATGAACATCCTCTACAGGACTGTCGGTGGTAGGTAGACTTGGTTACTTAACTGCTTGCCATATTGTCTTCCTTCACATTAGAGTCTTCTACTCAGAATCCTTAACCCGCAGTCCTGTGCCCACCTCCCTGGCTGACTAAAGATGCAGGAGTGTGGTGAAGATGGTGGAGACCTATCTAAAGGTCCAGGACAGGTCAGGGATGCTCCTCTCTGCTACCCTGTCCCTGTCTCCCTCATCACTGAGAAGCCTTCCCTGCAAAAGACACCTCTCCCCAAGTACTGCTGAAGCCCACACTCTCAGGGTCATGGGACTAGGGCACAGCAGGCCAGGCAGAAGGCAGGAGTTTGCATGAGGCAAGGTGGAGGGGTGGGGCAGGGGTGTGTTGTGTGATGTGGGGGGAGGTGAAGGCTGGTGGGACAGGCAGGGCAGTGGGAGATGGGAACGTGGGGCAGGGTAGAGGCCTGTGGGGCAGGAGTATAAGGTAGGCAGAGTAATAGAATGTGGGGCAGGAGGGTGAGATAGAAGACGAGGTGTGTGGGCAGAGGCAAAGTATGGGCAGCAGGTGACAGGTGACAGGTAGTATAGGGGCCTGGCATCAATCCAACCAAACTTGTCCCTTCCTGAACACAAATCCAATACACCTTTAGCTTCTAGGTTCTTTTATCCCCAAGAGAGGCTCTAGATGAGATCACACAACCGAACAGGACAAGTGTTGCCCCCATAGCAACCCATGGGAGTGACCAGGCATTGCTGTTTCCTCATTTGCTGACTCTAGCTCTGAAGCTTCTAGTAACACCTGCCTTTCCTCCAACATGAAAGGCAATTTATAATGAGTTTCTAATACATCTAGAACAATAAGAATCCTACCCTAGGCCTCTGCCCTGTTGATTGAATTACAATTGTCTTGTAGGCCCTGGAACTGGAATACAGCTTCCTCACCAGCCCTTAAGATCCATGGCTGGCAAGAAACAGAGGATGGCAGCTCATGGCTCCATGAATGGGAGCCAGGTCCCCTATGAAGTGTGTGTGTGTTAGTGATAGCAGAGCTTCTGACTTACACTTAGCTCTTACTTGGCAGCCTCAGGGATATCCAGTATGTCGTAATGGACTGAAGGTAACCTTTAGCCCACAGACAGAGTAGTCAGGTATGTTCAGTGAGCTAGGGATATCAGGACAAGCCTGGGGTAACAAGAAAAGACTATTAGTTAGCCTTTGGTTCAGATGAAGAAACAGGTTCTGAGAATTTGATCATCTTGCAGTTGGTCACAGGGCTCAGAAGAGCAAACCTGTGGCTCAGGTTTACTGTGCTACCCTGCCTTTTAAACTTCAGCCACAGAGCTATAATGTAATTTACTGAACATCAGTCCTATGGAAGGGTTATCTTTATAACTCACTCTACTCACAAAGAGAAAGGCATGGGGATGGCATCCTATTTCACAGATGCTAAAGATGGAATGAGGGGAATTCAAGCAACTTGCTCAGCTTCCTATGACAGCAGACTTCAGAGCCAAGACATGAGGTCAAGTTTATCCCTGCACAAGACAGCAGCCCACAGTGCTTCCCCTGATAGCCTCTCAGACAGGAATGTAGCTCTGATATGGGGAAGACACAGCTACAACCAGCCTTGGCTTTGGGGGAAAGACAAAAGTACAGATCAGGACCCAGGGAAAGAGTAGCTCCTTCCCCATGGTCTCCAAGGTACTGACAGTCTGAGCCATTGGCAGAGATTCCAAACCACATGTGTACATGTAGCCATGGGAACCACATGTGTACATGCAGCCATGCATAACAGTGTGTCACCACTCATTTGGCATACATGTTGGCCACAGAATATGCATTCATTCCTTCCATCTACCCTCCTTGATGTCCCAACTCATCCCAGGCCCTCCTTAGAGAAAGTCACCTTGTTGGGAGTGGTCAGTGCTCCAAGGCTGGGACATACAGTCCCCACAGTATTAAATAGCCTCTATGAGGAGACATTTTCCATCAGAAGAGGTTTCTGGAACTAGAGTGCATATGTTCCTTTAGGGGACAGTCACTTGTGGGGGAACATGATGGTCAGAGGCTGCCTATGAAAGGGTATTGAAATGATGTCATGCCCTGAGCTGCTTGTAGAGATGAAGTGTTCTAGGAAACACCTGAGTCCCAGAGGTCACAAAGGTACCTCAGGAAGCACAGACCTGCATGTCTGAGTGTGACCCTGGGTGCAAATATTAGCAAGCCAGCAATGTTGGGTCTCCTCCTTCGCTCCCCAGCCATCTGTCATGACAGATACCCTTCCTAAACATCAGCCTCACACATGAGTCTTCCTGCCCAGGAAGGCTGTGGATCCAGAGTGATCCTTGCTTTGACTCCTCTGTTTTCCACATGGGTTACATAGAGATTTGGCTGGCATCCCTCTGCTTTAATAAGCATCAACTCCACTTCCATACCCCTGATGTGGCCAGGGCTTAGACTTCCTTTCCTCAGACGTTAGGTCCCACTGTCTCTGACTCTTCAATATCTCCATGTCTCGATTCCATGTCCTGTCCCAGACTCAACTTCAGTCCCCTGAGACCACCATGTGCCAGTTCTCTGACAGTCTCTGGTGCTCCCCTTCTTTGAACGAATAATCCATCTCCAGAGGTGACCAGTGCAAGCCAGAGCCTACCTCTCTCATGCTTTGAAAGGTTAGATAGCCCACTGCCCAGTCAATGAATCCACAATCTTGTTTTGGTTCAGCCATTCACAGATGAAAACCAGTTATGCTATTTGGCATTATCCATTAACCAAAGCCCCAATCCTCTAGATTTAGCATGTAAACTCACTTGTTCCCTAAATAGACCATAGGATCTACTACAGCCAACCCTGAAGGTTGATCAGTGACTTATTCTGGGGACCTCTCTGATGTATAATTTCCTTGGAGATCCCGTTATGGGGTAGAGACTAGAAAGGACTTCAGGACAAATGAGGGTGGATTGGAAAGTCAGATGGGGGGAGGAAGGAGAGTTGAGAAAGTGTGGGCATGTATGTGTGTTAGGCTAGACTGTGAGGTCGGATGGATGGATGGATGGGTGGATAGATGGATGTGGAAGAGGATGAGTAGACAGACAGACAGAGGACTATTTTACTCTTGTCGTTGTCATTTAGTGACTCCCAGGGAGGCAGACAGCCTGACTACACATTTTGAACACAAAGGTATCTTGGCTTTCATTGTCTCAAACTGATTCACTACAGGAGGATCCTGATATTTATGTGGAAGAACTCAGGAGGACCATATGAGATGTGAGGAGAACACTGAGATAGCCCTGGGCCTGTGTGTAGCTGGGGCAAGAGCCACACTGCTGCTGGAACAGGGCTCTAGGATATACCTACAATCTCATCATCCATAGGGCAGGAACAGGTTTTCCCTGTCCCTAGGTCTGCTGCTGAGGACAGGGACAGCGCTAGCCTATTCCTGTCTGCCTTGTCCAATTACAGGCTCAGTCAATGACTCTAGACAGTAAGTGATGCAGATACTTCAAAGCCTGTAGCAGCAAATGAGGCCCAGGGGACAAAGCTTCAGGTGGTTCTTCTCAGCAGGGGCTACTCAGTGTGAAGGCCCAAGGCTCTTTCTTTCTTTCTGGAATTTGCCCAGAGCTCAGGACTCAGAGTGACCAAATTTGCCTCTTTTCTACAATCCAAGGATGGCAAGCCCTGTCCACCTAGCTAAGAAAAGCTCCTGCTTGATATCATTTGGAAAGAATTAAGAAGCACAGGTACCAGGTGACATGAACATCTACATGCTCAGAGCTCTGCCATGCACTGGAAACCACAACATGACTCCAAGTCCCAGTTCTTCACAGTCCCTCCAGCCCTTCATACTGCCTGGATCACCTGTGTTGCTTGGCAGAGATGAGCAAGCCAGGGCTCCAGGCCCTGACCCCTATTACCCACACATCAGTGATGGTGAGGGCCATCATAGTGGAGGGAAGTTATGGCTGAGCTCTTCCATTTCTCCTCCCAGACTCAAGAACTGCCTGCCTCTCCCTGTCTGGTCACTGTAGGTACACAAATAAAGCTGGGCCCTGAGCCATCATTCTGAATTACCAAGTGTCTGAAGGGTTCAGCTGTGAGAGAGAGCACAGGCTGATGTTCTGTCAAGCTTGTTCCTACCCTGTCCTGTTTGCCATGTCCTGGAGGACTACAGACAGCCTACCAGCAAGTGGAAGCAGGCCCTGTCACTCCAGGCCACAGCAAGCATCTCCCCAATGCCACTGGTAAGGTATGAAACACAAGGACAAACCTTCTCCCATCTAGAACATGCTACTTGTTCCTGTAACTCAAGATCTCATGTGACCTGCTAAGGTCTACAGCCTCTACTTCTGTGGTACCCAGAACTGCTGGGGTCTGGACCTTATGGGTCTCCACATTTAATGCTTCTACTTCAACACTCAGACCTTCTGGAGGCCCTGCAGAGGTGTCCCACCCAGTGTGTAATCACATCCCATCCACCATCCATGAGAACTTTGGACATCCAAATGCATTCTGAGTGTAAGTGAGCCTCAGACAAACAGGGGTAAGCACATGAGCCATTGATTGTATGTTCACCTTGACCAACTGCTTTTCTGTATGCTAAAAGTCTACAGTCCACAGTCACCTTTGTAAACTCAACCCATTTATCTTGATGCTGATGGGAGGACGGTCTGCACACATGCACATCTTCCTTGCTAATCATGTCCACGTTCTGATGGACAATGAACACTTTGTGCAGGCTATTGATCATAGTAATGTACAGATGTCTCCAGCTCATGACTTTATGAGCTTCCAATTTTTGCTAGTATATAGGTTGTAGGCATTCAGAAGAGACCCTATTTAAAGTGTGTGTGTGTGTGTGTGTGTGTGTGTGTGTGTGTCGTGAGCATATGTGTGCATGGTGAGCGTGCTGCCCATGTACACCCACAAAGCCCAATGAAGGACATCAAACATGCTGCTCCACCTCTCTCTGCCTCAGTGCTTTGAGGCAGGGTCTCCCACTGAACCTAGAGCTGGGCTGGCAATGAATAAGCCCCAGTGACCCTCCTGACCTTACCACATCCACATCGTGGAGACCACAGGCACAATGCAGCCATGCCTGGCTTCTTTGTGGGTATTATGGGTTGGAACTCAGGTGCTTATACATCACTCTCACCTGCTCTGTCGGTTCCTTAGTCCCACAGTTCAAATCACTATCAGTTTCAAATTTGTGATACAGAGAGCTCATTGTGCTCTGCACTGTAAGTAGTCAGTTAATTACATCATATATTCAACATGTTTACTATAAAAGAGGTTTTGTGCTAGATGCCTCTGCTCAGCTGTGGCTGATGTAAAAAGCATTCAGAGTCCATGGCGAGTAGTCTGGGTTATGCTATGATGTTCTATAGGTTCAGCATGTTGGTTTGGCATAGCACTCTTCCAGATTATTTTCAATTTATGAGGGGTTTAGTGGAGACATGACCCTGTTCTAAGTTAGGGAACCTCTGCTTTGAGTGAGCTGCCTAATAGTCAGAGACTTCTCATCAGAGTATCCAAATAATAGTTGGGTACATGGCTACCTAGGGTTAGGGGTGAGGAGACAATTCCTTGCCTCCCTTAAAGGTAGCTGTAGTCACATGACTACGATCAGGACCACAGGGGATAGGAGGAAGCAGTACACATAACATACTGGAATTGTCTATAGAGGAAAAGGGCATATGCTTTTCCTACATCCTTTTCCTACAAGCTGGAATGCACATGTAATGACTGGAGCTACAACAGCCATTTGGTCCACAATGTTGAAGGCTAATGTGATGAATGATGGCAACAAACTCAAAAGAGCCTAGACTCCACTACGGTGAAACAGACAAGCCATCCACAGACGGTTAAATTCCAGGATTCATAAGTGTGAGCAACAAATGCATACTGAACTGGATCCTGATTAATAGGGCCAGTGTCCTAAGAAGATTCTGTCTCTGTATTGATGTCCAGTGATACACATATTGCTGCTCTGACCCACATACTCTGGCCTCTTTAAGACTCTGATCCCATCTAAATGGAAGGCCAGATCTGCTCCAGACTTGGCCAGGACTTGGTAGGAACAAAGGTCACCTTGGTCCTTGAGTATCCTCTGATCACGTTTTTTCTGGCCAGTTTATCTGTCCCCAGCCACTCCTATAGGTAGCACACAGTACAGGTCACTAATGGCCAAGTGCTAGTTCCTAATAGCCACATTCCTGAACTGTCATAGCTACAACCCTGGTAACTCAACTGAACCCCAAGTCTCATGTCCCCTCCTTTTCCCTCTGGGAGGACCTAGTCTACAGAGATAGGCTTTAGAGGGAAGAAGACAGACTAAGAAAGGCATGCCCAGGCCCTACCTAGCTTGATCTGAACCCACAAAAAGCCCACCTTCCCACCATCCTGCTTTGCCATAGGATGCAGCCAGAAGAGCGGGAGGCCTCCACCACCTTGCGGCAAAGGCTGCTATGAGGGCAATCTTTCATTCTTTTTACTTAAAGGCAGTAACTAGTGACATTCCAGAGAGCCCAGTATCCAGGAGACAAGAGCCCAGGTGATACACACAGAGCATTCCTGCCTATCTCAGGACATAGGCTGACTATGTTGACAGCTGCTAGTCTTGGGCCCCAGACTCTTTTCTCTGTGCTCCTAGAGCTCAGAAGAAAAAGAAAAAAAGGAAGGTGACCACTAATTGATCATGTTGATTTTTTTTTCTTTTCTGGTTTTTTTTTTGCATGTTGGAGGTGGGGAGGCCTTGCCCAGTCTTTGTAAGACTCAGAGCAGACCTAAGTGCCCAATATCAGAGAAATGGATAAACAAAACATGGATTGTATACATGATAGAATTTAAGCTGTAAAGACCAAAGTTATATCATTTTCTGGAGAATGGTTGTGACTGGAGATAATCAAATTAAGTGAATCAGTCTCAGAGAGACCAATATCTTATGCTTTCTCTCATTTGTGGCTCCTGGGTTTTAAATAAAATCATGCCTGTATCTGCAATGTGAAAGAAGAAATGAAACCTTACAGAGGGACCAAAAGGACCAATGGGAAAAGAGAGGGCTTCAGAAAGGGACAGTAAGGAGTATGGTGGGAGAAAGAATGCTCAGCAAATAATACATACAAACAAGCTTTAAAAAGATTTAAAACTGAGAAGCATCTAAGCTCCTCACATAGGGTTCTGAAGCATACGTTTCTCCTGACTGCCACCTCCCTCTCTCTCTCTCTCTCTCTCTCTCTCTCTCTCTCTCTCTCTCTCTCTCCCTCTCTCTCCCTTCTTTATTTCGTTCTCCCTCTCCTACATGCTCCCCCTCTCATTACAAACGAAGCATTCCTGAAGTTCCCCCTTGTCCCTCAGATTCCACTTGTTCAAGGCACTTAGTGCACAAGACAGATCAGCCCCAAGCACATGGGAGTGGGCAGTTTAGAGTTCAGCTCAGCAGAACCTTCTGAAGGGAAATGTTATGGATCTATGCCATTCAAGACAGTAGCTACCAACCTCAGTTTGCTCCTGACCCCCCCTTCCCCCCCAAAATGATCATGCAACAAATGTGGTGGCTCATGTCTGCAATCCCAGTCCTGGAGAGGCAGAGACAGAAACACCTTGAGGGCTCACTATCTAGTCAGTAAAGCTAAACCTCAGAGCACCAGGTTCAGAGAGAAATCCTGCCTCAAAAAAATAAGGTGTAGAGTGACTGAGGAAAATACCTAACATCAGCTTCTGGCCTGACAATACATGCATGGACATGCACCTACACACACACACACACACACACACACACACACACACACACACGGGGGGGGGAGGAGAGGGAGAGAGAGGGAGAGAGAGGAAGAGAAACAGACACACATACATATTTTCTCCAAATACTATAATGAGATCATTCCATTTATATCAAAAAGATTAAACTTTTTCTTCAGTGGGTCAGCTCAGTCTCTGTGTTTCTCCTCACTTGATCTTAGCCAAAAGGCCGAGAGGGTATAGTCTCTGTGTATCTCTCCAAGGAAAAATAAACTAAATAAAGTTGTCTGTATGAGAGTCAAACCTGGTTTATTTCACCCCTTGTATTGCATGCGTCAGAGGTGTGTTACAGTACGAAGTGTTCTCCACCCTCCCCTGAAGGAAAAAAGCAAGTACAATTCCACAATCCACTCCCTTCCTCCCACTAGAGGCTTTCCAGGGTCTGAGGTCATCCCAGAAGCAAAGGAACAGATGCAGTGGGGTGTGTGTGTGTGTGTGTGTTCATGTGCACAGGTGCATGCAGGTCCATGTGCCCTTGCATATATATGCACATGGAGGTCAGAAGCCAACCCTGCAATCTTGGGGTATAATTTTTCAGAAGCTGTACACCACGGTTTTCTGCTTAGTGTGAGACAAGGTAGTATGTGTGTTTGGTGTATCTGATGTACTTGCATATGCATATGTGTGTGCTTGCACTCATACACATGTGTAGAGAGGCCAGAGGAGGTGACCTGCTCTGTCACTCTCTACATCATTCCCTTGGGGCAGGCTCTCTCAGTGAGCCTAGAGCTATTGTGGCAGCCAGCAAGCTCCAGCGAGTCTCCTGTGTCCCCACAGCTCATGGTTTTGTCCATTCTCAAGACCATGTATTCTTTGGGGGTAAAACTGTCACCCCCGGTGATAACAGTGAAGGCAGCCCTGGTACGGCACATCACAGTGCTTTCAGGGCTGAGCACAGGGTCAGGGGAGTCTGCATCCGAAGGCTGTGCTATAAATGAAGTCATCCTAATGGCAACTAGCACTGTGATCCCAGCCCTGTCTCCTGGTGGCTATGAGGTCAAGGCATGTTCCCTTCCTGCGCCCTCCCTGTATGCTTCTGAGAACAAGCTCACAGGAGATGTGACATGCTAAATTGCAGCATTCTGACAGAAATGAAGATGTTTTCTGGTGGTGATATATCTTGACCCTGTCTGGTGCTCACCTGGAAGCCCCTTTCCTCTCAGATCAGGTTCATCTAGCACCTGTTCTGGAAACAACCTCCCCTGACTCCCACCAGCAATGCCAGTGGCTCCCATTCCTGCCAGTGCCCACTCAGCTATATCCTCAGTTGTCTGCTCATCTTTAGCTTACCTCAGCCCCTCAAAGGAGCCACTGAGTTTTGAGTAAACAGTGACCATAAGGGGGAGGGATCCATAGAGATGGAGGAGGGGCAAGGGTTGTCAAGGCACCTACATTTAGTCTTCATAAGTCCTCTGTGGTAGGCCCAATCTGTGACTGCTAGCAGATGCTCCATGGGAACAGAGTAGGGAGGCAGGCAGGAAGAGAAGCCTGTGATGCACAGGTTTAGGATGCCCTAGACGTTCACTGGACAGCTTTAGCATACAGTGCCTTTCATGTACGTAAGGAACAGCTGACTGCCTGATCCCTGGCTCCCAATTCCACCAAGCAGGGATCGAAAGATTAATAAAAAAGAAACGGTGCCCACACTGAACACATGCTGGCTTTCCTGTTGCTATTCCCTGAACAACACAGCAGAGCAACTGTTCCCACAGCATTTGCAAGGGATCAGAGATGAGACGGGGAGATGAGTTAAAGCAAACAAGGAGACCTGCGGGGGTTCCATGCAAATGCTACAGTCATGTAAGGGAGGAGCATCCTTAGGTTCTGCTGTGCTCGGGAACAGGGGTGTTGTGGGGCCAATCACCTATAGACAAGGAGTACAATTATATTTGGATCACTCCCCTGGAATATACTCAAATGTTTTGTCCACAGGTTCCTAGTTCATGAAGGCTAGCCTGGAACTCAGTTTGGGAACTGGTGCTGTCTCAGCTGCTGTGTGGCTGGAAATGTGGCTAATTCCCTGCAGGAGCTTATCAGAGTTTGTCAGTAGAGGCCATACTGAGGGAGAGGCAAGCACAGCCAGACCAAGAGCAGGCCCCTTCCCATGCCCTTTGGAATGGGGCTCATTGAATCCTATCATTACCCCAACAGTGTGTGTGTGTCATTATTACCATTGTAGAAGTGAGGATCAAGACCCACACAGGCTAAGAAATCTGGAGGCATTAAGAATCAAAACAGGGCTTCCGGGTGGTAAGACATGCTTGGGGTCCTTGAAGAAGCACTGGTTGCCTATGTCCGGCCAGGAGCAGACTTAAGTGTACTCAGACACCATCATTCATGCCAGCCACGGTGCACAGGACCCAGGCCCGCTCTCTGGCAGCCTTTGTAAGTTTTAACTCAAGAACACATTGGGATGCAGTGTAAACAATTGCCAGGAAAAGGTTAACTACCAGCTTAATCCCCACTGAAGACCTCAACTATATAATGCAAGAACAGGCAGGTCTCCATGTGTGTGCAACTGCAAGCAATGACAAGGGAGAGTCTCTGTGACCAAAGCCTCTCTGGGCTCTGCTTGCTGATGCTGGCCTGTCATTCTCTGCAAAGGAACCACCCGCATTCTACAATATCTAAGAAATGGAGTTGGGTGCCTGGCCATGACATTCGGTGGCACCTTCTATAGCTCTGTATATATTTGAGAAGTTGTCCCCAGCTCTGCCATGAGAGGCCTTCAAGTCTTACACAGAAGGTGGACACAGTGGAGAAGGCATTTCTGGTTCTGGTCTGGGTAAGAACCCACTCCTTCTGGGTTGGAGCTAGTTTGTTTCTATTACCCCAGGCATATACAAGCATTTATACAGCACCCACTGTATTCCCAGACAGGTTTTAGATTCTCCCTGGTCCACAAAGCTCAGTTGAAACCTAGAGAAGTTTTCATCCCAGCTAATGATGAAGGCGTCTGGGACTCTAGAGACTGCCGAGATTCCCTATAGCACAGGGAAAGCTGTACTGTCCGGGGCTGTATGTGGAGCTGACAGCTGGATTGTGACAACTCTGACCCAGTCTCTCCTCTTTTTCCAAGCACTGAACTGTCATGTCAAGGTAATAACTGCCCTCCCTTCCCTAGGTCCTATGGCTCATTTTGTCCTTCACAGCACCTACTATTGACTATATGGTGCTCACTGCACAGCTGTGTGTCTATTTCCTTGGTCTATGGCAGACACTAATGCAAAAGCTCCACTGTCACTCCCATTCACACACAGTGTCCTGGGGATAGCACATATGCAGCACAGTGAATACTGGTAAGACTATCTGCTGAATGTGTAAATGAGCTAAAGTGGCCAAAGGAGCAGTAAGGAGCCCACATGACACATCTCCCACCAGGATGAAGTCAGGCCACTGTGCTTGAGTGACCTAGAGCTGCTTAGGAAGAGGGAACTTCAAATGAGGGGCAGCCGAGATCAGATTGGCCTGTGGCCATGTCTGTAAAAGAATGCCTTGATTGATGACTGGTATAGGAGGGCACACTCCACTGTGAGGAGTACCATTTCCTGGGCAGGTAGAACTGCACTGTTTAAGGAATCGAGTGATCCAGAGAGCAAGCCAGTAAGTAAAATTCCTCTGTGGTTTCTGCTTCTACTCCTGCTCAAGCGACTGCCCTGATTTCTATCAATGGTGGATCAAGAACTTTCCTCTCCTAGGATGTTTTTGGTAATGGTGTTTATCACAGCAACAGAGAGTGAACAAGGGCATCCATAGACACATTTCAGGGGTCTTTAATGAGTTATGTCAAGCAGTTGGCTCCAGTGTCTTGTGGCTCCAGGGTCCAAAGGAAACAGAGAAGTCAATTCCAGATCATAGACTGGTAGTGAGTCTCAGGACATCTCTAAGGAACATCAAAGTGGGGGTGGTTTGGGAACTAGGAATCCACGTGGATTCCTATACTAGGTTAAATAGCATCCCTCTAAATTCATATCCACCCAGAACTTGTGCCCTTATCTGCAAATTTGACCCTTCACAAGAGATGTGATTAGTTACAGAGACATCCTTCTGGAATAAAGTTGGCCCTGTTCCTATGACAAGGTATTCACAAGAAGAGAAAACAGAGATTTGAACATGCATATAGGCAGCATCAGAAGATGCTGATGGACACTGCAGTGACACAGCTATAAATCAAGAATGCCAAATGTTCCCAGCAGACACCAAAAGGGAGCAAGAAAGAGTCTCCGCTGTTGCCTTTACTGGGACCCCAGTCCCACTGGTACCCTGATTTCAAACCTCTAGCCTCCACGCTTCAAAGAATAAATTCCTGCTGCCTTGAGCCACCCACTCCTCAGTACTTTATTTCCAAGGAAGCCCGTGGAAACTGATACGCCCACCCAGTGCACATCCTGCCAGGCTTACCTCATTTCCTTAATGCAATTTCCAGAGCAATAAGGAAATGGGCAAGCTTTCCTTCACAGAGATGCCTCCCTCTGCCACAACCTCCTCAGACAGTCCCATGGCCAGAGAGAGGAGCCTGCCTGGAAACACATCTCTACCTGGCAGGATATCCCTCCCCTGGGACTCTGTTCCAAAGATCCCCTGCACCTAACAGGACAGAGGAGAATCCACCCTGAGAGAATGCAGTGCAGAGCATGGGAAAGCTAATCTGGTTTGTAGTCCTTCTCTTCACAGCTCTATCACTCTCACCAGACTCAGGCCAGTGCCAGAGCATCAGTGCCAAGCTAATGGATAAAGTAAAACTGTCAGCACAGAAGGGCAAACTCCAATGTTTGGTTGTCTTGTTTAAGTCCAGAGAAGGCTAGGGATGTGTCTCAGTTGGCAGAGTGCTAACCTAGCATGCACAAAGCCCTGGGCTCAATCTCTAGCACTCAGGAGGTGAAGGCAAGAAACTCAGAAGGTGAAGGTCAATCTTAGCTACACAGTAAGTCTGAGGACAGCCTGGGCTACATGAGATCTTGTCTCAAGAGAAGAAAGGAAGGAGGGAGGGAAGGGAAGAGAAGGGAAGGGAAGAGAAGGGAAGGGGAAAGGGAAAGGAAAAAGAAAGGAACAATCAAAAAGTTTGGGGACACACCACCCGCATTGTGGTTTAACACTAGACATGTGCACTATGCATGCTGCGCCCTGTATGTGGGCAACCCCTCACCTGCCATCCCTTTCACCTCTCTACAAGATGGCATCCTGGAGTAAAGCTTTGAAATAGAAAATGTGAGCCGCTCACCGGCTCCAGCTCTACCCTCAGTTGAATTTTCTTTTAATCTCAGTTTGTGGGTGGAAGTTTTGCCAAGTGACTGCAGACTATGTCAGCAATCCTGCATGTACCTAACATCCAGCAGTTCGTTCCTAACAGTGGCAACTGGTTGGCATCTTGAAGACCAAGAAGCCGTGAAGCACGTGCTTATCTGTAAAGAACAAACCCTTCATGGGGCGTTGGTGTCCCCTCCATTGTCTCAGGCTAATAGGTTGCTAATGCCAGCGATGAGTGACAGATATGTGTGCATGAAAGCACTATGCTGAATCACCCCAGATATTACAGCTGGCGCATTTTACAGCTTAAACAACATAAAGAAAGCAGTGTTGGGCTTGTATTAATAGCAAACACACTTCTCTCCAACCCCAGCAACTGCTGAGCACATGCTTCAAGAGTATCAGGCTGAAGCGACACTGTTGTCATTAGTCTTCAGGAGACCACAGGACTCTGAGACTAATGCCTCTCCCAGGTGTCAGGACGCTGGCAGTGGTGGCCCTTGGAGACTGTCCAACTCAGCTGTTTTCAGGCTGTTTCTAGAAACTCCAGGATGACACCACCATGCCACCAGCATGCCTCCAGATCCCCAGTAACAAGGAATACCTCTGAACCACACATCCCTCCACCCAGAAAGATGGCCACTTGTTTTGTTCTGGGAGTTAGCATTCTTCAAAGAGTTACCTTGGGTTATCTTACATGTAGGAATTATTTCTCTTAAGCACAGAGTGTATACGCAGAGATCAAATTCCACGTTTGTCTCTGCTACTTACCAGCTCTGTGACTTTGAGAAAATTACTTAACTGTTCTGTGCCTTTACCTGGAAAAATGAAGGTTAGCAGTAGCTACATCCAACAGTGATATTGAGATTATATGAGTCGAGTCAGTATTTGTGAGACACAGAACCGGGTATTGTGCATGCTAAGCATTAGTGTGGTAACTATTATTTTGTGTCTACACTAAAGGGATGGGGGATGCAGGACCCAAGGCAACAAAGTAACTGTCTGAGGGTACATGGAGGGTGGCTTCCATCCTTCAGTTCCAAGGACAAGATAGTGTCACATCAGATGCCTGGCTCTAGTGACCACCCATCTACCATAGACATGTGTTGATGTCACAGCTGGCCCTCTGTACCCACTTGAAATGTCCCTTTGTGGGACTGCATGATGGAACGAGAAGACAGCTGAGACAGGGAGTTACATGTGGACCAGAAACAGAGGTAGGACAGATATTGGCCGGAGGCAGGGGGAAGAGGAATGTGGACCAAAGGTAGAAGGTGGGTGGAGGCGGACTGGAGGCAGGGGATGGATGGTGTAGACCAACCCACACCACCATCTGAGCCAGGGTCCCCACGCTGGCACCCACTTTTTGCCACGTGTCTAGAAAACACACACCCATCCCATCCCGGCTTGCAGATGCTCGTTCCTTCCACGCATCATGATGCTTCCCAGACAGAGGCTGGTAATGCATCCTACAATCAGTGTGAACTTTCAACATGGTGTTTTTGTAAATCACCTCTGAAGAGTATTATTAAATCAATGATGAGTCGTACAAGTGGCAGCATATTAAAAATAGAGATGTACCTTGTCATGGATGCAGTAGAAGTGTACTTTTTCTAGAGTAAAACAAATGAGGGAAAATGCCTCAGAAATGCTGTTCAGTGCCTGCTGGGGAGGAGTTGGAATGCAAGCATGCTTACAGCTTGCACATCCTTGGTGTCAGGTAGGGTGTGGGGGCTCTGCGGAGGGAACACTATGGCCTCCAGGATGGGGTCAGGTATGCCCTGGGCAGGCAGAATCTTATACTTGGTTGGAGTCATTTAGCCTCAACACTCTTCTTGCCAGGCTCTGGAGATGGAAAACTCCACCTCACCCCACTGTTTCCCTGCCAGAAGCTTCAGCAGTCTGGGCCTGAACACAACTAGGCTAAGCAGGAGCTGGGTTTATCCAGCCGCCCTAGCCAAGATTACATACTCAAGGTAGGAAATGGTCCCACCTGTCTACCGATTCACAGGCTCAGCACCAGCTCAGGGGAGAATTAGATCCTCCAGGAGGAAGTTCCTGCAGCTCCACATCATAAACCCACAGTCAAAGGCACTGCCAAGCTCACTCTGGAGTCTACAGCATTCTTCACCCTTGCCAGAGATGTTTCTAGACAGGGCATGCAAGCTCAGCCCTGCCTGGGCATGAGCCTCACCAAGTCCTCTCTCAGCCTCATAGAGGCTCAGGAGGACAGTGAAAGAGATGAGAGACAGTGAATGCTAGGAATGCAGCCCGGCCATGCCCATCAGGTTCTCTCTCACACCAGTTTAGACATGACCCTTGCCTGGAAAAACCTATGCAGCTTTGAAAGATCAGCCC
This sequence comes from Rhynchomys soricoides, assembly GCA_019843965.1. Taxonomy (NCBI): domain Eukaryota; kingdom Metazoa; phylum Chordata; class Mammalia; order Rodentia; family Muridae; genus Rhynchomys; species Rhynchomys soricoides. The sequence continues at coordinate 3,023,591 of JADRCH010000134.1, forward strand.
CTGTCACCTCCATGAGGCCTTCCCTAAGACCTCCCTCTCTCATCTGGTCGCCTCTGCTGCTGATATATGTACAGCGTGGGGTCTCATTTCTCCATCTATTGTATGCCTCAAGCTGTAACTGTCAGCTTCTGTCCCCCATGGGGATGAGGCTCCACAACAGCAGGGACAGCAGTAAGGCTGTTGTTGTGTTCCCAGCCCCCCAGAACAAATACTCACACCAAGTGTACATCTCCATGTTTAATGCACCAAGAGGGCTGGACGAGATGGAACAGACTTCCAAAACATGGAAACTACTAGTCGGAAGCAGGTTCCAGAAATACAATCATAGCATGCAAGAATAATTGTAATTATGTGCCTCTTCCACATCAGGGGCCTCAAGCAGGCTAAGCCACTTAGCTCACCAACTAGGACACAACGGCTTAAAGGCTGGGAACAAACGGGTTTCCCTGGGAAGAGGCCAAGGTTCTCTGAACATTTCCTATGGGAGAATCCTTTATCAGCCACAGGGGAGTTTCACACTCTGTCCACCAGCTCTGATTGTCCCCTGTGGCCAGGTTCCATGGCAAGTGCTGTGGTGTGGGAAACAGGGCAGCTCACCACATGTTAAGCCCAGCAGCAGCAATTGCAGGCAGGCTGTGCACCCACCCACCTCCCTGCAGGTCCAGGGAACAGAGTCCCTGGATCTCCCACCATGCTTTCCCCCATGGCTCTACTGACCTTCCTGCCAGGAACAAGGTGGTATTGGCATATTGTGTCACAATTCCTCCACTTGGAAGTTGAATAAAGTTTGCAGCTAAACTGCCCAAGGTCTCACCCGGAAGAAGCTACTTGGTCGACACGCCTGCCATGGAAATTCATTTTATTTAACCTTTCCTTTGGTGATGGCCTTTTAACGAAAAAGTCACTTAAAGCTTACAGTGCAAAAATACATTTGACCAGAATAATGCATAACCCAACGACCATTTGCCTTTGCTTATCAGTTCTTGGTTCATTCATCATCTTTATTAAAAATCCATGAAGAAACACAGCCTCTTAGTCCTGGGCACCTTTTCCAGAGAGGCAAGGAAGGGAGGGAGGGAGGAATGGAAACACAGGTTCCAGAGTGGGCACAGTCAGGTCTCCATCAGCAGCTCTGGAAAGAGTCTTTCCTCCACCCACAGCCCCATCCAGCCAACTCCACATTCTAGAACTGAAATATCACCCCTTTCTCCCCCAAAGGAAGCATCAAGCTATGGGCAAAGAAAGTGGTTGGGACTGGCATAATTCTGACCAGAATCCTGCATAGCCAATGATAAGAAGGTACCCTGGGGCAAGTTATATATGCCTTATGACACTCAGTTATCCATTCTATAATGGGTATAATAAATCTGAATTCATAGAACTATTTATTCCTACAGATAGGAATAAATAAGAAAGCTAATATAAATGTCTGATGAAGCCAGAAAAGGTCCAATGTCTGGTAAAAATGCGCTTCTTCATTAATTCAGCCCCCCCCCCCCCAGGACATCCCCAAGGAAAGCCTTTCTGCTCCAGCTCTCTCACAGAACTATGCAAAAAAAGAAAAAGAAAAAGAAAAAAAACTTTCCTAAAGCTTTCCAGGGGTCATGGGTGTGGCGCTGCCTCTGGAAATTTCCAAGCAGCAAGGGAGTGAGCCACTGCTGGGCAGAGCCAACTAGAGAGCAGCAGTCTATACAGAAAGTGGAGGTGAGAACAGGATGCTGGGAAAGAGACAAATACATGGCGACACCCCACCTTTCCATCTCACCTCCGGACAGACTTGTGAGAGGGCAGCTATGAAAGGACCTCAGTGTTCCCAAGGAAAGCCACACCCTAGAGTAAAGGACCTGCTCAATGCCCCACAGTGAATGGCTTTGGAGAGGGCTCTGGCCAGGCCACCTAAGTGCCTCCTAAGACACACTTGTAACCCTTTCTCTTCCTTCCTCCTTTCCTTTCTTTCTTGCTTTCTTTGTGTTTCGTTAAACTGTTTATCTGTGACAGGGTCTCACACTGTATCCCAGATCAGTCTTGAACTTACCACATAGCCTAGATTTGCTTCAAACTCAAGGCAATCTTCCTGCCTCAGCTCCCAGATTATAGGACCAATGTCTACATTTCACTTGCTAATGTCACCCTAGCAAAGTAGAAAGGGTATCTTAAACAATGGGAACTTAATGTCTCACCTCTCTGAAAGCTATAAACCCTAAACCACTGTGACAGCAGGAGGGGGCATGTGATGGCTCTGCCAGAAGGATCCGTCTATCTGCCCCTCCTCACATCTGTGGATTATATCTCCTTCTGTTCTCTTCCGTCATGCTTTCCCCATGCATGTCTGTCTGTGAGAGGTTTCCCAGTCCCACTGTATTAGGGCCTTTCTTTGAGCCCTTCTTTAATCTGCTCTAGAAGTATTTTCAGTCAGCTGAGGTACCAGGGTGCAGAATCCCATTAAATCTGAATAGAAGGATCCAATCCATACGTCAACCCTCGACGCCTGCCTGGCCTCCCAGTACATAAAACTGGGGCTTTGGGTCTTATTCAAGAAAACCCCACCACTGTTACCAACATTGATCTAGGCTCTCCCCTCACTAACACCAACCCTGTGCCATACTTCACAGTCCACTTCAGAGTTCTGGAGGTGGTCCCATGAGGGCTTCTGCAAGAAGCAGAGTGAGCCTGGAGAGGAACACAGTGTTCATTTATCATAAAATGCCACCGGGGGAAAGATCCACTTAAATTCATCCAAATATAAGTGCACATTTTAATCCTCATTTTGGTGTTGGGCATCTGCAGCCTGACAGAAGTCATTTTTCCTGAGTCCTGTGCAAGAAAGGGGCAGGGTAAATATGAACTCGAGGTTGCCTCTTTCACACTGCCCATCTGAGGCTGCATGTGGAAACTGAGTGGTCCTCGTGCACAGATCTGAAGGGAGAAAGGCAGGACTTCTGGGTTTCCTATGAGAGCCTCTCTCCACGAGAGAGATTCTCCTGTTATTTGGGGCTTCAACTTCACCTACAAACAAGACTGCCCTGTTCAATGTCTGGGTCCATGTTGCCTGGTTCAAATCGGCTTCACTCTGCACCTCCCTGCATCTGGGGACTCAGCTGTCCCTGACTTTATTGCTGAACAACTTCAACTCAGCCTGCAATCTCTTCCCCCAGAAGCTTTGCTCCATTTGTCTAAATAAGGCCCCTTGGCAGAAGCACAGGCAGGAGCTGGGAAGCCAGCCCCGCTGCCTCCTCACAGACACCCCAAAGCTGCTTCCGCTTCCGGACAGCTTCCAGCCACCAGCCCCAGGGGTAGTTCCCAACTTGTGAGCCAGACACTGAAGCTGCAGAGAGATTTAAATACTCAGATGGAGCTAGCATTAACTACACCCCTCTCTCTGCAGGCAGAGAACCACATTATCTGACAGTCTGTATCTTCCACAAGGAAAGAAACTGAGGCAGGGAGTGAGAGAGATCATACCTGGTGTGAGGTTGAGGTTAGAGCCTAATAGGATTCAAACTCAGGCCTCTCGTGCCAAGTCTAACACGCCTCCACCCGGCCGGGTGTCCCTAACACCACACTCTTGTGGAAACTATTCTGAGAACTCAAAGCCACTCTTTTCTATCCAGGACTATAAATATCTAGAGGGAGATGAGATGAGAAAGCAGACATTCTTTCCCAGGATTTGGGAGCTAATTTTTTTTTCAAAGCTCCCAAAAGTATTTTGAGTTCTGAAAGGCAGAAACCGTAAAGAGGATTTTACGGGTGGGGCGTGGGGAAGGCTGGGAGGGAGCTCCACTCATAAGACATGAGATGCCGTGGCCACCATGGCTGGTACCAATGACCTGAAAGCCAAGAAGGAAGTCTCCGATTCCAGAGCTGGTGAAGGCCAAGCCTACCATCTGTACTTGCCTACTTCCTGCAGCAGCCTCTTGGGGTTACAGTGTCCCACTGTTAACCCAGTGTTACAACTAGGGAAACTTAAGCACAGAGCTAGGTGCTTGTCCAAGGCCACTGAGCCTGTAAGCTTTCACCCCAGAATGTAGAACCCCAAATTCCAGCTTTGTGGCCATTCCTCACTGCCTCTAGTGAACTGGCTCTCCACCCAGCTCCTGGAAAAGCAGGCATTTTCCTGGGAACTAACACTGGAAATCCAAAGACAGCCCTGGAACCCACCCTACATCCACAGAGGGCTAAGGAGCCAGGGAGTGTGGAGCTAAAGCAACTCCTAACAGCTCCACTGCCTGCACACCTTTTACTTCTGAGTTTCCTGTTCTTCCCTGTTGCCCTCTACACTCCCTCTGCCTTGCTCTAGGGCTGCAAGAGGCATTGCCTCAAATGCAAACCCAAAAGTTGCCACTGCTTCGCAGAGTACTGCCATGGCCCCAAGTCCAGAACAAACTGGTTGCTAATCGGGTTGTTGGAAACTGGATGCCAGTTTTCCTATGAAAAGTGTCACGACCCAGCCCACAAAGCACTTATCCAGAATGAGCTCAGCTGTATCTACTTCAGGCTGCACTGCCCATAGACACTAGCCATGTTGACTACTAAGTTAAATGAGTTAATTAAATTAAAAAGCTGGATCAGCCACCTTTTGAGGGCCCATAAGTGACAAATGTCTACTGAAGGTGTGCTAACCACTGCAGATGGAGATACTCCCCTTTGTTGAAGAAGAACTTTGACTTCTTTGGATAGCCCTGATGTGGACCAAAGACAGAACTACTCCCACACTGCACAGGACAATGCATTCCTTCAGAGGGAAAATCCTGGTCCCCTGATACACTAACTCTTCCAAGAGAAATCATGGTACCCTGCTCTCACAGATTCTGGTCTGTCGCACAGGTGACACTTCCTAATCACGAGACCACTAGTAGGTGCCTCAGTTTCTTCATCTGGACCAAGGGGACAATGTCCTCCTTCCAGGTCCCTGTGATAACAAAGGATGAGATGGGCGACACAGCAAGTGCCCACTCTGCCTCTTTCCTATAGCACTACCTGCCAGGCAGTGGTGGCTGACCCTGTCTAGTTCTAATCAACCACCAGTGATAGCTGCTAGACGAGACGGCTGGGGGACTCACTGGAAAGGAGAAGTAGAGAGAATAGATACTGCTCAGTTGTGGCCTCAGTCATCCTCCCTCCAGCCCTTGTTTTGGTCCCTGCATTATATTGATGTAAGGCCACATGAAAGCATACCTCAATAGCAGGCACTGGAAGGGGAAATAGCAAGAGGAAGAGAAGGCTGAGCATCGCACCAGGCAGGCCCGAGAAGAGGGGAGAAGCCCTTCAGCCACCAAGAGATCCAGCCACTCATTCAACAAAGGTGAGTAGTCCTCCAGGACCTATGTTTAGTGCAAAGGAGACAGGTGAATACGCATGCTCTTCAATCTCCACAGATAGTGAGGAGACCAGTAGAAACAACGTCAATGTGCTCACAGGCCAAGTGCTTGTTCCTTAGAAGGTCCAGAGGCTTTAAGAGCTTAGAAACTAGATGGTAGGTAAAGGTTTCCAGGAAGGAAAGTGGGAGGAATGCAAACAGTTTCCTGGAGGTGCTGTTTGAAAGACAGGGTAGGGAGGTGTTTGGGGAACAAGGAATAAAGACATAAAGCTGGGAGCTTTCTGGGGCCGAGTGTGAGATGTGGATAGAGTCTGAAGTCTTGGGGAAACATGTTAGGGAGACTGCTGGTGTTGGTGTGCAAAGAACACTTATACAGTAAGGATCATTTATGCACTTTAAAGAGTTGGAAGCTTTGCAAAGTGAGTCTTGATTGAGCCCCTGAGATTATGTAGGGCAAATACAGAAGTTGGATAACTTTTCCTTGAAAGATCAAATAGTAAATATTTTAAGCTTTGTGAGACATCTCTCCCATAACTATTCATATGTGTAACTATGTGGCCAAAGAAGCCACAGAAAAGGCATAAGTGAATGAGCATGGCCATGTTTCAAAACTTTATTCATAGCCAGGCATGGTAGTGCCTACCTTTAAACCCAGCACGTGTTAGGCAGGGGCAGGTGAACTGTTTTTAGTTTGAAGTTAACCTTGTCTACACAGCGGGTTCCAAGACGGCCAATGCTATCCATACCACATGATGCTGTCTTAAACATTTTATTCATGAACATAATGTTGCTGGCAAGATTTGGACAATGAATAAAAGAATGATCATGGTTGTGTTCCAAAACAGCTTTACTGGTGAGATGAAATAGCCGCAGGCTTTTGCCCCTGCTATAAAGAAACTCTGTGGGACCAGTGGGCAAGGGATAATGGAGTCTACAGACGACGGTGGGTGTGGTAGCCATTTTCTGAGTATGGTTAAGTACACAGTGGCTCTGTGGTTCTGTGGTAAGCATATAGTGGTCCTGTGGGAGAGCGTCATTGTCCAAAGGTGGCTCATGCAGAAGTGTTTACAGCAGTGTCATTAATTCCCAAAGGATTCTTGGAGGTAATTGGCATGCACACAGAGAGAAAGATGAGACAAATGTGCTAAAATATTAACAATGGAAGTAGGGCAGGGGCCACAAAGATGTCTTTACATGGCTCTTGCAACTTCTAGGAAAGTTAGAAATCCTTCTAGATAAACTGTGGAAGGAAATTGAGAAACTTGAACAACTTCCTTGGAGGGAGAGGTTCTCATGGGCAGACTTCTGCAAACTTGCTCCAGTCTTCAGACTGGAGCTTATCCTGTGCAGAGTTGGCTACAGGGGCATGTTTGATCCTGTCTCTTGCCTTTCTGCTTTTTTTTTTCATTACGAAAGGATGCATGGATGCAAACATGTGTGTGAATTCCTAGCTCCTACTTAGATCCCTGTTATCGAATTCCTGTTTCCACCCAACCAGTTTTCTCTTGAAATATGTGAGAGAACAAGAAGCCATTAGGGCCATTTAGTGCTCCCCAGTGCAGAATGTCCCCACACAGTCTTTAAAGGCATTCTGTTCACAGGCCACCTGGAAGCTCGCAGGTGATTTGTGAGTGGCTTTCTGCTGAGCCAGGAGCCACAGACACTGTTAAAAAGGTTGGCAACAGCACTTCTCCAAGTAACCCAGATCTGAATCTCCAGCGACACTGACTGCAGACTGATTTCCTAATTCTTGATTTATTAGTAATCAATAGCACGAGAAACACTAACACCTCCATTAAAGTAGACAGCCATTGATTTCCACTGAGAAGGTGGGACTGTTTAGAAACTCGGTAAATCAAAGAGCTTCTGTTTTGATTTTGCATCTGTCAAAGCAGGACTGCAAATCACAAAAGTTGCAGTTCCTGGAAAGGGGGCGAAGGAGAAGGTGGGAACGACCACCCTGGACTCTGACCTTCTCTCATCCGTTTCCCTGCAACGCAGGCACTGAACTCAGCATTGTTTCATCTCCTTCCCTTCGAATTACATTATACTTTGGTCCTTGAATGTTTCTCAAAGTCCTACTCCCATGTGCTAAAATAAAGGCTTGGCCCCCAGCCCACATCACTACGGGAAGAAAGGTGAGATAAGAGGTGACAGAAAGAAGGAGATATTGGGACCCTGGGCTTTTCTTCTCTTTTCCCTCTTTTTGCTTCCTAGCTACTATGAGCACAGACTTCCTCTGCATCAGGAGCTTCCACCATGATGCCATGTGCCCAAGCAATGGAGCCATGAGACCATGACCTAAAGGTATGATCCAAAATAAGACTTTTCTCTTTATAAGTTTATCTATCTAAAGTATCTGCTACAGTAACAGAAAGATGATCATCACCTCCTGACTTACAATGACCCACCCCAGTGTTAGGCTCTGCCATGTGACCTATTTTGGCCAAAAGAACACAGACAGACTTGGAAGTATACCTGGTCTGAAGAGAAGCTTTAGACGTGACTATGCCACATGACTCCGCCTCTTGGTCCTCTCAGCCTCCTTAGAATGAGCATGTCCAGGAATGAGAAATTACATGGAAGAGAACTGCAGCCAGCACTCAGCCTAAGACAGAATCAAGCTTTGCTTCACAAGCCACTGAGCCTCGGGGCCATTTGTTAGGCAGCCACATTTAGAGGCAATCGACCAACCATCTTCCAATCTAGGAGAACTGCAAGGAGTTACAGGGAAAGGACTTCTAGCCCGCGGTTAACATCCACTGTTGCTCAAGGCCCAGATCGGGCTCCACACTCACCTTGACACATTTTCTCCTCATTTATCTGCAAGACTCCTCAAGGAGTAAGGTTCCCAGTAGTACCCTCAGTTCACAACTCATTCCTGCCAGAGAGTCTAGCTGAAAGGAAAAGATAGGCTTCATGTTCCTTCAGCAAAAGTCCCGGCCACCCTTTCCTTCTCTTGGGTCAGTGACTTGCTTAGGGCAGATGGATACTCACCGTGTGAGTATTCTAAGAACTAGATGCTTGGGTTCTGATCCAAATTGAGTTAATAATCATGTGACCCCTTGCTCTAGTCTCTAGGGACCTTGAGCAAGTACATCCCTGTTTGAACTGATGGGTGATTTGCAAGCCCAGTTCTAGGTTCCTCATGGAGGCCTCAGCACAGAGAGATAAGAAGCCTGTGGTCAGGAGTCCTCATCCCACCCTGCATCCCATCTTCCACCATCCAGATACGTCTTTGTTGGTCTGTTGAACACACTCAGCTTCCAGGTGAGATGTTGCTTAGTCATAAAACTCTGTGGTGGAAGACATTTCAGACCACCAACCAGGTGATTATGAAAGGCCTTCTTATCGATGGTGAACAGGGACTCACCCAGATGCCTGTTCTGCCTGTGTGCTAGAGTATGCCACCTATTTTCACTTCCTCAGAGGTTCACTGACTTCCGGGGGGGGCAGCAGTGGTAAATGTCTGACAAGACAGAAGATAGCAGGGAAGACTCACGGAAAATCAACCAAGAAAGTGAACTATAGAAGATTGAAAGAAAACAAGACAACCCATCTGGGTGATGCCACTGTGGAGGGAGCTCAGGGCTAACTTTGCATTTGACCTTTACCCTCTCTTTATAGTCTTTGGATGAGACAGTATCTTCCTGGCCCTAACCTCCCAACCTGGAAAAGGGCTCTCTGGAGTCAGTCTTTCTTTCAGGTCACATTTCAAAGCTAGTGTGCCCTGGAAGCTATTGTAACATAGAGCCTCACGAGGATATTGGTTAAGAAGTCCCTCCCATTCACCCTTCCTCTCTCTCCTCTTCCCTGTGAATTTCTGTAAAAGACTTTGTTCTCCAGGAGCTTGCAAGCCAAATCTATCTACCCAAGGGAAAGAGAGCTTTGAGTTTCTCAATGTGCCCTGTAGAGGACCCGCATTCTAAGCATGGGAGAATGGGAAAGACCTTAACACTCAGGGTTGCACCAAGGTCCCTTTCCCATCTGCCCAGACAGAATGTCCTTCCCAATGCCTGGAACAGTGAAAATCCATTCTGCCACCAACACTGACCACAGAACATTGGGGCAGAACTAAGGTGACCCTGACCTACATTCCAGTTGCTGGTAAATAGGCAAGCAGGGCAGAGATGTAGAGTGGCGATCGGAAAACAAGGCAAGAGGTGACTGCAGCTGTCAGGGAAGATTAATTGATTTAGAGAGAAGCCAATCCACAGAGACAGGAAATACTCAGGAAAAGAAGGGAATAGCTGGAGGTGAGGGAATCCAAGGGGGACAAGAACAGAGCAGGCCACACAGGAACTGAGGGGCTGTGTGATGGGAAATGTAGGTTGGACTTTTCCTGGCCAGGAAAACACAAAGACAGGGCCTTGTTTCCTGTGGGAGCAGAGACGTGAGGGAGCTAGGACTAGTTAGGAGTCACAACAGCTAGAAAAAACAAGCCCTTTCTGAGGATCAGGTCTGCTTCAAAGAGCACAGCACTGGACAGGATCTGTAGCACATCATTTGGTACATAAAGCCAAGTCAACTATGGACAGTCCACAGCTTCCTAGTTCACTTCCCCACATCATGCTTTCCTCCGTCTACCCAACACATTACAGTGAACCCTGGTGGTCACTATGCCCTCCCTTCTTAGCTGCCCTGGCTAGCCCTGCATCGCCTACACCTCCTTTCCGCCACCACAGCAGCCTATAGCAGCCCTCATGCATCCCCACACGCTGCCATCCTCCCAGGGCCATGTGCCCTTCATTGTTTTGGTTTCTTGAACACAACAAACTCTTGCACCCTCTGGAGGCTCTGCCAAGGGTCTTCTTCCATGATCCACTTCACCAACTCCTGTTTCTGCTTCAGACCTCTGCTGAGCAGTCTCAGAGCTTCCCTGACCACCCAGCTTAGGTAGATGCTCCAACCCTGCCTACTTAGGGTTACTATTGCTGGACCATGATCAAAAGCAGATTGGGGTGGAAAGGGTTTATTTGACTTATACTTCCACATTGCTGTTCAATACTAGAAGAAATCGGAGCAGGAACTCGAGCAAGGCAGGAGCGTAGAGGCCATAAAAGAGAACTGCTTACTAGATTGTTCCTCAAGAGAAAGCCTGCTTTCTTATAGAACCCAGGACCACTTGCCCAAGGGTCACACTGCTCACAATGGGCTGGGTCCTCATACATCAGTCACCATCTAAGAAAATGCCATAGAAACTTACAAACAGCCTATTTATGGAGGCATTTTTAAAATTGAGGCTCCCTCCTGTCTGATAACTATACCTTATGATAAGTTGACAAAAAAAAAAAACTAACCAGTGCAACCTGACCCCTTTTTAATATAAAACACAAACACATCACTATGAAGTCACAACTTCTCCTTTCTTCTCCAGCAATAAGATCATACATCAGTACAAACATTACAATATAAAATATTTTATAAACAAAAAAGTCCCACAGCCTTTACAAATTCAAACACTTAAAATTTTCTATCTAAAAATCCAAAGTCTGTTTTTAAAACCTAAAATCTTTTGTAACATTCAATCTCTCAACTGTGGGCTCCTATAAAACCAAAAACAAATTAAATATTTTCTTACTTCAAGAGAAAAGAACAAAGGCACAGTCACAATCAGATTTAAAAACAAAACAAAACAACAACAAAAAAAACAAAAAAACAACTGTATAAATATCTGGAATCCACTCAAGATCTGCTGGGCTCCTCCAAAGGGCTTGGGTCACTTCTTGGCTCCACCCTCTGCAGCACACAGCTTGTCTTCTAGGCTCTAGCTGGCTCCACTCCACAGCTGCTGCTGTTCTTAATGGTCTTCCCAAGGTATTAGCATCTCCAAAGTGCTGGAGTTTTCTGCTGTAACTAGGCTGTACTTTCAATAATAGCCTCTCCTAGCCACACTTCATGGTGCCAGCCTTCAACTTCTCTGCATGACCACTTTAATCCTGGGCCTTCAACTACTACTGAGGCTGTATTTTCACCAGTGGCCTCTCCTGACCTCTCATGGTACCAAGCCTCAGCTTCTTTCCATGACCCCTTTAAGCCTTCAAACCCAGTACCCCCTGGATGACTTTTCTATTACCAAAGTTTGACTGCCAGCGTGAGGTACAACCTTAGCTTCTGTGTGTTGATTCTTGGGAAGCAATTCCTTGAAGATTTCACCTCAATAATGCTAATTTTTCCTTAATCATGGCTAATTTCTCAACTCCAGCTAGCCAGTATCAATTATCCCAGTAACACAAAGGTTTCATTTTAATGGTGTTGGTCTCTTATTCACAGCTGACTCTGTAGCCCCAGTTGACCAATCACCACAGATTCTTTCTGTGGCCTGGTAGAGTCTTTGCTTCCCTCTGAAACTTCACAAACCAGACCTTCATCTGCACTGTTTTCAACATTCTTATCTTCTACACTTCAACAGAAAATCCCACTAAGCTCTTGATACTCATTGGCTTTTTCCAGACCAAAGTTCCAAAGTTCTTCCACCATCCTCCCCAAAACACTGTCAAGTCTATCACAGCAATACCCTACTCCTGGTACCAATTTCTTTCTTGTTTGGGTTGCTATTGTTGTGATGAGACATCACAACCAAAAGTAAATTGAGGATGAAAGGGTTTGTCTTACACTTCCATGTCACTATTTATTGGAGAAAATCAGGACAAGAACTCAAGTAGTGCTGGAGCTTGGAGGCAAGAGATGATACAGAGATCATGGAGTGCTGCTTACTGGCTTACTTAGCCTGCCTTATAGAACCAGGACCACCAATCCAAGGATGGCACTTACATCTGCGGTCTTGCCTATAGCTAGATCGTATGAAGGCATTTTCTCAACTGAGGCTCTTCTCTCTGATGATTATACTTTGTGGCAAGTTGACATAAAACTAGCCAGCACATACCCCTCCCTGTTCCTCTCAGCAAACTCTATCTTTTTTACCTCAACTTTGCTTCCTGTGACATGCCAGGAAGCATTCAGAGAGGGCCCAGCTTAGGTGAGTACACTGCGGAAGACCTTGGCTCTACACTGTACCACAGTATTTGGGCTCACAATATCCCCACTACAGTCAGTAGCCTTCCACCCACTGAAGACATAAAGTAGCAGTCAACAATCACCTAGTATTTCCCCTGGGACTCAATTTGTACATCATATTTAACCCTCATGGCCACCTACTGAGGTAACTCTTTATTTCCATTTTACACATGATAAAATCAAGGCACAAAACCAAATTAGTAACTTGCCCAAGAGCTTATGGCTATCGAGGGTTAGGGCTTTGAACCCATGCTGTCTGGTCCTAGGCCACCACTAACATTCAGATAGGTCCGAGGGGTGGGTTTATAGAGAACTGACATTATTCTGTATGGTAGGAGCAGGAAGCCAGTTAGGCTTCAGGGAAGTCCCTCTGCACAGTGCTTATGTGGCTGTGGCATTTAATCCAAGTTTTCAAATTTAGTGCTGCCCCAGGGCATATGTCTGTGCTTCCAGAAGAACCAAGGTGCTCATCATCTAAGATATGAAATCAGCCCCTCCCCCCGAAAGGAGGGGTGAGGGGTCAGGGGTCTGTGTACTCCTTTAAAGAACAGGACATGTGACTGAGCAGTGAGACATATAGCCAGGTAACACTGTGCCCAAGTACCCTTGGCAATGGCCCGAGCTGGCTTTAGCAACTTATTGTCAGCCATGTCCAGCCTGAACATAATGTCTCAACAAAGAACATTTCAACCCTGTTTAAATAGACTTCTTCCACAGAGCCCATAATATGTAATGAGGTTATCTAATCCAGAAAGAGATCCAGTGACCTGGAAAAAGCTGGAGGGCAGTAATGTGACCATTTTCTTTGTCTGAATTTTCACAAGCTCCCATGTAGCCTATGACGATCTGGTCTGTGTGGCACCAGGCTATGAAGATGTTTGTTCATCCCAGAGTTCTTGCCGTTCTCCCATACCCTGGGATGACATGGGAGACACATGCCCTCCACAGAGGTGTTCCCACTCTCTCCACAGAGGTGTTCCCAGGGAAGCATTGCAAGCCCAAGTCCCTAGGTTCCACCTGTACATTCTCAGTCAGCAGACCTGGGTGGCTCCCCATTCTCCTCCTTAAAAGCAGGCCTGGGAAGCAGTGTTTGGACACTTCCAGACAGTAGTAGAAATACTGCTGTCACATGGGGTCTAAGACCAGCCACTCTTTCTTAAGGCATCCTTATTTAGGTAATGGCTAAACCTCTGCTTCTTAATCCAAAATAATGGTCACCCAAGTACACATCTTGCTCACCTCTTGAGTAACTAGTAGGGACAAAGGAAGTGACTAAGTGAAGTAATACTTTTAAAGGAACATGGATTGATTGTTGATTATGTGTCAGAAGACTGGTAAAATAGTTTGCCTGCAGAGTTCAGTCTTCAAAAGGTACCATGCAAGGGAGTTAACATGTTTTCTCTGTTTTAAAGATGGGTAAACTGAGTCACAGAGAAGTTCAATGGAATGTTCCCAATCATCAGCTCGGGATATGGCCTGGGTATGAGCACAAGTTCGACAATCCTCTCTAGACCTACCTTTCCAGTGATAGGAATGTGTGGGGAGCCTGGTCCGCCTTTCGTGCCTGACTCTCCTACCAGGGTCTGCATGATATGGTTTTGTATATTACATATTGCTCGCCAGTACTCTCCTGAGGAGGACAAAGAGCTAATGACCACCAAGTGGCCTTCACCTTTCTGTCAGCTACCAGAAGTATGGAGACACATACCAAACAGGAAAAATGTGAGCACAAGAGCAGCAATGATTCTAACGGGGGCATGGCTGCTACTTTGAATTGTTAAGACAGAGCTCAAAATACTAAGAGATATTCCTAAGACAACAGCACTTGTGTGTGTGTGTGTGTGTGTGTGTGTGTGTGTGTATGTATGTGTGTGTGACAGCCAGAGGATGCTGGCACAGAGGAGCTAAGCTCCATGTTCCACCTGTTCAAGCTGCCCTTCCTCACAACCATGCTTAGCCACTGCCTTTGTACATTTTACTGAACACTGTGAAGGCAAAGACAGGAGAGTCCCTGGTGTTTACTGGATAGCCAACCTACATGAATTGATGAATTCCAGGTTCAGCAAGAGAGTCTGTCTCAAAACAACAAGATGAAGAGTGATTGAGAAAGACACCCACCCAAAACTATCCTCTGGCCGCCATACAAACACACACATAAAACACACACACACACACACACACACACACACACACACACACTCCAAAATCCAAGAGAAGCTTGTCTTGCATCATGAAGGACCACTCACTAGCACCTAGCACTTTCTAAGATGACCAAAAGGAAACAAAGCACTCAGCGTGCAGGCAGATGCTGATGTCAAAGGGAAATCCTGGCTTCAGGATGACCAGAGAGCCATGCAGAACAGATGGAGAGTGCTTAATATCTCTCCCAGCAAAGGAATCAGGTTAAGAGAGTGGTGGTGGAGCAGAGAATGAATACAAATCACCCTGTGTGCCCATAAAGACTGGCCGCTCAACACTCCCAAGACGCTGAAGACTTGTTTGCTCCAGCCAGACATCCCCAAAGCATGAAAATTAATATCTACAACTTAGCATGAGGTGTGCTTCATTGGTCTCTTAGTTCAGTCTCTTTAAGTATTTGGGGTTCATCTAGCTACATGTGCCTAGTGGGATGACGCCCTCCCCCTATGCAGATCACATCATAAGCCTAGTGTCCAATCCCAAAGCTCATTGACACAAATAATTAATTTTTGTCAAAGTCTCAGACAACGAAAGGCAGTCCATTGCACTGGAGACCCACCCATGGTCACAGACTCTCCAAATGTTGCAAAGCACCTGCCCTTGGATGTAGAGCCCTTTGCCATCCTGGTTCCGTTTCAGCCTTTAGATAGACATACCTTTGCTCAAGTTCTTACCTGGTCTAGGCATTCCCTTCCCTCCCCATGCAATTGCCTTCTAAAAACTTGAGCCTCCTACAAGACTCAGTTGAAGGCTCATTCTGCAGAAGCCTTTCCTTATTGACTGGGGCAAGATTCTCCCTTGCCCTTGAAGCTCCAGACTCTGAAAAGGTAGCCAAAGGGGCTATGTGTAAGCTGGTAGACCTGGGGCCCAGTCCTTTCTCCTTCTAAGCCTTGGTTTCTTCAGTTATATATGATGACTTCAGCATAATTACAAACTAAATTGCAAACTGAGTGCACCTGGTAGTGTGTGTGTGTGTGTGTGTGTGTGTGTGTGTGTGTGTGTTGGCCTTAAAGCCAATTAAGAAGAGGCTCTTTTTCATCCTTTTCTTCACCAGGATTCCAAGCTTTTAAAGAAAGAAGAAAGTGAAATGACAAAAGGCAGCAAGGTGGCTTGGTAACAGAGCCCTTCCCCTGGAGTGAGGAGGTGAAGGGTGTCCGAATTGCATGCTGCAAGCAGGTATGGGCTTCCTATGTGTAAGCCGAACAGGAACTTAGGGCCCTCGCCTTCCTACAGGATTCCTGCTGCTCTCACAAGGTTGAAGGTGAAGCAAAGAAAGGGAAGTATAGGTGAGCTTCTCCCCATCAACTGTTCCTACAAGCTCCTTGTGATACTTTCTACCTTCTTAGACTTTAGTGGGGCTGTATCAGTAGCAAAGAACCTGAGGTTTGGAGTGGCCACCCAAAAAGATGAGAACATTGTGTGCCCTCCAATCCCAGGGAGGAAGGAAAGAGGGATGGGAAGGAGAGATAAGGGGAGGAAGGGAGGAAATAGACAAGGCCACTTCTGGAGCTGTGCTTAACCAGATTGGCAGGCTGACTTTGCTGGCCAGCAGCATCCCAGCTGATATGAGGGGCTGACTAGGAACTGGCAGTGGTAGGCAGATACAAACCCAGCAGGGAAAACATGGAGTCTGGGCCCACTGTTGGCCAAGTGACAATGATGGCAGAAAAAACATTCATTCCTGCTGGTCTCCTCACAGCTGTCTTCAGTGAACACTGGTTGGGCTAGTCATCGCCATTTCTCTGTGTTAGTCCATTTTGTTAATATAACAGAAAACATGGGGTGAGGAGGCACTTATGAAGATTACTGAGATCACGGCTTTGATGGCTGAGTAGTCTGAACAGGATGGCGGAGCTCTGCTGAGGGCTCCTGAGCTGTCGTCCTTCCATCACATGGCAGTGTGACATGGTACGTGCAAGCAGAGAAGGTAAGTGGCCAGACGGGGATATAGAAGCACCCAGGGAGGGGCCAGTAAGGACCTCCTCCCTCTGTCACCTCTTAAAGGTCTCAGCACTCCACAACCACTACCCTGACAACCTGGCCTCCAGCACAGGAATCCTTTAGGGTACATTTACAGCACAACCAAACCAGGACCAGTGTAACCAGGTTTACAAATGACAAGCTAGCCAGCAGATTTAGCTAGCTCCCTCATCTCAAAGAACACTCTCCAAAGGCTGAGGAGATAGAGGATCAGCCAGTAAAGCATTTGCTATGCAAGCATGAGGTTCTAAGATCTGACATCCATCATACACATAAAGGGCTAAAATCTTTTATCATACCGTAGCTGGAGGAACAAATACAGGTGAATGTCTCGCTCTCATTGGCCAGACAACCTAGTCAATCGGTGAACTCCAGGTTCAGTGAGATACCATGACTCAAAAATAATGTGGAGAGTGATAACGGCAGATTCAAGTCAATGCCTCCCCAGCATTCACTTTACTCACACAAATACATCCATCCAACCCACACGCACACATTTTAAAACTATAATAAAAAGCAACTTTCAAAGAGTGATTTCCAAACTGGGTTGAGCCGTGTGATGTCTGTCACAAATACTTATGTGAATCTCAATAAGTTAAGCAGACAGGGCAGAGCTTTCCCACACGCTGGGGGGTGGATCTGTCTCCACCTCCCACCCATCAGGCCTCCAAGTTGGGAGACTGCCAGAATTCTCCACGGACCCTGGGCATAATCAGAAACTACACAGATGAGGGCTCTGCAGCTGACACCCTGAGCTCCAGGGGCAGAAGGAGAGCAAGAAGGTACATCTGATTAAGATCAATTGATGCAATGTCCTTTCTAAATAAACTACCAAGAGCATTCCTACATGCTCAGAGGTTGTGCCAATAAATGATTGGACAAATCAATTCACTAAGCCTGGAGTCCCAGAACTGGTCCACATTTATCTCAATCCCAGTGAGGACAGAGCCCGGGAGCATTAGGGGACGGAACCATAGAGGATGTGGTTTCAGCAGCCTAGGTCTGCACTTGGTGAACCGGGTTGTGACTCGGAGGTCTCAACTGTGAAGTGTCTTCATGGGCTCTGACAGCTCAACAAAAGATGTCCCCAGCCCTCAGCACAGAGAGTTTCCTGTGGGCTTGGATGCACAGCCTGAGAGGGGGTCTATAGATGATGGACAGTTCTGTAGTTTACAATTTTAGAGCAGAGAGGGAAGGAGAAGGAGATGGAGGAAGAGAGAGACAGACAGAGAGAGAGAGAGAGAGAGAGAGAGAGAGAGAGAGAGAGGAGTTAAGGTAGGACAGACAGCTCTCTCTGCATAACAGAGGCTTCTATATAACAGAGTAGCCTCAGCTTTGTTGTCCACTTCACCGCGAGGCCCAAGCATTAAGGGACCAGATACTCTATGCTGTTCCCAGATGCAAGCCTTCTGTGCGAGCACTAGCACACCCACATCTGCTCTTGGTCCCCAGTGCAGAGGAATGTGCCATCATCTCTATCCCCAACCAGGTCTTCCTGACCAAAGGCTTTCACAGGACTATCCTCGAGACACATCAGAATACCCCAGGCTTTCTCAGGTCTCTGCTTGGTGTTCCCTCCGCTTGGAACCTCTCCCTTTTTTGCACTGCCACTGAACTCCCTCACTTTCCAGTTCAAGTGTCCACAGTGCTATGATCAGGCTGCTCAGCCAGTGAGCTATGCATAACTGAGACCTCCCCACAGGAATAACAGTCAAGATACTTGACAGCTGAAAAAGATGGCCACCACCCAGGCAGAACGCCTGACCAGCAGGAATGTGCTGCTGCAGTTAGCCAATATGCCACACCAACAGTTCCTGTGACTATTGGCCCATGACACCTGTCATCACCCCACCCCGAGCATGGCTTATCAGCCTGGGTTCAGCAGGAAGTAGGGTGCAGATGAGCAACTCTTCCTGATCATCAGCATCACCATGCCATGGGACCAGGGGGTGTATCCTCCTCCAGCCCCAGGACATCCTAGTGAATTGACCCCAATGCCTCATCCTCCCAGCATCATGTGGAATCTGTTTCCCAGCTCCCCACAGCCCTGAAAAGAAGGCAGTGTGTGTTGAGGACAATTTACGTTCTGTGTATCTTTTGTCTCTTGATCATGCCCTGAGAGAAGCAGGCTTGCTGTGCCCCAGCTGTGACATCCAGAGGACCCTCATCTGTCTGAGTTGATCAAAGACACAGGACAGAAGCACCCTAAGGCTGAGCAAAGAGCAGGGCTGGAATGCTGGCCCAGGGGACATTAAGCACAGGGCAGAGCAAGAGGCAGGACTCAGAAACATAAAACCACACTGGTTCTAACTAAAACCATGAGTTCATTTCCATCGGGGTTACAAACAGCCCTTAACCAGAGCCAAAAGTGCTGGCTGAGAGTAATCCCTGCCTTCCAGGGGAAGCTGAGAAGCCAGGGCTTTCTGCACTTCTCACCCAAACTAGCTGCTGACTGATCTGCTATTTTGGAGTTGAACACAAGGATCCAAGCAAGGAGACAGGAGGCAGAATGGGAAAACCCCAGCTGACCCCCACACCCAGGCCACTGCTCCTCTCTCCATCATACACTCTACCCTCTGCCAGCCTCACTGGCTGCAGTCATATCCGGTGGGACTTGAAGGATGTAGATGTTACTTCCCTTTGACCTTCCTGGCTAGGCTTCCATCAGGTACCTCCACCCTCCCAGCTAGGCTTACAGAGGAAGCCAAAATTCTCATCTGGGGTCTATAAAGAATGCACGTGGCTGTTTCATATTTGGTGTGAGTAAAGCATCCAGAGAGGCTGTCTTGGCACATGCTGGGAGCCTCTCCTCCTTGGGACTGACTTTATTGTTAGAAAGACTAACAACCTCCACTCAACATGTATTTATTAAAGACCAGTCTGTGTCAGATGTGACACCGAGATGAACAAGACCAAGCCCCTGCCCTCATGAAATTTATAGTCTCCTGCTGGAGAAAGACAGCAAGGGAGCAGATGGATCAAGGAGTCTCAGGTGCACAAAGGAAAATGACACAGGGGCACTGGGAAAGGGTGGAGTGGGGTGAGCTGGATGGTCAGAACGAAGAAAAGAACCAGACACTGCAAGCAGAGAAAGCAGAGGGCAAAGGTCCTGGGCCTGAATCAAAGCTGGGGTGTCAGAAGATCAGAGAGGAATGAGAGAATGAGACAGTTGGATAGGGGCGTCAGGGTGACAGTCAGTGCCCAGATGGCAGAGGGCATGTATGGAGCTATGTGACTGCTCTTCATTAGCATTGCACTTCCTGTGAAGGGGTCATATGCCCATCTGTTGCCCTGTAGTCAACTGTATACAATGGGGGAATCCACACTCCACCCCACCCCACTCCCAACCCATGGCAAGCTTGGGCCTGTAGGCTATAAACAGATCTGCTGTACCCTACCCTAAGGGGACACTGAGAGCTATCATGATGCTCTGCTACTGTTCTCCTGTGTTTATCACAACACAGAATCAAGAGCCTTAGCCATCTTACCATCCACCCACCTGGGCCACCCCAGGAAATATGCTCATGTGCCCTTTAAAAAAATCTAATAATTCCCAGGTCTTTTCTGAGAAGCTGACCTCAGTTTGTCACCATGTGGAGGACGTTTTCCAGAGTAGTGTGGATGAAGACCCCCCACCCTGGCGTTCCAATCAGGGAACATCATGTTAGTCCCACCTTAACCCTCACATCTCCAGGGCCATCCCCCAGATTCTTTGTAGCTGCAATGGGTTCTTCTAGATGTGAATTCTGCCCTAACAAATGCCAGGCTATCTGATGTTCTTTTGTCCCCAAAAGCATCTCACGTAGTACCTAGTTAAAGTCAGTGCTCAACTTGCATAGTGTGAATGAATGGAAAATGTGTACCACCAGAATCCATAAGTAAAGACATAATTCAGAGGGCAAAAGTGCTCTAGTTCTGTTTCTGGATGAAGAGCATGTAGAAGCTAAGTTTAATCAATAAATGAAAAAACGGTTGTCGCTGCTAAATTTCTCTCCACCCAGCACCAGCAAAGGACACATTTACATCTCATTCCCCACAGGCAGAGCATCAAAAGACCAAGGTCCAAGGAGCTCTGTCTCTCTCTCTCTCTCTCTCTCTCTCTCTCTCTCTCTCTCTCTCTCTCTCTCTCACACACACACACACACACACACACACACTTAAATGTAGACCTTCTAAAGAACACACGCCACCTCGACACCTCCTAAAGTCCTGACCACCTAAGTGACCAGGGTAATTCTGAAATACCCAGCTCTATCAGAAAAGCAAGAAGCAAACCAGAGCCATACAGACTATAGGCAGACCCCTTACCACTGAGGCAGAGTGCACACATGGACACATGACGTTTCCTCAGCTAGGAGAGGGGGGCAGAGAGTTCAAGACCATAGCCTTGTTTTAAGAAGCATGTGATTGATTTCTAAGGCCCCAGGTAACCCTGGTGAGGGAACCATGACCTTGGGTAACTCTACGCACTCAGCTGACAGCACAAGTCACACCTGATGAAACAGAGAAGAATTTCTCAGGAGAGCATCAGAACTCAGAATGAAGGGCTATCCTTAGCCGAGCTAGCCAGGCAGTGTTGAGCTTTGTATTCTCGCAGGAAAGACCAAGGAAAACACAGCAGAAGGGAGCAAAAGGAGAAGGCAAGAGAAGTGGCCCCTGAGGTTCCTGGGGACTTGGTTCCAAATGACAGATCCTGTAGGCCAGAGACAATAAAATCAAAGCAAGCTATTTGCCAACAGTTGGGGACAGGAAGTGCAAGGACAGACAGAATTGTGCCAAGAAAAGCCTGGAAGTTCTGTCCAGGAAGCGAGGGAGGGCACAAACACAAGGGGACAGCTGGTATGGTGGAGTCAGAGCTAGGAAAATCCAAGTAAACAGGAATCAGGTCCCAGCAGCTGGGAGGACCCTGGGAGATGTGCCCAGGGGACACTGAGCTCTGCTTTCAGCATTAAAGATGTGGTCAGAGGTTTAGGGAGCAAGTCTGAACATTTTGGTACTGTAGGCAAGCCTTCAGTTAAACCCCACAAAAAGCCATTTGCCCCTTGAGGTTCCAAGGCAGTGTGGAATAAGAAGCCAAGCCCACAAAACACTATGTGAATTATTCCTGTTAGCTCTGCCAAGCAAGCATGCACATACACTCAGACCCACGCAGCATTCTCCTGTATGCTTAAGTTATCTCAAGGGAAAATATGCTGTATGACTATCTGAATATAAACCTGAACTAGTCACTTTTTTGTGGAACCCTGCTGGAAGAACTAACAGCAAAAACTTGGGAATTTGACTGCTTATTTCAAAGGTTTGTCACTTCAAAGAAAATAATTGATATTTTTCCTCAGAGACAAAAATTCAAGCTCTTAAAGGGGAAAAAAATAGAAATTTTCAAAACTTGCCCCCACCACCATGAGGACCAGAGGACACTGCCAGATGCCTAGCCCTGTGGGTAGCGATGTGTGTGCGGGAAATTAGTGTTCTGACAGAACACAGTCACACCCAGAAGGTCATTCAGGAACCTGACTTTTCCAAAGGACCAGTGCATCGTGTTCCAAAAATGTTTCTGGGTAAAGAATGCAAGTGTCGGGGTACAAACTGAACTTTAGAGGTTTATTTTTCTTTTATCCATGTGTATCTACATGTGCATGCACACATGTGCAGGTGCCCTCAGAGGCCAGAAGAGGATGTTGAATCCCCTGGGCTAGAAATGCAGGCAATTGTGAGCTGCCCAGTGTGGATGCTTGGAACTCGGAACTGAACTCAGGTTCTCTGCAAGGGCGGCAAGTGTTCTTAAACATTCAGCCATCTTTCCAGCCTCTAGGACTGGAGAATTTAGATACAGCGGAGTGCATATTACCCACTATAGTAAATGGGTTCTATTTCAACCAGTCTCTAAAATCTCTGATTTGACTACTTCAGGTGCATTGTCAAATAAGAATATCTACAGTGATCCGAAGATGCTATAAAATGCGTCTCCACTCTGAGTTTCCATGCTGTTGTGAAGAACGTGATTCATACACTCCGACCATAACAGCACATCCTACATAGCACATCTGACTGAAGGCAGTGGCAGACAGGACATTCCAGCTTTGTTCCATCACACTAGGCACCAAAGAAACGTATCAAAACATTATGTAATGCTGTTCTCAATAAAATGGATTTTTGCTATTGTTTTAAAAACTGCACCTCACTCCCTTCCTGCTGCCAAGTCTGTATGTCCAGCCTGTAGCTCCTTGTCCAATGGAGTGAGAGCAGAACCCTCACGAACAAGGTTAATGTCCCTGCTAAAGAAACCTAGAGAATTCCTCCACCCCCTCACCATGTGAGGACACAGGAGGACGACACCTGTGCATGAACCAGGAAGTGACTCATCACTAGAGCCTTGGTCTGCTGGTGCCTTGACCTTGAACTTCCCAACCTCAGAACTGAGCATTAAGCTAGAGTTGTTTATATGGCACCCTACTTACAGCATTTGGTCATTGCAACTCAAAGAGAACAGAATTCTATAACCTCCTGTGCATAAGGCAGCCGTACTTGTGTTGATTCTATAATTGTGCTGATTGTGGTCATTATTAAATAAATACTAACTGTTTTGCAACATTCTCAGCTTAAATTTCTATTCTGGCAAATATTTATAGGCGTAACTTACCTTTTAAAACTATTTTTAAAGTTTATCTGTTATTGTTGTGTTTTTCTGACTGTGGGGGCCACAGAAACATCATGGCACATGTATGGGCATCAGCAGATGACTCTGTGGGGATGGCTCTCTCCTTCTACCTTTACATGAGTCCTGGGGGTCAAACTCAGCTCTCAGAGACTGTGCAGCAAGCACCTTTACCCTCTCAGCAGCTCACTGGCCCATAATCTATCTTAGAAAACCATTTCCTTTAAACTACTATTAATTTTAAGAGTATAAAATGGTCCTGGAATCAAACAGCTTGAGAGCTGGCTTAAGCTATGGTTGAGTGGTTGGAAACCCACTTGTTCAGGGCCCAACATCTGTGAGGCTCCACGCCTGGCAGTTAAAATCTTTCCTGTTCACAAACAGAAGCTACAGAAAGATTTTTGATTGGGCTCTAAATAATCAAAACATGGCTCATAAATTCTCAACTGTTTGTTTCAGGGTTGTCATTTCTTTGGTATGTGCCGCTCCAGCAATACCGGTTCTTAAAATACTAAAATAATTTCTTCCCTCATAGCAAACATCTGCTTTCCTAAGTCACTTGAGAGATGCCCCACTATTCTGGCCCCTCCTCCAGTACCATCCCTACTCCATAAGAGTAGGTCCATCTCATTGACCGCTGGGTTCAGTGGGGTCCCCAACGTCCAGCTCTAGCCCTGTGTCACCTCTGTGATTGTGTCCTGCCAAATGCCACCTCAGTCCATCATATTTTTGATTGACCACTGTGCACTCACTACCCCAGGAAGAAACACCTTAGAAAGAGCTTGAGAGTTGAGCATCCTTCCAGAGGGGTGAACATCATGTCTTAGCCCTCCTTCTGCTGCTATGGAAGCAACATCCTAGAGGCAGTAAGAGCAGTCCACAACCTCAAGAAGACCTGTAGCCAGAAAAAATAATGGGTGGTATTTTCTTTTCTTTTTCCTATTGTGTGTTCAAAGTGAAAGGCAGGGAAGGATACACTGGTGAGTAGTCCCACTCCTTACCCATCACAAACAGAATATTTCACAGACCTCTTCCCCTAGCCCAGTGAGCAACACAAAGTGGACACGATGCCCTTTCAATGGGAAAAGGGAAGAAAGCCCCTCCACTGGGCTGATTTAGATACAAGCTGTAACCACCACTGCTTCCTACTGTCCACAGTTTACTTCTGTGTGAAGCGCCTAATCCTTTGCATAAGATTTGCATACGGTTTTGTAGTTGAGAGTCAAAACAGCTTTTGGTATTCAATTCAAATATTCTTTCTGCAGGAAAGTGTCCCCAAACTGACACACATGGATCTGCTCAGCTGCAAGTGACACTTCCCTTCCCACCTGCCTGGCCATCTGCCAGCACCCAACACATCTCAACCTAGGAACAGATGACTGTCATCTATCCATGGCTTCATCCCCATACTGGACAGAGCTTTATATAGGCAAGGACTATACCTTCCCTGTGTGTCATTCTGGTCACTTGGCATGAAATCTGACATGTAGAGTACTGCCTAAATATCCGTGGACTAAATCTACAGGTTTATGGTAGGAGAGAATGGAGGAATTAAAAAAAGAGAGAGGAAGGAAGGAAGGAAGCAAGCAAGCAAGCCAGGCCTTGGTTCCCATGAGCTGACTTGATTTTTGCTGTTGTCCTTCATTCCCTCCCTGGATCACACAGATTTAAGGTACGGCATGTCTCTCCTTCCTTGTCATTCAGCATGTTGACCAATACTCTTCTCCAAGTCTAATAAATAAAGCCTCATGGGTGCCATTAAGCAAGAAGAGCATCACCTACAATGGCTCCAGGCTCTAGGGAACCCTTTACTGGTCTCTCTCTATATAGGGAATACTGCAGATACTTTAGGCACACAGGGAAACCGCCTCCTCTCTGAGTCCCAAAAGCCAGCTCTGGGATTTATTAGAAGTCATCTGTGATTTGTACTTTGCCACTTTTTGATGACAACAGATGTTATTTGTTACTGTACCTCATGCATCTGGACTTGGGAAACCTCCCCAAACCCACTTAATCACCATCAAACAAGTAGTGACGCTTGGAGCTTGTCACAGAGGTAGCAGGCCATTCCCTAAGCAAAACAGCTGCCATTGCCATCATATCAGCTGGGCCTGCCTGCAAGCATCAATCAGCCTTGTGACTGTTGATATTCCTTCATAGAATAAGGGAGGGGAAGTCACCGGACAGTCTCTTGATAGTCCAGCCACTCCCTGACATTTGTATACACTTTGGCCCTAATTATACATGCCTTCAGGGTCTCAGAAAGGAGCTTGAGATGTGGCTGGGGAAGACTAATGGGAGGCTAAGGGAAGAAGGAGCCTCCATCAATAATCTAAGGGAATGCTTTAGGGTCACTCATAATTCTGCCAGTAACCTCTTACCCATGCTCTGTGAGTAAGCCCAATAAACTCATTGATTCTACAAGGCTTAGGGAATGGAACTTTGGTTTGTCACTGAGCTCTTCTGGGAAATGGGTAGACACTGTTTACAGCCACCCAGAAGAATTCTTACAACTGAACTCTGCAAGGCCACGTTTTACCCAGGTCAGAGGACACAAGATCAAGTAGAGAGCTTGGCACAGCACAGACAGAGCAGGTGCAGCATACCAAGACTTGGACTCTGGAGGAACTACACACATAGAAACCCCAGGCTTGAAAGTCCCTCCCAGTCAGCAGCGAAGGTAAATGGACCCTGCAGTCCTAAATGAAGAGACCATGTGCTCAGACCACTCATGTTTACATATCTAAGCTCCCCCTGAAGAGTGCCACAGGAGAGGGGGAGGGAGATTTGATGATTCCACATACCTAGAGTGGACAAGTGAGGAGACAGGGGGAGACAGACAGACACAGAAACAGAGAGAGAGAGAGAGAGAGAGAGAGAGAGAGAGAGAGAGAGAGAGAGAGAAAGAGAGAGAGAAAGAGAGAGAGAAAGAGAGAGAATATATAATATATTGCCTTTTATGAAGCATGACAAATACTAACAGTCCACACTCATGTTAATATTTAGCCACATTGCTTACATTGCTAAAAAAAGAAAAAAACAAACTTCTAGACATGCCACTCCAGGGAAAACACCATTCCAGTGTTCCCCCTTTGCTACTCAACAAGTATGGGAAATTGTTTGCTCCATATTCACAGAAACTTCAACTAAGGGAGACATTCAGCATAGTGTGTGCTAATGTGAGTTGTTTCTTAAAGATTTTAAACAGCAGATTTTAATAGCAAAACCAACAGCCTTCTGAATGCTAATGACAGCCCAGCCTTCCCAGGGAGAACCACGGTGTCTCAGTTACCTATCACTCCCAGAAGAGTCCCTGATCACCGCATAAGCCAGGAGTTTGACAGGCCTGACCCTGAGTCAGCTGCTTCCAAAATGAGCCCTTCTCAGACCCAGAACTTAGATAGCCTGGTAGTGGGTGGGGTGTGTAGCCACACAGAGGACAATCCATAAGTCGCTGTGACCAACACCACTTGTCACACAGAACATCTATAGTGTCCAGAGGCACAGAACTTGAATTGGCCCTCAGAGGAGTGTGAGAGGCAGTACAAATAATCCAGATTCAGAGTCACTGGGTTCTACTCCTGGCTCTGCCACTTGCAGCTTTGTATCGTAGCCTAAGCATGGCATTCAGATGGCCTTCCGTGTGGCTTAATGATAGAGAGATGCTGTAATAAGTGCATATAAAAGGTGTTGACATGGGCCAGAAAGATGGCTCAGTGTGTGCTGAGCACTGGTTGCTGTTCCAGAGGATGCAGATTCTATTATTCCCAGTGCCCATAGGATGGCTCACAACCATCTGAAATTCCAGTTCCGAAGGATCTGATGCCCTCTTCTGGTCTCTGCAGACACTGCATGCCTCAGTGCACAGACATATATAGGCAAAACATTCATATACGTAAGATTAAAATGAATCATTCTTCTTTCAAAGAGGTATGTTGCCAGTATCATAGTGTATGCTTCTATAAAGTAAGACTTCTGTGACAGATCAGGTGACACAGTCTTTGGGGACCACTGTGATGTATGCAGTTTATCACCAGGTGCTGTACACTCTCACACAGCAAGTGACTCTACATGACTTCTACAGAACACTTCATGATGGCCCATGAACTCACTGCAACACCTTCCTTTTTCTCCCGGAACAATGACCCAGAATGCATTTCTCATCTTTCCTTGCATTCAGGTGGTGCCATGTAACTGAATTTCCACCACTTAAATAGTAGAAATGATATGTTTTATGTTTAGACCTGAACCATGGAAACCTCTCATATAAGACCTCTGTGTTCTCTTTGCACACTGTTTCTAGGAGAAGGCTGGGCCATCCTTGGATAGACGTCATGTTTCCATCCAACTCACCAGAAAATCTCCAAGTGAGGAAAACATCCCTACTTGTCAAAGCCACTAGGGTTCAGAAGTTGATTTTTTAGTCAGCCTTCCCCATGTAGCTAAAATCCACACTCACTCCAGTCAGAAGGCTTCCACCCCACTTCCGGTCTCCTCCATGCCTCCTGCTGTAGATGTGAGGGTCCCAGTCACATACTTCCCCCACCAGACCTCTCACCATGGACTCGAAGTGTACACTGTATCTTCTCGTGCCCCGAGCCAGAATAAATCCTTTTTCTCTTAAGCTATTTTGTGAGGCATTTGCTCACAGCAACAAGAGAAGCAGCAAACACCATCTGTGTCCTCACTGGTAAAACAGACTGCTCACTGAGGCTGTCGGGAGGACTTCCTGGGATCATGTGTCTGAAGCCCTGGGCGTATTACTTGGCCCACTTTGGTTGACTAGCTTGGATAAACCTCGTTGAGTTTCTTCTCATCCTTGCCTCTCAGGTTTTTCATCTATGCAGTGAAAATTACCCTAAATGCTCCCTTCTGATTTTGTAGGCAAATAGGGAGAGAGACCATAACAGCCTGGAGTTCCCTCTCACCCCCACATCTTCAACACAGTCACTCTGCCTACCAGGAGAGCAGCCCACCAGCGAATACCACTGTCATCTCAAAACAACTTTATGCAAATGCTGCCCTTCTGAGAGAATGTAGGTGGACAAAAAAAAGCAAAGGCAGTTTCCAAAGATGCCTCCTTCACTTCCCTGCTATGTGGAAGTACAACAAACGCAGACATGCTGGGGGTCTCACATGTTCTTGGAAAGGACCAAAATACATACTGCCAGAGTTGACACTCTAGGATTGTGTCTATGCCCTGGGAGCCAATACCTATGTGGTTAGATGCTTCAAGGAGGTAAGGAGTCTGAGTTTGGTGTAACACCCCCATCTGGGTCAGACCACACAACATTAGTGTCTTTTTCATTACGTGTTGAGTGACACTAACTACATTATTTAATGTTGTGAGCCTCAGTTTTACATCAAAGAAGGGATCAAAGCAGCCTATCTTGGCCCGAGTATAGGAAGACAGAGTGAGGTAATTTGTGTACAGCATTTACCATGGTGCCCACATACAATAAACCTGCAGAAAACACTGTCTGTTAATGTCTATTTGCCACAGACCAGAACAAACTTCTCAGCAAGTTACGGAGAGTCCTACCTCTCTAAGTAGGTCTCTAGAAACACCACCAATCTGCCTCCAGCAGACGTTTTTCTATTTAATGACTCTAAAGAGACAGAAAAGCTTTAATCAATGCCCGGAAGTGAAATACTAAGAAATTATATGCACAGTTCCAAAAAAAAAAATCAAGGATGTTTCCCACACATTGTCAAGCAGACAAAAACATATTGACAGACTGTTCCTGCAAGGAAATGGACTGGCTTGCTAGATAATGCCTGAGCCATCCATCCTTCCTGCTGCAAGCCTCACTTCACAGGGCCAACAGGTTCCAAGCACCGGGGACATTCAGTTCATCTGCGGGTCTGAACACCCTCACTTCACATTCACACAACACATATTTGAAGTCTAGCACAAGCCCCAGGCCCATTCTGTAGTCAGAGTGGGTGCTGAGACCATTGTACCTGCCTTAAGAAAACATTAGACTGTTAGAAATAGCCCAGAACATCTTTTATGGAAATGTTCAACTCCTTATCTAGGAGTGGTACATCCTGATGACCTTAGCACTCATGAGGCTGAGGCAGGAAGAATGCTAATTCAAGACTAGCCTGGGGTACATAGTGAGACACTATCAAAAAAGCAACGGTTAGGGGTGTAACTTTGTGCTAGAGAGTTTGCCTGGTTTGAAAAAGGGCCTACCTTCAATCCCTAGCACCATACAGATATGCTCAAGGCACATCTGGAATTCACATCTCCTTCCAATGTCAAGGCAAAACGGAAGCTAATATCCTAGGGAATGCAGGGTGCACCCTAGAAACCTTTAGAAGTTTCGGTGTATAAAGAGAAGGCATGGCCTTCCTTTTATTTTTTAATTAATTTATTCTTTTTCATACTTTATTTACATTTCAAATGTTTCCCCTTTCCAGATCTCCCCTTTGGAACCTTCCCATTCCCTCCCCCCTCCCCCTGGCACTATAGGGGTATTCCCCCACCCACCCACTCATCCACTCTCGTCTTCCCTCCTTGACATTCTCCTATACTGGGGGATCTAACACCCTCAGGTCCAAGGGCCTCTCTTCCCCCTGATGGCTAACAAGACCCTCCTCTGCTGCATATGTGGCCAGCATCATGGGTCCCTCCATGTGTAGTCTTTGGTTGGTGATTCAGTCTCCAGGTGTATCGAGGGGTCAGATGGCCTTCCTTTTTAAGGCTGCTGGTTACTCTTCTGTAGAGAAAATGTAGGGGTTCCAACAGGTATAGGGGACAGATGAGCTGCTTCAGTTTGATACATGGTCTCCAATTCTCCATTAGATTAGAACACACCTGAACTGCCCAGGGAAGCTTACTCAGTAGAATAGAGGATGCCCAAGGCTCTCCCCTTTGACAGCATATACCTGTAAAGAAATATGTGTAACATAAAAAGCTCACACTAAGTGTTTCTCTCAATTCTCCAAGCTTCTGAAAGTCACTGTGAAGCATGGCTTTCCTTTCTTAAATTGTTTTATTTATGCATCTGTGTATGTATGTAGTGGCCCATGTGCAGGTGTCTTCTGAGGCCAAAATACAGAGTCAGGCTTCATGGAATTGGAGTTACAGGTTGTTATGAGTCACTCAATATGGGTGCTGGAAACTGAACCCCAGTTATCTGCAAGAGCCGAAAGTGCTCTTGACGAGTGACCCATCTCTCCAGCCCTTTGGCTTTCCTTCTCTGTAAACAGATAGATAGTAACCAAAAAATTACTAGGTACATAAGGAATTCTTCTGCCTTGTTGGCCACACACAACCTAAAAATACTGGTGGGGTATTGAATATATATCCAGAATTCTTTCCCTACAATTCCCAAAGAAGGATTTCTCACTTCATGCAGGATTTCTCAGCAGCACTCCCAGGTTTCATGAGGCAGTGAGCCCACACTCACTTGAATTCCTTCCTCCTGATCCAGAGAAACAGTTGTTTACACTTTGGGAAATGGTAGAGTTTTAAGCAAGGGATGCATAGCTCCTGCTTCTTAGTTCCTCTCTGCTTTGCTAGAAGACAAACAACACAAAGTACACGGTCCTAGTGGGGATTGAAAGTAGTTTCTAGACCATGTCAGACTGCGTGTGCCTGTGTACCTCTGCACTGAGATGAAGAGATAGCACAGCTCTGTAAGAGAATGCTGGGTCCAAGGGGCCCATAGTTAACTGCTATTCTTCCCAGACGGGCCTCACTCCAAATTGAGTTTAAAACTCAGAAAGACTCTCCTGCACCCAGCAGAGTTGGAAAACCTCTAGCTGAAGTCAGTTCACCATCAGTAGCATCGTCCTCAATGCTTCCATTGATACAGAACTATTACAGCATACCAGTGACCCAAGTACACAAGCCAACAGTGCTCCGTGTACTCACTCATATACTTCACATCCCTCCGTCACCATTCTAACTTAGAATATGTCCATCCTCCTCCACCGAAACCCTTTATTAACTAGTCACCCCCCCATCCCCAGCCTCTAGCCCAGCCCCAGACGCCCACTGACCACTCTATATTGTGTCTCTATAAGTTTGCTGAAGCATACAAGAAAAATGAAACATGTAGTCTGCCCCTCCCGCCATGTGAGGACATATAGAATTCATTACACAGCAATCCAAAACACAACCCTCACCAAACCATGGTCCCCCCAATATTGAAAATCTTTCATAGCAGGCCCTTTGCCACTTTACCACAGTTAAGTGGCTGATTTGAGAGCTATCTTCTTATTTCTTTTCTTTTTATTTTTTTTGGATATTTTCTTTATTTACATTTCAAATGTTTTCCCCTTTCTAGGTCTCCCATTCGGAAACCCCCTATCCCATCCCCCTTCCCCTGCCTCTAGGAGGGTGCTCCCCCACTCATCCACCCACTCCTGTCTTTCTACTTTGGCATTCTGCTACACTGGGGTATTGAACACTCTCAGGCCCAAGGGCTTCTCCTCCCACTGATGTCCACCAAGGCCCTCGTCTGCCACATATGAAGCTGGAGCCATGGGTCCCTCCATGTGTACTCTTTGGTTGGTGGTCTAGTCCGCAGGAGCTCCAGGGGGTCTGGCCAGTTGACACTGTTGCTCCTCCATGGGGCTGCAAATCCCCTCAGCTCCTTCAGTCCCTTCTCCAACTCCTCCAACAGGGACCCCCCACCCCCACACTCAGTCCAATGATTGGCTGGGAGCTTCTGCCTCTGTATTTGTCAGGCTCTGGTAGAGTCTCTCAGGAGATGGCCGTATCAGGCTCCTGTCAGCAGGTACTTCTCAGCATCCACAATAGCGTTCGGGTTTGGTGACTGTATCTGGGATGGATCCCCAAGTGGGGCATCATAATAGCATTTTCAAACATTAGAGTTGACCTCCAGTTGATTTGTTTATAGCTATTCCTTGCCCTCTAGTATCTACTTTGCCTGTATGCATTACATGTTACCTTTTCATCTTCATTCATCTTAAGCTGTTTGGTAATTTCCCCTTTGATTTTTTATTTAATCCATTGGTTATTTTGAGGGAGACTGGTCTACATACATTTTTAATTTCCCACATTTCTTGCTTTATTGGTTCTAATTTCACTCTGTGAAATTCCCACTCTGTGTGGGAATATACTTTATGTGAGTTAAATCCTTTGAAATTTGTTGAGGCTTATTTTGGGGCCTAGCATATGGTCCATTCTAGGGAATGTTCCATGTGTGTTTGAGAAAACTACTCACTCTGCTACATTAAACGGAGAGAGTTATAGATGTCTGCTCGATCCAGTTGGAGTGTGGTTTAATGCAAATTTTCTGTCTTTCTTGCACATCTGCTCAGTTGTTCTACCCATTACTTAAGGAAAATACTGGAATCTGCAGCTATTATTGCTTAAACTATTTTTCAATTCAGTGTTTCCATTTTCTATTTTGTGTATTTAGGGGCTCTGTTATTAGGTACATATATGTTTGTAACTGTTATGCCTTCTCTGACTGCAACTTTTATAAACTGTTCCTCTTTATCTCTAGCAACAGTGCTTTTACTTTTGATTAATTTGGCAGAGAAGAGTAGAGCACTCCGTATTTTTTACGACCTCAGTTTGCACGGCATATTTTTTCCAGTTCTTTTGCTATCAAATCCTTTGTGTTCTTTGATCAGCGTGTAACTCCTACTGTTGCATCTTGTGTTGTCTCCCAGTTTCACGGTCTACATTTTGACTGAATAGCTTAACCCACTTATATTTGATGCTATTGCAGAGATAGATGTTTTCCATCTACAATTTTGCCTTTTATTTTCTTTGTCTTGTTTATTTTTGTTCTCCTAGTCTCCCTTTACTGCTTTCTTGTGTACCAGGTGAATATTTTTATATATTTTAAAAACTTTAATGATTTCAACTCTATTTCTTTTTCTCCATCGCAATTGGCAAGTTATGAAGCTCATAAGTAACAAATAAAAACTGTAC
Organism: Rhynchomys soricoides; assembly: GCA_019843965.1. Classification (NCBI taxonomy): domain Eukaryota; kingdom Metazoa; phylum Chordata; class Mammalia; order Rodentia; family Muridae; genus Rhynchomys; species Rhynchomys soricoides. The sequence goes on from JADRCH010000134.1 coordinate 3,056,681, forward strand.
ATATTTATGCATGCAATGTAATGTTTTGATACTTTATATATTGTGAATTTATTAAATTAATTAACACGTCCCATTACTTCCCATTTTTATGTGGTGAGAACAGGTAACATATATTTATATCTTTTGAATTGTGTTTTTTAGTAGCTGGTGCAATTGAATCCATCCACATCCACTCACTTAATTACAGTGAGATACAGAAACACTATTCCAACATAGTTCTGTTCGCTTGCCCCCATTTTCCTGCTGTTATTATGTATTGCATTTTTATGTGCTTTAGACCCACAAATAATTATTTGCATATTGTTTACTCTAAATCACTTAAGAGTAAAAGGAGGATACACAACCTCATTATCTCTTATGATTGCCTACACAATTACCTTTAGTGATGCTCTGTCTGTGAATTCAAATGACTGTCCTTTATCACTCACATTTAATTTGAATAACACTGTGTACATTTATTGTAATTTGGGCTTGATAGCAACAAATCCTGCTTATCTGGTAATGCTGTCATTTTGCTTTCACATACTCATTGTACAAAGTGGTGGGTACGTTGTCACATCTCACTCAACAATATTATGTGCCCTGGCCACATCTGTCCACCATTATTCTCTCCTGTCCCTCCCTTCCCTCCCACTAGCCCTCTTCTCCTCCCAGTCCCCCCTTATCTTTGATATCATATGCATAAATAATCACCCATATTATCTCCATATTATGTAGGTCCACATATGTGAAGAAACATGCACCATTTGCCTTTCTGTATCCAGCTTATTTCATTTAATAGGATAGTCTCCAGTTCCATCTATTTTCCCTGAAATGAGTTCATTCTTCCTGTTTTCCTCCAAGACTGAAGACTGAACAAGGGTCTCATACATGCTAGGCAAGTGCTCTACTATTGAGCTATATCCTTGGCCCAGTTTCATTCTTCTTTATGACTACATAAAAGTCTGTTATGTCTAATACCATGTTTTCTTTATCCACTAAGATACCAAAGGACATCTTGGCTGATCCTACAGCTTGGCTACTATGAATAATGCCACAATAAACATGGATGTGCAACTACTTCTGTAGGCTTGCAGAGATCCTTAGGGTATATTCCCCAGAGTAATTCAGTTGGAACCTATGGTGATTCTATTTACAGATTGTAAGGAGCCTCCACACTGATGTCCTCAGTGGTTGGGCTAGTTTACACTCCTGCTGGAAGTATATGAGAATTCCTTCTGCCTGTCATCCCCATCAGCATTCTTCATGTTAGATAATCTAACCAGAGTAAGACAGAATCTCAATGTCACATTTCCCTGATGGCTCAGGATGTTGAACAATTTTCATATATTTATTGGCCATAGGTACACCATCTTTTAAGAATTGCCTGTTTATTAATGAGACCATTTCCTTTGTGTAAGGGTTAACATTTGTGTGATTTTTATATATATTTTAGGTGTTAATGCCCTATCAGATATATAGCTAATATGGTCTCCTATTCTGTATCCTCTCTCTCTCTCTCTCTCTCTCTCTCTCTCTCTCTCTCTCTCCTCTCTCCTCTCCTTTCTCTCAATGTTTTTGTTTCCTGTGCCTAATCCTTTTCACTTTATGCAATACCACTTGTCAATCTGAGCAAGCATCTTCTGAGTCCTGAAGTCTATTCCATAAAACTCTTGCCTAAAACTTTATCTTGAGGTGCTTTTCCTAAACAATGACACCTCTGGATGTTTCAAGGTTTCAGACCTGACATTAAAGCCCCCTTTGAAGTGACTTTTGTAAGGGGCATAAAATAGGGATTTGTTGGCAATTCTTCTTATGGGTTTCCTGGAATCATTTGTTAAAGATGCCATCTTTTCTCTAGCATTTATTTTGGACACCTTTGGAAAGTATTGGGTGGCTGTAGCTGTGTGGATTTCTATTTGGCAGACTGTGAGGTTTTGGCTATTATTGTTTGTGTTTGTTTGCTTGCTCTTCTGTTGTTTCCCTTTCCTGTGAAGGTGATCTCCCACTGCCTCTGGCTGCCATGGTTCCAGAGAAGAAGTAATATATCACCGGTATTTTTATTCACTTGTAATGTGTGTCTTTAGTAAACAATTTAAGGTGTTCTCTCTGTTTCAGCTTTCAGTATTTTGACAATTTTGACCATGCCATATCTGGATGTGGTCTTCATGGTTTTTCTTTCATGGTTTATTTGGGGAGGTATAAACTTTTTAATTAAAAAATGTATTTATTATAACATTAGATGGTGTGTCTGTGTGTGAGAGATAGATTAGAGAGAGGGGAGAGAGAGGTGGAGAGAGGGAGAAAGACAGAGAGACACAGAGACAGAGAGCGGCAGCGAGACCCCACAGGCCAGAGAACAACTTTAGAGAGTAGACTTTCATCTTCCACCATGGCTCCCAGGAATCAAGCTTACGGAGTCAGACTTGAGTGGCCAGACTTTGGTCCTCTTGGATGTAGAGATTAATTGCATTGCACGAAGGAAGTTATCAGCTATTATCTTTCAAATGCCTTTCCTGCATTTCTCTCTCCTCGCTCTGCTATCCCCACTAAGTATAGCGTTGGCGTACTTAATGGTGCCTCCCATTTCTCCAAAGCTCTGCTCATTTTCCTTCACTCTATTTTCTCCCTTCAGATTCTAAATCTCTATTGATCTATCGTCAAGTTTTCTGGTACTGCCTCCTGCCAACTTAAATATATTTTTAAGTGCCTCCAGTGATGTCTTCATTTCTCTTATTCTTTTTTGTGCCTTTCAAGCTCAGAATTTTCATCTCTTTCCTATGTGATATTACTTGTTGATAAGACATTGTTAAGACCCTTCCCTTTTTGTGCAAATTAACAGCACACCATTAACATTACTCATTGGTAAGTCCAATGTCAGGTATCTTCTATCTGCTTTGGTTTATATGCCACAGTTTCCTGTGTCTTGATAATTCAGGTTGCTGCTGGAACCTGGATATTTTAGATGATATACCTTAGTTACTTTGGGTGGCAATAACTCTTACTTCTTCTATCGCACCAAATACTTGTTTGTTTGCTCACCCGTTTGGTGTCCTGGATGGACACTTCAGTGAAGTTCTTTCTCTCCAATGTGCAGTCTGGGACATCATTCCTTGGTCTCATCTTCAGCCATGTATCCCTAGAGTGTCTTCTGAAAAGAGTCCCTTTGACTCATTGTCCTGTCACATCGAGGCTCGCTCTGACCTACTGATACCACTCTCAGTGCACACCTCCACTAAGCCCTATTGATAACTGCGTCATTTTCTATACTGCTATTAGACACACAGTGCTCTGCAGTCTAGTCCGATTACATCTGGGTGTTTTGTTTTGTTGTTATTTTTGTTTGCTTGTTTGTTTTTTTGGTTTTGCACAGGGTTGCCTGTGAGGCTTGCTTACAGCATCTCCTGAGCTAACTGCTCTGTTGTTATGGAGCTGGCTTGAACTGCTCTGCACTTCATTTCAAATAAGGCCAGCCCTTACAACTGTCATTGCCGGGAAGGCAGTGCAGGAGTATTAGGTGGCTGGTCATATTTCATCTACAGTCAGAAAGCAGAGATCTAAGCTCTGTGGTTTTACAGCCTGCCTCTAGAGCAAAAAGAGTCCTAGCACAGCTGCTCTGAACACACAATCTCCTTCCCTAGAATCATCAGCTTGTGAGTAGAGTGCTGGGTAAGGGTGGTGGCCACTCATCGTCTTGGACTGTCTCTGTCTTGGAACTTCCATCCTACCACTGAGCTGGTATGGCAACAGCCAAAGCCAGGATTTTCATCCCAGGGTAGCACTTCCACCATGGAGGTGGCAGAAGGCTGCATAGCATAGGCCTTTCAGCCTCACTTCAGATCGGAGGGTCATGAGAATATCAATTGCCTTCCTTACCTGGGAAGAAATTTAACCCTGAGGTAGAAACTGGGTTGCAAGGCAGCCCCGTGCTCTTGTCTACACCTGCTCAGAAGAGCAGAGCACTCCACTTGAGCCATGGAGGGGAAGGGGACAGAACAGCTCAAAAATCACAAACTCCTGGCGTTCTCACTGAAATTTAGATTTTCTTGATAAGTAATCCTGTATGCTTGCCCTTAGGACAGCCTCCAGAGATCTTTAATGGTAGCCTGATTTTAATAAGCCCTACTGGTTGTCCTGCTTCCCAGGGGAGGAGGCAAAGTGCTCCTCACTGCCAATCCAGAATGGTTCTCCTAACCCCAGGTGATTTGTCCACAAAAGAAAAAGAGGAAGAGGAAGGAGAAAGGGGGAGGAAATGGAGGAGGAGGGAGGAGGTGGAGGGAGGAGGAGGAAGAGAAGGAAGAAGAGGAAGAGGAGGAGGAGGAAAAGGAAGTTGTTGTTGTTGTTGTTGTTGTTGTTGTTGTACTGCAGAACAGTTGACTCTGTTTACCCACATTCTGTTTGATTCATCATGACCATAGTTAATGAACTAAAAATAAGCCAGCAAGGGCTCTGTGTAGCTTGCAGGCATGTAAGTCAATATGGGCTATGAACAGTAGATATACTAAGATTTGTGATCTATGTGGATGGCATGTGAGAATATTTAAAGCTGGCCTAGCCCATGTAACTCGGGAGAATCTACTAATGCTACTAAATATGCTTCCCCTGAGAAGTCACAGACATTCTAGCTAATATAGAGTATCCTTCAGAAGTCATATGTCCCTGGTCCCTACGGAGTCTCCTTTGGAAGTCACCGGGGCCCAGGCCCAAACAGGGTCTCCTTTGAAAGGAAACAGTGCTAAGGGGCATCTTATCATTGGCATCTCAATTTGTATCTGGTGATTCTTCAAGAGCAATCAATTGATTCTCATGAGAATTCAACATAGAGAGACTGAGCTCCAAAAAAATAGCACTGCCCCACAGTCAAGACTGTCTTGCCATATCTGAAAGTTGCATCTACCTTTCAAGATTGAAAAGAACAGAGCATTTTACTCCAAGACTGAGGAAGTCTCTATCTCCATAACCAAAACCTAGAGAGCGGTCTGTCTGTCCGTCTGTCTGTCTGTCTCTGCAAAGCCAGGAACTTCTCAAGTAAAGAGTTGGTGTGTGTGGTTGGGTACACAGCTCAGTAAATAAAATATTTGTCATTTAAAAGATGAGGAGCTGACTTTGAGTCCCAGAAGCCACTAAACCAAAGTCAGGTGTGGTGGTGGATCCTACTAATTCCAGTACTAAAGAAGCAAAGATAGGCAGAGACTGGCAAAGATAGGCAGAAACCAGCAGATACTTGAAGTTTGGTGGCCAGATAACCTTACTGGCAGGACACTGTCTAAAAATTGCAGTGGATCATGCCCTAGGAATGACACCTGAGTTAACATCTAGTCTCTCTACACACGCACATGCTGGACTAAGTATGTGCATACCCTGCCCTACACGCACGCACACACACCGAGAGAGAGAGAGAGAGAGAGAGAGAGAGAGAGAGAGAGAGAGAGAGAATGAATATAAGGTTAACTTTGGTATGACTATAGCCAAGAGTAGAATGATACAGCAAAGTTCAAAGTTCAAGGAAACAAACAGGACTGCCCCTGGGACTGCATCTTCACATTTTCCTATGATGTCTCTGATGTCCCCAGGGAAATCTGGTTTCAAAATGATGCACAGCCCTATCCCCTCAGCCAGCAGGTAGCACCCCCTACCTCAAAACACACAGCTGCCTAACTGCTTGAGCTCTGTGTAAGCTGAATATTCATGACCTTCCTGCTGTCGCAAAGGCTATATTTCTGAACATTTCCACCAGTATTTAAAATCTTTGCTCTGTTCTTTAAAAGATGCATGGATTTTATTGGAATGTCTGAGACATATGGCCAGAGGCAGCCTGGACCCTGGGCTACAGATGTGTGGAACGGGAGCCCTGGAGTCAGTCCTTGCAGACCGCTGCAAATTTGTCTCTGTAGACTGAAGTGTCTCACTCGCTGCAGTCCAAACTGTTTGCTCCAAACCCCACAGACTACAGTGTTGGAGGGTAGGGCTTGGGGAGGTGACTGGGTCACCAGGGAAACACTCACCAGTAAGGGATCAAAGAGAGTGGGTGTACCTGTCTGTTGTGCTGGATGAGACGATGCCTATGTGAACAAGAACTCAGGCCTCAGCAGACACACATGCTGCCAGTGCCTTGATTTTTTTCAACTTCCCATCTCCAGAACTGAGAGAAATGCTTTTCAGTTATTTATAAGCCGATCAGTTTAAGATATGTTGTCATAGTACCCTGAATAGACTAAAACACTGTTTTTGTATTGGCTTAAGATGTAAATCTATTTAAAGTTTATTTTTATTTTTAATTATATATTTACGTGTATGAGGAGAGGGTATGGGTATGTGAGTGCAGATGCCCTCCAAGGTTAATGGGGGCATCCCTGGGATCTGGACTTAAAGAAATTTTTGAGGTTACACATATGTTGGTGTGGGATCCAATTGAGCTATCTCTCCAGCCCTGTTAATCCATTTAAAGCACATCTTATATCTGGCTCATCCTTCATCCCATGTGGCTTCCTCTGGTGACAGGGTGCTCTGACCCACCATGCACTGTCAGCCTCCCCGAAATGATGCAGGTTTACAATCACATGGCCAGTACTGACCTTTCATTGCAGCAATCTGCCTCCAGTCCCAGATGCCCTTGCAGTGTCTGGCTCATCACACCAGCTATCAGCCCAACCCTGGATGGAGCGAATGTGTGGCTCCTGAGCCCTGCTGGCCTCTGCAGCACCAGGCCGGAGCTGGAGGAGGAAGCTGTTGCATATTGACCACCAGAACCCAGGGCACCATTTTAGAACCATGAAGAACTTCCTGGATTTTTCATGCTGTTTTTCTCTAACTGGCAAAGCCCCCAAAGACCTCAACCCCCAAGGCAAAGCAAAAGAGAGAAGGAATTTGGGCAGTTTTTCTGCCCCAGGGAAGGCTCGGCCTGGTGACAGTTCTGTATTAACCAGCTCAGCCATGTAGGGAGTCATAATTAGTCCCCTCAGCCCCTAGCTTCCTTCCACCACCACCCTCACCCTGAGGGCTATACAATGTTTGAAATGAAAAGGAAAATAAAATCACTGCTCTCCTTGGCTGACCCCCCCAGCAACAGCTACTGGCTGTAGGCAGAGGTGAGCCAGCCATCTGTCTGCTAAGGTAACAGAGAATGGAATGGGCGTTTTTAAATGACATTTTCAATTTCTCCCCTATGTCTGCTGTGTCCTCTTCCACCCTGCTGTTTAAATGACTCTTTTCAAGTTGGAAATATCAGGACTAATAGGACAAGAAAAAGAAAAAAAAGTTGTCTGTTGCTAGCAGGCTGTTCTGTTCTATAGGGAAGCATGAAGAACAGAGCCCAGAGTGGTCTACTGTGTCCCTCCTCTTGCGTCCAGGAAGGAGTCTGTCACCAGGAAGTGCCTAGAGATCCACTCCCATTAGTGGGTGATTTTCCCAGGCAGCCGATAGACAGGCAGGAAGGCTAGGTGAACTCAGGAATGGCCCTCCTGTGCCAGTTCAGCTACAAATGTTCCCAGAGCTCAGAAGACACCCCACAATGACTTTGTGGTTACTTTTAATCTTTACTTCTCTCTCCGAGTACACAAGATCAAGGCCTAGATTGGGTTGGGTGTGGTGGCACATGTATGTTATCACAGAACTTGGGAGATGAAGACAGGAAATCAAGAATTCAAGCTTATTTATTCTTGACTATGTGGAGATTTGAGGCCAGCCTAAACTATATAACACACTGTGTATTTGTTACTTTTGTTGTTGTTATGACAAAATACTATGACCAAAAAGCAAGTTAGAGGAGAAACAGTTTGTTTGGGCTTCCATCCCAGGGAGCAGACAATGAATCATGGTGGGGAAGGCATGACTTGGTAGCAGGGTCAGGAAGTCGAGAGGTTACATCTCAACTGCACACAGGAAGTAAAGAGAAGAACAGGAAGCAGGGTGAGATTGTAAACCCTCGAAGCCTACTCCCCACAGCAAGGCTCCTAACAGTTCCACAACCTCTCTCAATAGTACCACCACCTGGAGACCAAGTGTTCAAGGACATGGGTCTATGGCGCATGTTTCTCACTCAAACCAGTCCACTGCGTCTCAAACAATAACCACCACAACTAGCAAGGCCTAACTGTCACCACTACCACCACACCACGGATACTTCTAGATGTGCACATCTAAGATCCTTACAAGCCTCACTGTGAATAGGCAGCCATGATATACCCACTTCAGAGGAAAACCAGTCCAAGGGATGTGGCTCGGTTGGTAGAGTGCTTGCCTAGCACAAAGTCCCGAGTTTCATCCCAGCACTGCATAAATTGATGCGGTGGTACACCCCTGTGATCAGCGCTTAGGAGGTAGAGGCAGGATGAGCAGCAGCTACACAGTGAGTCAAGGCCAGTCTGGGATACATGAGATCCAGAAGAGGGAGGGGGCAGAGAGGGAGGGAGGGAGGGAGGGAGGGAGGCAGGGAAAGGAAGAAGGAGGAGGAGGAGGAGGAGGGAGAAAAGAGGAAGGGAGGGGAAAGGGAAGGGTAAGGCAGGAGAGGAGAGGAGAGGAAGGAAAAGAAGAAAAAGAAAACAAAATCCCTGGAGAGGAAATTCCAAGGCTACCTTCCCCCACACTCAGACACAGAAGCTCTGTCATCTCTCCTCTGAAGCTGAGCTGTTATTCCCCTGTCCTGTTGGCTCTTCTGGTCTCAGTGACAATCTACCTTGTGCTCCTATGAAGGCCTAAGCCTCGCTCAGCTGCATCTTCCTGGGTGATTCTGCTGGGATCTGTCTCTCCTCTCCCCCTCTGCACTATTAGATTGCTTTGGTTTGAAGGTGACCAAGAGTGACAGCTTTATTAAAATGAAGACATCCAGGGTCCCCTGTAGGCTGCAGGCTTCTCACCAGCTGATTTCTGGAGGGGCTCAGCGTGGAGCTCAGTGCAGGGAAGTGGGAAAGCCAGTTCTGAACATATTCACATGCAGAACACCAGCTTCCCTTTGATTAAGTCATGGAAACAGCAGGATAACCTGGAGGTGCTGTGAGAAAGACCCAGGGGCATGTGTTTCCTGTCCTTGGCCAAATGGTGGGCACAACTTGAGATAGTCTCTCCCTGAGGAGGCAACTTGCAGCCTAGCAAGGTGAGAACCAATATTCAGCCTCTTTCCCTTCCAGACAGCTCTGGAGGCAGAGATCTAGATGCAAATTCTAATAACACCTCACTCTGAGAGCTTTTACAGATACGCCTGCTTATTTATTCATGTGTTCACTTAACAAATACCTCCTCAGCCCCTATCATGTACGTGGCACTATATGGAACCCTACAAAATGGAGAACAACAGGGCCCGATCTCCATCTTCAGGAAACCCCCAGTCTTCTGGAGGATGGCTCAGATGCCACAGCTCTACACCAAGGCCCACAGTCCAATGGTAAGACACTTCTGCTCCAAACTCCAAACCAGGTGGGCCCTGGTCTGGAGGAACTTAAAAGGACACGGGCCTACTTTGCTAGAATCAATAGAATCTGGAACTCACAATTATCTAGTTTTAGGTACATATAGTTATTTTTATCAGTCTGCTGAGTCAACTATCTTCTTTATTTAACAAAAAAGGTGTCAATCAATAACCAATATCAATCAATAAAGAAACAATTTCTATCTAAGCAGTTTCACCACAATTCTCTTTGATAAGAAAGCAAGACAATCCCCCTGCATAGTGTTTCTAGGACTTTAAATGGAAAAGTGCTTTAAGGAAAAACACAGAGTGCACCTTCCCAGTGTGAAGACTACCTGCAGCTCTGGATTGTAAAGGATGTATATTAAAATTATATCCTACAACAAAATGCACATTTTGTAGAGGGAGAAGAAAGGAAAGATTAAATCGAATCTTCCTGACAATTGTCTTAAATCACACCTTCCTGGCTGCTGTTGAAATTATAAGCCACATCACGTTGAGTTAAATCAAACCCACCCCGGCAGGAAGATGGGCTGATGTCACTCAAAGACAGTTTGGAGGTCAGATGAAAAAGAAGACATGCAGCTCTTACGTGCCCCTACCAAGGCAGAGGGAGAGGAGCTGCACCAGACAGGCAGCATAACTCTCCCACCAGCCAAGGTCTCCGCAGCCCAGAGCATCACCAACAGCGATCACCACCCGCCGCAATGCCAAGTGGCTTTTAACAGACAAAGGCATGTGCACACTTAATGGCAGTTCGCTGGCTGGCAGTGGTGGGTTGCACTCGATACCCCTGAGCACACCCTCTACCCATCTGGCCCAATATAATGTCTCTGGTATTATTTGGTTTTCCTTGAATGTTAACATGACCATCTGAGACTTGATGGTCCTAGGATAACTCTAATGAATTGCACCAAAATGGAGCTGAAATCCCACATTCTAGGTGTTAAAGCCAGAAAACACATTCCTATTTCCTGTGCAATACTCCAGGGAGAAAACCCATTGAAAATGAAGGGAAGAAATGCTGGAGAGATGACTCAGTTAGTAGTAAAGCATTTGTCCTGAGCTCAGCACCCAGGTACAAAGCCAAACATAGCAGCAAATGTCTGCAGATCCATGGAGATCACTGGCCTGTCATCCCAGCCCGATCTGGGAGCTCCAGGTTTAACAAGAGCCCATCTTAAAACAAGTGAGATGGTCTGTGATTGAGCAAGACACTAGACACTGACCACTGGTCCCCACATGTGCACGCATGCACATACACACACTCAGAGAGAGAGAGAGAGAGAGAGAGAGAGAGAGCGAGAGAGAGAGAGAGAGAGAGAGAGAGAGAGAGAGAGAGAGGGAGATGGAAGACAGAATATACCTCCCCTGTGCTACCCTTGATGGGCAGGGCCAGGTGCTTTCCTGGACTTCTTGAGCAGTAGCAGCCCTACAATGGCAAAGGAATAACCTTTACTCATACCGTTGGGGAAACTGAGGCATGATGAGTGAAGAAATTTATGAGGTCAACCGACTCATCAGAGGCATGGTGGATTTTCAGGCCCGCTTGTGCTGTTCTCTTCCACCATGCTGAGGGAGGGGTCTCCTTCTTTGAGACAAGTGTTGGTTTGAGTCACTGAGCTATCTCTGTGCCTGGCCCACTCTACTCCTCTAACCACCCCTTGCTCTTCACATCCCAATTCCCCTGTGTAGCCTAGGCTGATGAACTAATTCGTCTAGAATATTCCACTTTAAACACTCCTAATGGGAGTGAACTGAAAGGAGTCTGGTTTTGTCTTCTCGACTTGATAATGTGCTCTTTAAAGAAAAGGACCATCTTGGAAGACTCTGATGTGGCCCCCCACAATTTGCACAGTGCCAAGCCAGCAGAAGCAGACTCGTGTCCATCAGGAAGCAGCCAGAGAACAGTGCAGATTGACACTTTCACATATGCACTCCTTCACTTAGCCCCTCCAGTGCCTCCTCGTTCAGCTAGGGCATTCCTTTCCCAGTCTGTCTCCATGCCTTAACCCCTCTGCCACCATCACCCTACTGTAGCCATTCTGGCCACCCCACTGCTGTGCCTGTACCAAGCATATCCCTGCCATGGGGCCTTTGCATTGTTCCCTGACTCCACTAGACCTGTTCTCCTCTTGGACATGGACATGGCTCACATCTCACCTTCTCCAAGAGCAGGCTTACAGAAAAACTATTGGCCACCATGATTAATGGCAATATCTTCATATTTGGGCCTTCGCTCTACTGGCATGTCCTCAACATTTCCAAAGTGCTTAATAAATGCTGCTGACTAAGAAAGACAAGAATCTGAGCACGTTAGCTAAAGAAGACTGTGGTGCATGCTGGGACACTATTATCTTACAGTCAAATATGGAAGAACGGAAACTTCGGTGTGCACCCATGATTTCTCCCAGCTAACTGTGGCTGTTCATGGGTTTCCACTCCCAAACCCCAATAAAGATGGTGGCCTGGAAGCCAGTCTCTGATGCCTGCTCTGCATGGTATATGACTCTAAGCATTCTAGTCCTCCATTAACTGGAAACTTTCTGGTAGGCACTACCATGTTTCCAGTTCATTCATGACCATCAATACCTTCTAATGGCTTCTTTCCTGACCCCAATCTCTAAACTTAAAGAATCACCAAAATGAAGCTATTGTTTGAATGAGTGCAAGACACTGTCTTGACTTAGTCCTCTCTCAAGAAAGGAAAATAAGCACCCCCAGAGCCACCATCACTCCCAGAGGACTGAGTCTGGAGGGTTCCTGGTTAGTTAGCCCCTATGTGCTCAGGAAAGGAGGGTGTCATTGGGTCATTCAGTGTCCCAGTTCAGAGCCTCAAGAGTTGCAAGGACTCCATTCCCCTTCTGCCAAGTCTTGTGCAACCCGTTAGCCCAGAGAAAGTCATAATCCTCTTAATTAGCATCCTTAGAGGAGAAAGTAAGAGAGACTTTGACCCCTTGTTGGAGGGGGGGGCTTAATGGAGTCAGGGGTTCTCATTTTGTATAGTTAATTGTCCTTGGACAAGTTAAGTACAGCCATTGAGCCTTGACTTCCTCATCTGTAAAATGGTAGAAAGAACACACACACACACAGAGAGAGAGAGAGAGAGAGAGAGAGAGAGAGAGAGAGAGAGAGAGAGGTTTCTTTAGAGATTCAAACAAGGTGTGACAGGCAGTATTCATTTGATGCTCAAAAGATCCTCAAGTCCTTTCTCTCCAGTGGTTCTCCAGATTTGGTTTTATTGCTCTTCTCCACTGGATCCATTCCAATTTTTGAGTCTTTTCTACCTACTTTCCATTGTGTTTCTCCTTTAATCTGACTCCCTGGGTTCTATTAGGATAAGGGTCTGGCCCAATTGTACAGTTAGAAGTTCTGACTCCTGTAAATCCTCCTGTGTGTGAGTGTGGGGGGGAGGGAGGCAGGAGGGGCTCATCTATGCACACACATTCATGTAAATTAGTAATCAGCTTTGAGTGACATTCCTCAGGTGCCGCCCACCCTCCTTTTTCTTCATGAAACAGGGTCTCTCACTGGCCTGGAACTCACCAAGCAGCCTACATTGACTGACCAGTGAGCCCCAGGGGCCCAGCTGTCTCCACCCAGCGCTTAGGATAACAGGCACACACCACACCTGGCTTTTCACATGGACCCTGGAGATTGAGCTCCTGTGCTCATACTTGGAAGGGGAACACATTGCTGACTATGATGTCCCCAGCCTTTCTACACCCTCTTTTAGAAACTAAAGAAAGTCAAACTGGGAGATCAGCTTATCATTATGACAATTATCATAATGGAGCTCAGACACTGAAGACACCAGAATATTGATAGACACTCCTCTAAGCCTGAGAAGAGGCAGGCAAGTCTGAAGCAGCCAGCCTTCGGCCCCTCCTCCCCTTCCTGGTTCCCTCTTCAGCAATCAGAGAAATGCAGCGGTTAGTTAGACAAAGCCTGACCCTTCAGCCCAAATCCTTTGAGTAGGAACCACATAAACACCAAGCATCTGAGCTGCAATAAAGAGACACCAGACAACTCATTTACCTTGGAATGCCAACCACAGACCAGCTGAATGAATCTGTAACAGAAGATCAAAAAGGATCTTCGTGTGAATAACAGAAAATGTCACCAGGCAAACAGAGGAGATCAGTTCAATAAAGAAATGGAGTCACATCTGCGGGTCCACAGTGATGTTTTTGCTTGTGTTAACTCCCCAGCTCATAACTCGCAAGGATATTAACACAGGCTCCTACTGTTTGGGGCAAATAAACAGCTGTTGGCGTTTGTGCCCAAACCACTTTATTAGGGCTTTTCTTTATCACAGTTGTCTCTTCCTTCCCAAATCCTGAGAGATGAAGACAGCTAAAACAGGGTACCAAGGCAGAGATGGGGGGGAGGCTGTGTGGGAGAGAAGATAGGGTGGATTTTCTGGGACCCTCCATGTCTTCCTATAAATCTCAGAAAGGTCAACATTTAAGAGCCAGGGTTCAGGGGTCATTGGAAAGACTGGTTTTGCCCTGGTGTTGAGAACACTTCACTGTTAGCAGGGCAGTGGTGGTGCACGCCTTTAATCCCAGCACTTGGGAGGCAGAGGCAGGTGGATTTATGAGTTCGAGGCCAGCCTGGTCTACAGAGTGAGTTCCAGGACAGCCAGGGCTACACAGAAAAACCCTGTCTTGAAAAACGAGAGAGAGAGAACACTTCACTGTTGCCATCCATCCACAAAACAGGATTGTGTCAATACACAAGCAAACACACACCATAGGTGGCAGAAACTCACAGGTAGGACTTGGGTGACTCTAGCTGCAGATAGAACATTGCTTTTCCTACAAGGACAATTTCCTTAGGGGCCCCACAGATAGGGGACTCTTCACTCACACTTGTAAAGCCTCTCCCTCACTCACCTCAGGATTTGACACAAGGATAAAGCAAGCCACTTGTCTTCAAACTCTTGTTCATTTCTTACTTGACCCAAGGCCTCTGAACTTACCCTCATGGTCCCTGCTAACTCGTCTTCCTCTGTCTTTGAACTGTCCCTCATATTCTGTAAAAACCATAAATCTTAGAGGAGCACCATTCTTGGCTCTACCACTTGTCATCTCTGTGACCTTGGACAAATTATATCTATTAAGCCATTTTCAATTGCTACTACAAACTACCTGAAGCTGCATAATATATTTAAAAAAAAAAAATGTTGATCCTGAAAAGCCAAAGTCAGGTCTCATAGGTTTAGCCTCTGGGGGCTTTCAGCTACCACACAAAATAGCCAAAAGCATCATGGTGAGGGGCACTTATTGGTGGGAGAGAGCAGACCTGCAGTGAGGCAGAAAAGAAGAGAGGCTTGCTCATATTTGTAAGTATGTGTCTCTTGGAAACTAACCAGGTTCTGAGAGAATTACATGACTCCCTTCCAAAGGTGGTGGCTTCAATGAATGAATCAGCTTCCACTAGACTCCACCTCACTAATGGCTAACCCTTCCAACCCATCACACTGGTACCAAGATTCCAATGCACAAACATCTGGGAGACACTCTAATGCCTTCCTAAATCAGGGAAATTATATCTCACCAGTTTGTTGAGACTAACGAAACAAAAACCCCTCCCCCACAGGATTAATATCAATTTAAGTAAAGACAGTAACAAAGTTATCCCACATGGACAGTGCCCACCCAGGCTCTCACCCAGTATTCTCTTCCCAGGCAGTCTTCAAGTTCGTAGAAGCTTGTTGTCATTAAAATTAATCAAAGTTTCTCATTTGTCACTTCAAATCTCTCTTTAGGGCTTGGAGAGATAGCTCAGTTAGCAAAAGCCTGCTATGAAATCACAGGACCTGAGTTCACTGCCTAGAACTTGTGTAAAAGTGACAGGCACAGAGGTACACACCTGTAATCTCTGTGCTGGGGAGGCAGAGAAAGGCTCCCTGGAGCTCACTGGTCACATGGCCTACTTTGTGAGCTCCAGGCCAGTGAGAGACTTTGCCTTAAAATAGAAGATATACAGCACCTGAGCAATGACATCTGAGGTTGTCCTGTGGCCTCCAAATGCACGCACAAGCACAGAGGTATGCACATGTATGCATACACTCACATGCACAAAAATCTCTCTTTAGCTCTTTAGCTTTCTCACTCTGATTCATTGGCCCAGTCTTTGTCCTGTTCTTCCAAACTCCCAGATGCTATCAGCATGGTGTGCATTGCCCCAATTTTCAAACCCTATTTTGGCCAAGGTCTCTGAAATACCTTTCCATGACTATGGAATCTCAACCGATTTTAACTTGAACTCTCCTAAGGACAGAGATTTTTAGATAACTCAGGTGTGGAAACCCAACCAAGCATCCACAATGCTTAAGGGACAGCCCTCCACATGCCTTGTCTGGGCCAGTCAATGGCAGAATGGGACATTCACACAGAATTGGTATCAACCTCTCCGGGGACTGTTTTCCATTGTTCTTAGGTTCTCTGGACCTTCCCTACACCATCCTTCAGGAGCTTTGGAAGGACACTGATAATAAAATGTGGTCCAGTTCACTTTGCCTTCTGGCCTCTGTGTCACTTCAGCTATGGCTTTGTACAGCAATGCTCCCAATATCTCACTGGCATTAGGTAATTTCATTTTTTGCATTTGCACCATTAAGGACAGCTTGATCCTCCAAAACCAAATGCACCAAACTGAAAGCAGAGTATCAGACAATGAAAGGGAGCCCATCTCCAAGCTGCATACACAGTGTATTGATCCTGCTATCACCACATCTGCAGCCAGAAAAACCACAGAAACACCATCATTCACACGGCCAGGACTCCTTCTACCTAAAATTCCAGTTGACTGTACTCAGCAGAGTTCATAAAGAGTGCACAGACCCACAGACAAAGGCTCCAGAAGAGTTGCTGCTCACAGTCACTGCTACAACATACCTGACTTGGGAACAGTTGCAAGGCAATTTGCTATTAACAATAACTTAAGTAGCAAAGCTTAGGAATGATTAACTTTAACTCCACAAATTAAAGAGATTTCAAGGTTAACATACTCCCCAGCATACTAATGTGCTCCACTGAGTGGGAAGGAAAAGGTGGAATGACCATGAAGGCACTGTCAGAACATGAGTAACCCCGGCCCTCCCCTGGGGTAAGCGGCCAGCATGTGAAGGCATGTGTGCAAAGATAGAAGAATGTGGAGAATCCATCTGTGCAGCCTTGCAAGGCAAGATGGAGCTGCATATGAACCAAAGGCAAAGTGAGGTCTGAGAAGACAACCATTGTAATGTGCTTTGGAATAATCAAGTCCCTGCCAAATTGGAGATTAGCATAGAAAGAAGGCCTGCCATTCATGGAATATGACAGCCACCTGCAGCCCCAGTGTTCAGCTTCTGGTTCTGTCTGTCAGTATCTCTGACTTGTATAGGCCTTTCAGGTCAGAAAGATGGTTCAATGGATAGAGGCACTTGCTGAAAAATCTGATGACCTGAGTTCAACCTCCAGGCTCCACGTAGTAGAAGAAGAGAACCAATTCCTATAAGCTATTCTCTGACCTCCACGTGCACACCACAGCATGTGCATGCCCATAGATAGAGGTACATGTGGAAACCTGGCCCTCTAGCCTCATGCATACCCCTATCTCCCCACAGCCTACCTGGCTGCTCTCTGGCTCCATTTGTCCCCCATACTCAGTAAAGATATCTCCCCAAAGCATTCAAATGACATCACTTCTGTGTGTTTGTCCAGAGGAAAGCAGGTCTATCTTCTTGGATAAAACCAAAGCAAAGAAAATGGGCAAGAAACCAAAAAGAACCCCCAGGCCTACAGCTACACAACAGCACCTCCAACTTCCCAAGCAAGTGAGGCCATAATCCTACAGAACAGCAACGGAGGCACTCCTAGAACCTGTGTGTGCTGCTTAGAATCTTACAAACATATCTAGAAAAGCTAGGCTAACTTCTGTGGCTGGCACTGACCTTCAAAGCCCTCACAAGCTGGACTGTGGCTCGCTTTTGATTCTGAATTCTCCTTAAGATTCACCACCAACTGATTATCAAGGGCAAATAGCAATTCATGTCAAGTGAGCAAAAAAGAACATGGAACTCATTTATTTTGCAGCCTATAGACACTTCTGGCTAAAGAGGAAAGTCCTCGGTCATAGGGAGAAGCTGTGTGCTTTGGCAAGGTCCTTCTGTTCCATAAGATGTGCTCCAGGACTATTACTGGAGCAGTAAGGCTCAACCCTGAGTCCTGCTATTGACACCCTTAAGGCTCCAGAGTCTGTTATTGACAGAATTTTCAAACCAGAGCTCATTCCAAAAAGTAAAGCGTTGCTGCTTTAATGACACCTTTCCCTCTTGGCACTGGGCAGATATCATGCTCTCCTGGTAACAAACCCTGCCAGTTAAGGAGCAGGGGGAGACACCTGAAAGCCGCAGGGGACAAACATTCACACATAGGGTGTCTCCTGGTTCTCTGGAACCCCTGTCAACAATCCAATACTGGGGATCTGAGACACAAATATGCACGAAATTTGCCTAATAAGCTTGAGGAAACAAAGTGCACTGACCCAACCTCCCTCGGCTGCCAGGAAGCTGACTCTAGGAGTAAGATAGTGGATTTAGAAATGAGTCACATGGTGAAACTACGTCAGTGTGGCACTCAGAAGGACAGACAGACATTGTGAGACAGTCTGCTCTCACCCTGGACTTGCTTATTCTCTCCAATGCTTCAGACTGCCATCATCCCTCACAGAAATGCAGCTGTCCGACCTTTCCGTCTCTCCTACATGGCTTCCAATCTTCTCTTTGAGAAGTGAAACCTCTTAAGAACTGAAGTAATTTACCAAACACTACATACAAACTGGAAAGATAATATGTTGTAGGAATGTTGGAGGGGAGGGACTAGGGGTACTGGTAGTATTGGGGAGTTCTGGGGGCATTAGTGTGTATGGGGTATTGGAGGTTTGGCAGTATTGGAGTATACTGTGATTATTGGGTATTAGGGGTACTGGGCAGTACTGAGAGGATTAGGGGTAGTAGGGGCTGGCAATGACACTTGACTTGCTACTATTATTATGGCCCCAAATTAAACCTTCTGGAAGTTTGGAACTCCTGGAGACACAGTTCGAAAGCCTCTGACCTATGGTATCTACTTAACTATTTATATCAAACATTAGAGGCTGGGTGAAACCTGAGTTCACACTGCAGTATCACCTAAAGGTTGGACATGGTGGATATATATATGTATCCCCCGGCCATCTCATCTCAAGAAAACAGCAATCTCTAGGATCAGTGAGGGACCCTGTCTCAAAACATGTAGTGAGCAATTAAAGAAGACTCTTTATGTCAACCTCCACTTCAGCTCAGGTACACAGGTAAGCATGCCTACACACACACATGCACAACACATACATCAAACTAAACGTAAATATATGTCTAACACGTATAATGTAAGCACCATGTTACCTTTATTAATGTATTAAGATATCTATAAAAATATGTGAAATACACAAATCACCAACACTGAGACGCCAAGAGAAACTGATTCTCACAAGACTAAGCACGCAGAGGGAGGGTATTAAATTCTACCGTAAGCACGGGAAGACAAATCAAAAGACTCGACTGTCTGGACAGTAATTCCATTCGCCCAGAAAACGCTGAATGATAACACTAAATACCAGCCCTCCATGACCCCGGCACAATACTGCATTGTCAGTGGCTGGGTGAAAAGGCTTTCCTTTTGAAAAATAATATTTCATAAGAAACATTCCGACTCTTGAGTCACTGGTAATCTTACTTCTGCAACTCCATTTTTGAGAATAACTCAAAGGGGGAAATAGATGAGGCAAAGACATCCATTCTTCCCCTAGCGTATCCCCTACCCCAACGTGCACCACTGGGGAAAGTCAAATGGAAAATGATATGTTGATGATGGAATACTATGTGGTCAGTTAAAGTATTTGAGGAAATTTTATTAATTTTCCTCCACTCTGTAAATCTGCATGCTTCCCATTTCCCTTGGGAAACATTCCCATGATGCTCTTGTCTCTGTGTGAGCTCCTCTCCAGTAGGATGTCCCTCCCATTAACTGGAGTTATAGGGCTTTGGGTTTTTTTTCCTGTGTGCTGGCTCTGTTCCCAAGTATGGTTATACCACTGGGACTTGTTGCTGTAACTGCTTGATTTAATTACATGCTGTGGAAATCCATGAAGGCTGACTGCTAAAAACGAAGAGAGTGGTTGTCTCGAGAAAAATTAATGTCAATACTTTGGGAAGACTTGAGATAAGGCAGTCACTTACATAGTCAAATTACAGGCCAGCAACATCATTCCAAAAGATCAGACAAAAATCATAAAAATTTCAGGCGATGATGTTGAGATCGCTTCCAGGTACCTTTCAGTCCCTGGTGGATCTGACAGAAAATGGGAGAAATCTGACTTTATTAACAGGATGAGACGATGCTGGGATGGGAGTGGCCTATGCACAGGGAACAGAGAACCACCTAGTGACAGACCCACCCCAAGGACAGCCTTCTGACCTACACCAACAGGTTACTAACGGCTGTGCACTTGAGCAGTTACTGTGTGTGTAATATTTTTCCCTCTGCCTCCCATGGTTGAGCTCAGTGCCCTGCTGACAACAGGAATTCTATTGTCCTTAGAAAACAAGTGTGGGTCCGATCCTGAGTGTTCCAGTTCCCTATGGTCCCCAGGAACTCCACCCAGCTCTTGACAGAGCAACTGGAGGCACCTCAGGTTGTCAAGAGGTAAAGGTTGAAGAATAAACTATATAGAAAACCCAAGAGACAAAAGTGCTTTCTTCAAATGGGCTGCAAAAAGAAAGAAGAAGGATGCTTATACCTAGATCTAATAGTGCTGTCTCCTTGGGTGTAGAGTCAAGTGGGCAAAGCCAAATGGAAGGTTCACGCAGAATAGATCCAGGGAAGTTCCACGCATGTTTCAATTGTCCCTTAAACACTGGCACTTCCTTAACAGATCCAAAGGACTCAAAAAGAAAAGAAAAAAGAAAAAAGGAGAAAGCCATTTTTGTTTGCACTTAACATATAAAATTAGACATGAACCAGAGCTGGGATGGCTCAGTTCTTAGAGTGCTTGCCTAGCACGGACAAGCCCTTGGCTTGTCCCCAGCACCACACACATTGGGTATAGTTGTACACACCTGTGATCCCAGCACTGGGAAGAGGTAGACAGGAAATTCAAGGTCTTCTTTGCTAGATAGTGTATCTAGGGCTAGCCTGGACTATATGAGATACTGTCCCTGAAAGAAAAGGACAAAGGGGAAAAGAAGGAGAAAGAGCAAGTTTTCTCATGTGTGGGCTTTCTCTAACAGCCCATTTGTCCACCTGGCCATCTCAAACAAGGTGTAAGGTCCTGAGTTGGAGCCTGTACTAGGAACTAGTTGGTGTTTCCACCCATGAGGATACTGACTTTAAAGTCTGGAGTTAACCACCCTGTCATTTAAAATTTACTTGGTTTTAAAAGGAAAAAAATGTAATGTTCAAAAAATACAATTTACATTCCCAAGAGACTCACACACAGCATCTAATTAAATCATTCAATCAGAAAACAAATTAAAATGAAATATCACTGTGGTCCCCAAGAGGAAGATCAACTTTTCAGTCCTGACTAGACCAGACCTCTAGGGTACTGCTCCAAAGCCTCCTCTAATTGCAAGTCCTCAGAACATCCTGTTGAACACCCGGTGACATTTGCAGCTTCCTGGACAGCTCTCCTTCCAAAGAGAAGAGTCGCCTGGGTGATGCTCCGAAGCTAAGCTTGTCCTTTGGTAACTGGCAAAGCTTGTACTCATGACTAACTAGGGTACTAGGCATCAGTGCAGGGCAGTCACTCATCCATCCACACTGTATCTCTTCCACCTGCCAGAAACTGCCCATAGAGTCATCCAACATTCTCTAAGGAAATGTGACCTCTGCCTTCCTCAGGAAACCAAACAAAACTCAGATGGGCCCTAGTGTCTCAGTGCAAACATCTCCATGTGGAAACACTACTGACCCCGCCAGCCCTCCAAGATCCTCAGATGCCTTTCACTAGGATACAGCCAACCCTACAGCTCTCAACTGATACCAGCACAGCACTCTTTCCTTGGGAGACTCTAGTCCTCTTAGCAGACAGTCTATTATACAGTTAAGAATACAGACTGACACCCTCCTAGCCCACAGAACTAACAGCCAAAATAAACACTAAAAATAACCTGGATGTGGTAGCATCCATTTGTGCTGCCAGCTAAGGTGGGTGGGTCTCAAGTTCAAAGACAACCCTACATGGCTACGGTAAGATCTTGTCTCACAGCAAAACAAACCAGAGACCCTGAAGCTCTCTGGGTTTAAATCTCTGTTCTACTGTGTAACAGAGTGTGACCTTGGACCAGTGGGTTAAGCAACCTCTCCAAATCTCAGTGTCCACATCTGTAAGATGGAGTTAAAACCACCAACCTCACAAGGCGCTAATGGTAAGTCAACTTACGTATGCAAAGCTCTGAGAATAGGGCATGACCCTTGACAGGCGCCATACAGTCTTGGCTATTCTTCTCAGCCCCAGAATCCTCAGCTCCACAATGTAATACGGATTATTCAAAAGGCTCTCCTGACATAAGAGACTTAGACAGTAGATCTATGGAAACATCCCACATCCTCAAGGGCAGGGCCTCATCTCACAGACTTTACAAGTCGCTTACATTTAAACCCTAAACCCAAGTGCAGAGACTGTTCTGAAGGCCTGGAGGGAGTTGTCATCATAGGTACACTACTGCAGCACAGGCAGCCAGCTAGCCTCTGCCATCGGTCTGCTTCCTGGCTAGCCTTTCCCAAGTCACCACCTCACCCTCTGCGGGTAGTGGCTTTGGCCCTGTCTTTGTGATTCATTAATTCCCTACTGCCCAAAACAACTAGACTAACAGTCTAAGGAGGCTTCCTCCCTTCTCTCTCTTTTAGAGCTATCTCCTCCAATTTATCAGGTCAGCTTTCAGGAGTTCTAAGGTTTTCCTGGTAGAAAAATTACATGTGGTTTTTTTTTTTCCTCCTACTTCCACAATGGTTTTTGTGTGGAGCCTTGTAAGTCATGTGACATGGTTCACATTGAACATGAAAGGGGCCTGCTCAGTGCTGAGCTCCTGGGTTCGTGAAATCCTCACAATGATTCCCAAAGTGGTCTCTTGCTTGCTTCTTTCCTGACTAGATAGAAAAGAACAGGAGAATCATTTTGAACACATATACACAGCGGATACGTGATTGAAAATCTCTCAAAATCTGTGTGCAAATTGGAAATGTCTGAGCAAGGCACAGTCTTAAGTCCATCTCCCAGATCATATCAAGGCTGGGTTCCCAGGGATAGAAACCCACTAAGGATGGCAGCAACAGGCACTATGGCACAGTTTGGTCTATGGGGCTCAGTGCAGAGGTGAGGCAGAGGTGGTTCTGAAGTAAAAGCTGCCAAAGGTCCCTCTTCTAGGGGTCAAGTGCTTGCTTTGGTCTGTGTCACCTTTCTGCCCTCATATGAACTCAGGGAAGCCTTCCCAGGGAAGGAGCCGATCTGGCCACTTGGGAAGTACACTGCTCCAGAGAGTAGTCCTGAGTAAACAGAGCAGGCAGCCTGTAGCTCACATGCTCCTGCCAGGTTTACAGGTAAACTAGCTGGGCCCTATGGGTAAGAAGCCCTCCGTGTCTAGGAAAGCAGGGGACTCCTGGAGTGGACAGGGAGAATCCAGATTGCTAGCCCCAGTGAGCACACCTTACTCCAGGAACCCTGAGCTCCATCACTTCCCTCTGACACTCACACTGCCAGGATCACATCAGGAGACTCCTCTTTATCCCTCCCCCCCCCCACCCCCCACCTACTGCAGCCTTGGATTTCAGATCCAGCTCCTATGGGTTTGTCTATTCTGCCATGGCTGCTTTCTTGGCCTGAGAGGGTAGCTGCCCTGCAGATTGGCCTCGCTAGGACCAGGAAGACTCGGAAGTAAAGCTGCAGCCTAGAGTGGGTTCTCTCCATCCTAAACAGAAGCACCACCACAGTGGATTAAGCTTCTTCTTGGGTTTGACACCTGCCTTGAAGGGAAGGGTCCTGATAGGCAGGTGTGCCCTAGGTGGGGATGCCCCCTGCAGTCCCAGTTCTACTGAGGCTGGAGCCAATACTGGGGCGATGTAATTTTCTACTCCGCGTTTGTTCTGAAGCTTGCTGCTCCTTAAAACCCATAGTTAGGCATCTCTCTTGTCCCTTACAAGCGGGCAAATGAGCTCTTTTGCCCTTGCATTCTCTCTTGGAAGCACAAATATCCACAGTAACACATACTCCCGGACTAGTGCGTAATCCTGCGATCCCGAAAAGGAGCATCCTGGAATCATACGCACGTTTGGACACGTGCACATCGCGTCCCCATACCTGACAGCATGCTACACATACACACACACACACACACACACACACACCTGTACATACGCACACACACGTGTATCACCGGAAGACTCGCAGGGCGGCAGACATAGAAGATCCCGGACACCACTCCTTGCAATCCCTCCAACCACGTAGCTGCCAACCCAAAGCCCTCCCTGCAGGCGCTGGTCTCCTACGCATTGGCCCCAGCGCATCCCACAAGCAGAACACTGGGCACTCCCCGGCCTCGCGCCTGGCTCAAGTTTCTCAGGGCGCCTGTACCTTGGATATGCTGTTTGATTACATTCTCCAAGTGGTCCAGCCGCTCGATAATTTTCAGGGTGTCCCCCTTATCTTCCTCCAGCTTCTTGTCGGGCGCTGGCTCCTGCCCCCGCACATACACGCTGGCGATGTAGTTGGTGACCCAACCCACGTACAGCAGGCATATGATGTTGGTCATGCCGCTTAGGATCACGCAAGTGGACACCAAAGTTTTGGTCTTCCTGGTACACACCATTCTGGGGTCCCTCCTCCATATAGAGCTCCCGGGGCCCCTCCTCGCTGTGCACCCCAAACTCCCCCGCGCTCAAACCCCTTGGCACGTCTAGGGCCTTTGGGTGCGCCAGCACCTAAGTCTCTCCAAAGGCGGGTCCCCTGGCAGTGTGAGCCGCGGCGCTCAAGTTTGCAGCTCCCGCCGCTGGCCACCCTGAGAAAGAGCTCCACAAAGGAAACGAGGTGGGTTCGGGTTTTGTTTGGGGGTTTTTCCTCCCAAATTCAATATCCCCGAGCCTTTCCCTAGGCGGTCACGGGTGGCCGGCAGTGGCGTGACGAGACCTGCAGGGCTGGGAAACTTTGTCACTGCCAGGGCCCGGCCGCCTTGCTTCCCATCTCCAGTGCCGGCTGCCTGGGAGATGCCACCAGCCCGCGCCGCTCGCCGCTCAGGAGAAAACCGCGGCTGTGGCTGCGACTAGGGGAGCTAAGCAGCGCGGTCCGGCCCCCTCCGAGCGACAAGCGCCACCACCAATCGCGCTCCGGCTATGGAGAGGGGTCGGGGCTGGGCGGCTGAGGACCAACGAGGAGGGGCCAGGGGGCGGAGCTCCGCCCCGCGCCCCACCTGCTGGCCGCAGGCTCGGGTCCGGACGCAGCGGCGTCCCCCGTGCCCTCGGGCCACCCTAACCCGGAGCCTGCAGACTATGAACCTCCAGTCCCTGTCCAGGCCAACAGATTCTACCACCAGGGTAATCCCGGCTCGCGCGCGCGCTGAGAATCCCAAGCTTCGGGAACCACGATGCTCCTGTACCCTCACCTTCCCCAACTGAGGGGATTCTTCTGCTTTTCCACCTGAAAACAGACTCCTCACCCCCATCCCCTTTCTTGGCAATCGAGATGCAAACCATACAAGTGGCTAGGCCTTATAATGTCCACTCCTTATGCTTCTCTTGAGCCTTTGCTCTGCCCTCTGCCCTCTGTTGGTCTCTAGGGTGTCATCAAATGCCTCCCGGAAATCTCTAGGAGAGGCACAAGTGAACAGTGAGGATATCTATGCCATCGTTGGTTATGTCTATGCAGCTCCCTGGACAAAGTCATGTTCTGGGAGCAGTTACTGTTTATGGATACCACCACACCCCACATCTAAGGAAGTCTTATGTGCAGTGATAGGACAGGAGATGCAGTTCTCCATAACCTGTATAGTTCCCACACATAAGTTCTCATGGCTAAGAAGTGGTCAACAGAGCCTTGCTGGAGAGAGCTGGAACTCACAGCAGAGGGCCTTCTGAGTGGAGCAAGTACTCCTGCATATCATCACAACTAAAAACAGTTACTTCTCAGAATTCTTTCAACAAAGTCTTGCTAAAACAGACTTCCTTCCCTTCTCTCCAAGTTTCATTTTCCAGTGGGGAAAGTAGCCTGAAGATGTGTTCACCCTGTGGGCCAGTGCTCCAACCAGCCATGATGATACACTTGCCAGGCTTCTGAATCCAAGGACTTTGTCTTAGAAGAGGGAGCCCCAAACCAGACATTTTATGGCCCTTCAATAATACAGACAGAAAGACCCTGAAGACACTGGGGAACTGGAAAACCTCTAAGGATCTGAGAGAAGTTATCTCCTCCCCCAGCTGGAAAACAGGCTAGAAGTAGGGAAGGGAAGAGGGTCTAGGCTGCCTATGGGCTGTCTGGACTTCCAAACTATGGCCTTGAGCACAGCTATTGGCTAAGATATATTCTTGGGTTCACCAGATGGAGCACTGCAAGTCCAGCACTCAAAAGACCTTTAGGTGACCACCAGATTAAACCTAGAGGAAAAGAGACCTGTTTCTCATGATCTTATTGGTAAAACTTCAAGTCAAAGAGTTGGGGGGGGGGAGGTGTTCTGGAAAGAAATTGTGTGGAATGTGTGACCAGATTTTGTACCAATTGTTCCTCCAAGTTAAAGTGTGTCTACAGAGAATGTGAAAACACAGAGGGAGGGAGAGGGGGAGGGGAGGGGGAGGAGGACAGGAGGGAGAGAGAGAGAGAAGGCAGAATGGACTCTGGCCCCTAGAAAGCCATTGAGTTGCCAGTGACCAGTGAGCTCCTGGTTTTAATGCTCCAGTATGTGTTAGTTACATGAACTTGAGCAAGGGTCAGAACACCAGCAGAGGCATTTCCCTCATCTATCAAATATCAACAATACCTTCCTGCTTGTAAATATTAAATGAGAGGATATACCAAAAGGGCTCAGGACAGGACACACACTGAGTGTCCAGGCTCCTGTGGGTAACTTTCCAGTGGAACCAGTGGTTCCTCCCTTCCCAGGTCCAAGAACACCACCTTGCTGTTCAGCAAACCTTGATTTTTCTACTGACCACTCTCAGTTCTTCTCCCCTGCTGGAAGCTACAGGATCTAAGGCTGTGGGCAGCAAGGAAGGGGGTCGTCCTTTAGCTACCTGGTTTCCACCTCATTGGCTTTCTACTTGAATGTCTGTCTTCACCATCAGCAGTTCAACCATACAGGTTGACAGGATTTTCCAGAAGGAAAGCTGGCCTCCTACAAGGCTTGGTTGCCCCCAAGTACCCTCAGACTCCAACTTAAGTCCCCAAAACCTTGGCTAGAAATAGAGGAACACTCCCCCATTGCTGGTGGGATTGCGAGCTGATACAACCTCTCTGGAAATCAGTTTGGTGGACCCTCAGAAAAATGAAGATAATACTACCTGAGGACCCAGCTATTCCACTCCTGGGCATAAACCCAGAAGATGCTCCAACATGTAATAAGGACACATGTTCCACTATGTTCATAGCAGCCATATTTATAATAGCCAGAAGCTGGAAACAACCCAGATGTCCGTCCACAGAGGAATGGATTCAGAAAATGTGGTACATTTACACAATGGAATACTACTCAGGTATTAAAAACAATGACTTCATGAAAATTCGCAGACAAATGGATGGAACTTGAAAATATCATCTTGAGCGAGGTAACTCAGTCACAAAAGAACGAACACAGTATGTACTCACTGATAAGTGGTTATTAGCCCAAGAGTTTGGAATACCCAAGAGTCACTTCACAGCAACCATTGAGCTGAGCATGAGGTCCCAGATGGAGGAGTTGGAGAAGGGACTGAAGGAGCTGAGGGAGTTGGCAGCCCCAGAGAGGCAGCAACAGTGTCAACTGGCCTGACCCCTCGATACTCGAGACTGGATCACCAACCAAAGAATACACATGGAGAGACCCATGGTGCTGGCCACATATGCTGCAGAGGAGGGTCTTGTTAGCCATCAGGGGGAGCAGAGGCCTGAGAGCATTGGATCCCCCAGTAGAGGAGAATGCCAAGGAGGGAATATGAGAGTGGGTGGGTGGGGGTAATACCCCCATAGAGGCAGGGGGAGGGGGGAGGAAATGGGGAGGCTCCAAAAGGGAGATCTGGAAAGGGGGAAACATTTGAAATGTAAATAAAGTATCAAAAAAAAAGAATAAGAAAAGAAAAAGAAATAGGGAATACGGGAGGGCTTGTGTAGACTTTACTCACCACCCTCAGCAGAATCACAAGGTCAAAGGACCCAGTATCTTTGCAAGTTCCTTTTGTAAACGATTCTTGAACAGTGATTCTTATCTTTGACCCTCAGTCCAATTGTATTCAACCCAACAGGAACTCACCAAGTTCCTGACATTTTTGTCTAAATGACCAGTTGCCTGGGACACTTGCCAGTTTGCTCCAGACCTATGGCTGCGATGTAGATTTCAGTGTCAACAGGGGCCTCTTTTCTGAGCATGGAGAGCTGTTCAACCCAAGGAAGTTTGTGACTCTCCACGTATGTCACTCATCTAGCCCCAAGTGTCTTTTCACCTTGCTGTTTAATAAATCCTGTCCGGAGCTTCACTATCAGGGCCCCTTGATGCTCATCGGAACTGAAAACTTCCTGATAGTCGATGTGAGCAGACTGATGCCAGGTGGTCCCTGAAATTTATTCTGAGACTCTGGAGCTAGTGTCCCCTTCCACTCCTACCACTGGAGGTAACAGAACACATGAGGGCTGGAGGTCCTGGTGGCTTTGTGTAGAGACTGAATGTCTGGGATTAAAGACACATCCCGATGCTTTGAGTCACCTTTTGTAGAGCTTCTTATCCACATGTCCAGACACACAGCTATGCCACCAATGCTAAGCCTTCTTCAAAATGTCTTCGGGATCACCATTAGGAAAAGTGAATCTAGGAGTCTGGCCACCAATCCCTTACATTCTGGGCAGGAATCAACTCCTCAGAGAGGACTGACAGTGGCCACATGTGCCCACCAGATGGCAGCACTGTGTAAAGCCATGGGGGCCAGAGGTGCCAAGAGAATTTGGGGGCTTAACAGGAAAAATGGACCCGATGGTGGAAGGCCTCAGCTTTGGGCTGGCTCTATGGGAAGTAGGGTGGCAGGTACTCAAGGGAATGGAGATTGTTGGGTTGCAGAACAAAAGTGCATAAGCCATTCAGAAACAAAAGCTAGAGGCCCAGATTTGATACTATGAAGCCACACTCCAAAATTGTGATTGACAGAAAAAGCATCCTGCTGGGAAAGGTAGCTGTGGGGTCTTGGGCAACTTAACTAACTACTTGGTGCCTCAAGTCCTTCCATCTTCAAATGGGAAAATAGTGACATTACCTACATCATGGAGCTATTATGAGACTTTAATTTGTAGGAAGGGCACTGATGGCATTATCTAAGTATTGACTGTTACTACTCTCTCTGAGTATCCAAATGTCTGAAAGATAAATGAGAGGAAAAAATGACAATCTCTAGAGGCAGCTTTCCTCTGAGATCAAAGGGTCCAGAAATTTCATTCAAAGGACCCTCTCTTCCCTCCACCATCACCTTTCCAACGGAGCTGGAGTAACTTAACTCATCGATGTACTTCAGTGCAGATTCCACAGGAACGCTGCGACTAGATCCATCTGCCCCACATCTGTCCCCATAGTGATCCACTTCAGGTCAGGTGACAGTACTCTCTGTGCACATCAATGTTGGGTACTCCGAGAGACTCATAGACTACATTCTCTTAATGGAGGGGGGCAACCAAGAAGCAGCTGCCGTACAGTAGGACAGGCTCCTAGCTGGTGTCTTAGTACAAAAGAGAGAGATGCAAACAGGTGATGGAGACATCAATTGCATCCGGATTCCGTCCTTTTACCACTAGACAGCTCTGCTGGACAGGCTCCTCCTCCCTGCAGAATATATAAAGAACACATATAAACCAATCCAACAGAGGGTAAGACTATCCACATGGGAAACATGGATGAAGAACATGAGCAAACAGTGAAAGAGAAAATGGAATCATCCAAGAAACCAATGAAAGGATGACTAAGCTTGTTAAGAATTAGAAGCATTTTTCTAGATACAGCTGCCATAGTTCCCTTATCAGATTGACTTAAATATGTACTATTTTAAGTCTTATCAAGAGCATGTGGGAAATACTTCAATAAGAGTGCAACCAAAACGTCTACTTGGAATGAACTGTTGACAATGCTCATGACCCTTTAACCTTGCACTCAGAGTGTGGTCCATGGACTGGTCACAACAGTAACAAGCAATGCAGAATATTAGCTCCATCTCACATTTACTTAGTCAGAATCTGAATGTAAGTGCTGCCCCCAGATGCTTCAGATACATTCTCTGAGAAGTCAAACACAAGAGATGGAATCCATGGTTATCTTGGAGAAGCGTCTCTGGGCCTGTTGATGAAGGCTTGAAATCCCAGCTCCTTGCTGAAGCAGAAGGACCCTAGGCTTGCCTGGGCTACAGTATAAGTTCATGGCCAGCCTGAACCCTGATGGGGAGTGAAGCTCATTCTGGAAGATGTAAATCAGTAGTAGAGATGTCTACCAAGATCTGCAAGTAGAGGCCAAGTACTGAACTTATCCGGTTCATCTATTTATTCTTCCGTGCATGAGTATGTGCCTGTGTGTGGTGTATGCAGGTACCATTGGGAACCAGAACAGGGAATAAGATCCTCTGAAGCTAGAGGAATAAGGGTTGTGAGCTATCTGACATCTGTGCTGGAAACTGAACCAAGGATCTCTGCCAGAGCAGCAAGTGTTCATAGCCACTGAGCTATCACTTCAGCCCACACATGAGAACCGTCATACAGTAATGTCTATCAATGTGGTCTCTTCACAGTGCTCATACACATGAAAGTCACAGTTCTGGCTTTGAATTCTGCTCCTGCCATGCATTAGCTCTGGGAGTGTTTGTGGGTGTCTTAAGTTTCATATCCCTACTCCCTCACCTGGAAGGTGTCATATCTACTCATGGGATTATTTTGAAAATGATGTAAAGGAAAATGTGTAAGACTTGACACTCAGCTGTGCTAAGTATTCAACACATGTTAGTTCAGATCGTGCTCAGCATCTTTACTTAATAATAAATGATGATAATTTGCTCTCAGTCCATAATTATACATATTATATAACATATGCATGCAACCCAGGAACTAAATGTATACTTCTAAATGTTTTATTATGTAAAAGGATGCATAGAAATTTTTCTATGCTGTTTCTATAAGTAAAATTGAGTCAGGTTGATCTACAAGGTCTGGCTGTGCCTCATTAGGCCACCCAGACCTGCAGGCAGGGAAGGTGGCAAGGTCCTGACCACATGGGACTTCTCTTGACCTTCATAGCAACTTCATAAGGTAGGTTATCCCTCTTCCTTTATGGCTAGGGGGACTGCATTAAATGTCAAGCATTATAAGAATAAACATGGTAGAGGGCTCTAACTTTGAGCCTAGAGCACCTTCTACTGAATCTCCCATGAAGGGATCAATAATTAGACTTACAAGTGACAGACACTGGAAGTATTGTGTTGAGAAAGAAGACTGGAAATGAGAAAGTGCTCAAGACCTACTTGGACATTGCCTCCTGAACAAGGAAGAGTGATGTTTTACACACACACACACACACACACACACACACATACACACAAGAGTCTGGCAGACGTGGCATTTCTAGAGTCCCTATATGCAGATAGTACCAGAGACCTCAGAGCAAGGGCAAGTGTTCTGAACAGTCTGGAATGGACCCCAGGAAAGCAGGAAGGGTCTGAGCTAAGCCACAAAATTCTCTGTTAGAAAGTACCTGGTGTCTACCTAGATGCCTGGGCATAAGGTTAGGAGGCCCCTTCAGCTTTGCTTGACCCCATCCCTCATTCTCAGCCTCAGAAATAGCTGGAGTCCCCCCCTGAGGACTCACAGGTGCCTGCCAGACATGAGGAGCAGTGACCTTTTCCATACTGGTACATAGCAGTCTGGGACATCATCCACCCATAGGCATGCTCTGGGTTGTATTGTCTGCCAGATGGTGAATAAAATATTCAACAGTCCCACCAACTTCTCTCAACAGCCAACAGCGAGGTGACTGGCTTGCTCAGAACAGAGTAATTTTGGTGGAAAGCCCAAATTGCAAGTGGCAAGAAGCAGCTGGGAGGTAAGTCTGCAATCTGCTTCTGACAGAGCTGGAGCCCAGAGCTTGGGGCAGCTTGGGTTTGCAGCATGCTGAGATCCCCTCCTCCAGAGATGTGGAATATGTCATCAAAGGATTTGTCTAATTCGGGTTCCAACAAAATGACAGATGCACAAAAGCACAAAGTGCTCAGAAGAGCGAGCCTAGCTAACATCGCCTCATCAGGTGCCTGTGGATTCTCGGTCAAGGCAGGACAGATTCATAGGGAACATTACAATCGCTGTCCTGGCAGAGTCCAAACTCATAGAGGCCAGGAGACTCGTCCAATGTCCACAGGCTTCACTTGTAAATATCATGAGGGGTCTGACCAGCTTCAAAATACAGCTATATTCTGCCCTCAAATAGTTGAACAGACAGGATAGAGTCCTTGTCACTCAAACCCAGATATCTCACAGGGTCTTCACCAGCTACCAAAGGAGGCATGCCATGTTGAACGTGTGTGCATTAGAAAAGCTAACTCCCATCTCACTGATTTTCCTGCTCATCAGATTGTACTTTAAAACCGAAACAGAATGCAGATGTGTTTGTTTTTCAGTAAGTTATCATAAGTGTTTTTACTTTCCTCTCTTCAGCCTTGCAATTGCTCTAAACAATGTTGCCAATTGTCCGGAAGTAGTTAGGTCTAATGACATTTCTTATCTTTTCATCTTTTGCCCTACCTTGAACACTGCTATGGTCCCCGTCTGTGTTCCACCATCTCAGTCTCACTACTAAGACACTGTTCCTTCTCCGTGACCTCCTGCATGTCTCCTATTACCTTCCTCTACAGGGTCATTAAGCATTGCTGTTCCCAAGTCAGTCTAAGTCCCTCTCCAGTCCAGTCCATTCCAGTCACAAACTTTCACCTACTGTTAACTATATGCACATGAGCTCTGCCAGGTCTCTCCTCCAAGCTGCAAGCTATCCTCCCAGGAGCCTCCTCACACAGCACAAAAACATCCAGAATCCAAACGAACGGTAAAACAAGCTCATGAGCTGCCCTTCTCCCCTCACCTCCAAATCTGGTCCTTCAGTGTTCTCTAACTCAACAAATGACCAATGTTCATGTAAAAGTTGACAACTCCCTCTCCTTTGTTTCTTAGACACTATGACCAAGTTATGTTGTCTGTGACTACCAATTACATATGCCAAAAAAAGTCCACACTTTTGTCTGCTACCCTGACTCTCCCTTTGTCTCTCACCTAGACTATGAATCAATAACAATATCAATTCCCATTGGCTGCCAGGAAACATTGATAAATCTGAGTTTTGTTCAAAATGACATCAGCACCTATCACAATGTAGCATAAATAACTAATAAATTAATGAAAAATGTTTCACTTTAACTATCTGTTGGTATGAAAGAACAACAGACCCATGTATCAGAAGAATCCTGTGGTAACCGAAGCTAGCCTCTTTTGCTTCCTTTTCCTACATCAATTTGGATAGGAATATTCCCCCAAATACTTAACAAACATAAATATCAAACTATTAGTCTTGGATGATATGATCATATGTACAGAAAACCAAGTGCCAGTTTATTATACTTAGTAAGGTAGTTTGACAAAATTTCTGGGTGCATAATTAATAAGCAAAAAATTTACACTACCAAAATAATTTGAATACAATGAAAAATTAGACTTATCCTGGTAAAATATACTTGATGCCCAAGCTCTCCAAAGTTAAGCAGGAGGGGCCATAGCTCCCTGTCTTTATTCCAGGACATCCCAGGTCTCTAGGGGATACAGCATTCACTTCCTACCAAACATTTTCCTAACCGATCCCTCACACGGGGTCCGGAGGTCTTGGTAAGTCAGTAGAGGCAGGTAATGAGAGAAGCTAGGATCTGCAAGTAGATCTAACCCTCACAGGGTTGAGGCCCCAGTGCCTTCCTAGCTTTCAGATAATATTTTTTTATGCCTCAACCTTCTGGGTCATCAGCAAATAATACAAATGTTTTGTTTTTATTTTATATTTATTTTACTAACAATAACTGCAGTTTATAAATCACATAGTGTCTGGAATAGAAGGCTTTTGGCCCTCTCCCCCTTGGCCCAGTTCTCTGGTGTACTTCTGTCCTCCATATTGAAATGGCTGAGGTAAACAGATATGGCATGGGGCTGGCGTGCAGACCCACTGGCCATGAAAGGGCAGGCATCTTGGCTCAAGGATGGCTCATGAGTGTCTGCAAACGTCCGAGCTGAGGTCTTCAGTCCAAGTTGTGAGTTCCTAACCTCACAGGGCAGAGAGCCTTCCATATCAGGCTGCAGCCACATAAAGAATGAGGAGTTCAGGGGAGGGGCCTGAGACACATTCAAGTTTATTAACCCTATGAATTCAAGAGATAACCAATTTTCTCATCCCCACTTCCTCCAGGAAAGTCCCCAGGACCCACGATTTTTCTAAACCCCTAAAGACTGCAGTGGACCAGGAAACATTCTTGCTGCAAGAACTTTCTCCAAGATTGGGAAGAGGATATGACCAAGCGATGTCTACCCTCCCCCGTTAAGTCTCAATGACTCAAAGTTCAATTCTATCACAATTCACCCTGGGGAAGCAAAGTTTATTATTAAGGAACAAGGGTAATGAGGTATGGGCAGGAACATGAGTGACTTTAAGGCAGCTGTTATAGTCCAGTCTAGAAAACGACAAGGCCACTGTGCATATACTGCCAAGTAAGAGCCCGTTATTAAAACCAGCAGCTTAGAGCAGGCTCTTGGCACAAAGAACTCTGGGCATTGAAGCTCAGGGGTACAATACTTATACAGGCAAAGCTCACAAACACCACCGTGTCTTCATTGTCAGGTACAGGTCGGGGGAGCCGTGTAGCCTTTGTTTTGCTTGTATGTCTAGCTGATATCTTGATTATACATGGTCAGGGTCATGGGAAATCCTGAATGTGTTGCCAAGGGAATTTAACTGTTCAGGGGGTTGGGTGCTGAAAGGCACCAGCGCAGACATGAAATGGAGTCAGGGTAACATCAGGACAACAGCGTAGTGTTAGCCATTTTACAGCCATAGTGAAAAGTCTGCACCCAGTGTAAATAATGGTATCTCCACAGCTGTACTTCTTGAGTCCCTTCCCTTAGCCCTCCCCAGCATGCATACTCTACCAGGTCACATATAATTACTGCAGACTCACATACAAGTCTAGAAAAAAATCACTGGATACTCAGGTCAAGGTCCAAAGGCACTCTGCCTCCACACCCTCTGTCTATGTGGGAGTGTCAAAGGTCAACAAGCCCAGCTGGGAGAACCTTTGGCAAGCAGGCAGAGAGGGGCTCATTCTGCTTAGAGGACAGTGCTGTATAATTCTCACCCAGTTTCTGCAGAAGGCCTTTGCTATGGTGTTCTCTCTACTGCTGCTCAATTATGCCATGACAGACTGGAAGCATCAACCAAGCTCCAAGCACTGTGCCTATGATAATTACTCCCACACAGAAAGAGACACAAGCTGGTCTTAAAGTCCAGAAGGTGAATACCAGGATCCAGGCACTGTAGCATGTGCCCTCCCTCCAACATCTCTGGGTGCTGCTGGACAAGAGGAATCAAGTTGGTCCGGGACTAAATAAAAAGAAACAAAGGAGCCAAGCAAGCTCCCCGGTGGGGTGGGTTTCCCTCTGCTTCCTGGCTGCAGAGGCAATGCAGTCGGTCAGCTGCCTCCTCCTCCCATCACCCCATCTGTATGGACTGTACCCACAAACTGTGATCAAAAATGAAACGTTCCTTCCTCGGGTTACTTTGGAAGGTACAACGGTCATAATGATAAGGAGAATGGGGGCACTGAATGGGACGGTGTCATGGGAGCAGTCGTTGGCCTTTCTGCTAGACAGCTCCACATTAGCATTTTTCCCCCTACGGACATTCCCTCACAATCAAGCTGTCACGTTCTGCAGTGGCTGGTTTTCCCTCAATGCCTGATATACTT
Source organism: Rhynchomys soricoides (assembly GCA_019843965.1). Taxonomy (NCBI): domain Eukaryota; kingdom Metazoa; phylum Chordata; class Mammalia; order Rodentia; family Muridae; genus Rhynchomys; species Rhynchomys soricoides. The sequence goes on from JADRCH010000134.1 coordinate 3,092,327, forward strand.
TCAGATTTCTTGCTAAATCATTATTCTTAATTTCCCATAAATTGGGCAAACCAACAACTGAATTACTAGAGTTGGTTATAAATGAGAACAAAGAAGAACACAAATGAGCGGAGGCTGGGAGAGTCTCCTCTGGGGGATGGACAGAAGGTCTGACACATTTATTGGTTCAGTTGTTTTCTGCCTTCCAGCACCTTCTGTGTCCCAGAGGCTTGCCCTTCCTATCACTTTCTACAGAGCACCCAGGCTGATGTATCTATCCTCTATCCTATCCCTTCTAGTTACCTCCAGCAGAGCTTCCACCACTTCTGCCTCCCTCAGTGTGAAGTCCAACCTCCAGAGCCCTGCCTGGTCCAGCCTCTCCAATGTGCCCCTCCCCCAGCATTCCCAGGCCCTCTTTCAGTCCCACCCACCCACCCTACTCCGCTGTATCTATCAATTCGCTCAATCTGTCACTTTAGCTTATAGCCTCCATAGGGGACTAGAGAGGAGGCTAAGTGTGTGGTTAAGAGCACCTGCTGCTCAATCATGAGGACCAGAGTTCAGATCCCAACACCCATGGGTTTTGGGCTCACAGATACCTGGAACTCCAGCCAAGGAATATGAATCCCTCTTCTGGTCTTCACTGATACCTGCACACATGTGTGAACCCACACACCAACAGATATATCTATCTAAAAATTAAATAAAATTTTGAAAGCCTCCTGGCTCCAGAACTCAGGGTTGCAGCCCCACTAGACCATGGTGAACTATGTACTTCCTCGTCCAAACAGCAAATTGTAACAGCAACGGGACAGGGCCGAACAGTAGCTCCAGTATCTGCAGGCTGGATTTCCTTGAACAAGTTTCTTGGTCTCTCTGAACCTTGATGGCTTTATCTGTCAAATGGAGGTGTTTCTTTTATCTACCTCATCGCTGTGACAAAGACTAAGATGGTATGTGTGTAGCACCTAGGATGTCACGTGTGACCACTCTGTTTTGATACATAAGACCTGTATAGCCTCATTCTGTGTTCAGCACAGAGTCTAGACCATAGCTGCTCAAGTTCATGCCCAATAATTCAGGATGGGTCAGAGCATGCATGTCAAGATCCAATCAGCAAGTCCATGTAGGTTGCCATGCTCCACCTCAGCAGACTGCCCCTCTTCTATGTAGTACCCTTCATTCTGCAGCTACCACAGGCTCCCCGGCTTCTGTCTGGCTCCACCTTAACAGTTTTCTCTGGGGGGATTCCCTTCACACCACCCTTAATCAAATTCTGCATCCAAGCCTGCATCCTCTCTCCTTCCCTGGACCTATTGGTATCCCAGCACCTTCCTGGTCCTTCTCCTCTCAGTCAGATGCAGATTCTGTTCTCCTTTTGGTGTCCATGCCCTCCCTGCCCTTAATCAGACTCAGGCCACCCTCAGCCAGCTTTCTGCCTCCTTCCAAAGAGCCATTCTTTTTGATAACATTCTCTCAAAATTACATCTTCATAGTGTTTACCTCTGAGTTCTCAAGTTTCGCCATGCCTCATGTAAGGTATTGACTTTCCAATTCAGGCTAAATTATTCAGCAGCTCATTTTCAGCCCAACTCCTCCTTTCTTCAGGGCCAGTTCTCCAGCCCCAGTCTCCAAACAGCCTTCAGGTCTGAGGACATGTTTACAATTCATGCTCTGCCAGACATTAAAGGGGCAATGGGGGGCGTGTGCAGGAGTTGCAGTGCTTGTGCGCAGTGCTTGCAATTCTCACCAGAAGGGCCGGCCCACAGGAGATTTTCACAGAGAACAAAGACCTATGCATCCAGGGTTGATCACCAGGTATATGTGGTTCTAGTTTAAATGCAGGACTTTTGCTAGCATGAATTTGCTCAGTGAACCCTTCCCTGGGACCCCTGAAGAGCTGCCTGACCACAGCTGATGGGCACAGCAGGCTCTGGGTCCTGTCGATCTTTTCTGGGATGAGGATTGTGTGGTTTTTCAGCCTTCATGATACTCAGTAACTGTTGAAGGAAAAGAAAAGAAACCAGAGGACTTCGAATGTGGCTTATTTGGTAGTTCTTGCATGGCATGAAGACCTGAGTCTGGTACCCCATAGAAAACTAAGGATGATTGCACACATGTGATCTCAGTGCTAGGAAAGTAGAGATAGATGACTCCCTGGGGCTTTCTGGCCAATGGGCTTAACATAGTCAGGAAGTCCCAGGGCCCAATAGGAGACCAGTCTCAAAATCCATTGGGGACAACATCTGAAGCATAACACCTGAGGGAGACTTCTGACTTCTACACATATGCACATGCACACACACATATACAACACACACACACACACACACACACACCCTCAATCTAGACACATGAACAGGTAGAAGGACAGAAGCCAGAGACCATCCCTGGTGAGGAGACTGAAAGAACAGGCCAACAAGAAGTCGGAGTTTACCCTCAGGGGTGCTTTGGCTCTGTTTTCTAGACTGGTGCCTTTGCTTCAGCTTGAGTCTTCTCCTCCAGCTGCTTCCCAACTTCTCATGTGTCACCCCTGCACCTGTCATCAGTACTCTTGTGATCGCTCCTTCCTAATGCTTCTCCCAAGATTTGGGCTCTTCCTTCTCTTCCACATTGGCCCTGGGCTCCCAGATGGAGACTCAACCTGCTTGGGTTAGAACACAGGCTCTGATCCAGTTTGGACTCAGGACTGTTAGGTATATAAGGACAGAAGATAAGGTCAGCATGGGCAATGGGGGACTCCCCACAGAAAGAACAGAGGAGAGATCTCACTAACTTAGGTATGGCTGGCATCTGGAATTTTATTTTCTTCCAATGTTTCATTAATTCGGTCCTAACTTTAAGGCTTATTCTAATGACTACTTCAAAGGGTTGGCTCAGAGAAGGGCAAAATTGTGGGGGTGCAGGACAGGGACTGGATAGTGCTTCTTTACACCCCATCAAAACTGAGACAATGTCCCTAGTGGCCACACAAAGAGGCTAGAAGCCAACAAATTACTGCCACAGAAGGTAGCACATATAGCAGTCAGAGCAAAAGGTTAGTCAGGGTCATGGACACCAAATCAACCCATTTTACTTTCCTTCTGTGAATGTGTGTGAGTGTGTGTGTGTGTGTGTGTGTGTGTGTGTGTGTGTGTATGCGCTCACGTGCAGGTGCATACACACATGCATACAAATGTATGGAGGCCTGAGTTGACACTGGCATCTTCCTCAGTCACACTCTACTGTATTGAGACAGAGGTTCTTACTGATCCCAGAACTTACTAATTCCATCTAGTCTAGCTCACCAACTTACTCAGAGGATCCCTTGCCCCTGCCTCCCAAGTGCTGGCATTACAGGAAGCCCATGCCCATCTAGATTTTAGTGAGTTCTGCAGTTCTGGTCTTGTGATTGCATAGCAAGCACTTTATCCACTAATCTACCACCCCCACTCCAAATCCAATCTGTTCTTCTTGTTCCTTTCTCTTCCCACTGGATTCTAAAAGCATACCAGATCTGAGGGAACAGGACATGGAATTCCAGACCCCTCCCATCCCTTTGCACACTCCCTTCCCAGAGAACCTACAGGTCCAGCAGAGCCACTGTAGGCATCCACCATCTTTGACCACCATATTGAGTTCCACTTTCAGCAAAATGATCAAACAGAAGTGGGGTCCCTCTTGGCCAGATGTGAGCTTAGTCTATCTCATCCATGGCTTTGTATTTTAGGCACGAGTTATTTAATCTGTTAGCAACGTGAGAAAGGAGAGAAGCTGATGTGAAGGGTGGAGGGGTGGTGGGGAGGGTCTGCTATCTTAGAACAATTGGCCGTGTAGGTCACAGATGGGCAAACAGAGAAGCTGGTTGGCATATAGCACTGAGGGAGAATGAAGTGGGAGGTCATGGCAAGGCAGGCTGGTAGTGCAGACCTGTAACTCCAGCACTCAGGAAGCAAAGACAGAAGGGGCACAAGTTCAAGGCTGCCCTGAGCTATATAGTGAGACTCCGTCCCAAAAATAAATAAATAAGTGTATGAAAGAAAGAGGCAAATATACAGTAGTTCTGATCTTAAATGTCCCCCAAAGTCTGTGATTCCTAACCAATGGCACCACTGGGAGGCAATGGAACCTTAGGTGGGTGGGGAACCTTGTAGTGGGAAGAATCTGGATCATTGGTGGCACATCTTTGAAAGAAATATTAGTGTCCCATGCCCTTCCTCTCTCTTTTACTTTCTGGCCACCATGCATTGCTCAGCCTTGCTCAGCCATGTGCTCCTTGACATAATGTGCTGCCTCCATGCAAGTCTAAAAGCAATGGGAAAAACACATTAACTAAATCCACTGAAAGGTTGAACCAAATAACCTTTTCTCTCAAGTTGATTGTCTCAGGTACTTTGATGGCATAAGAGAAAGCTGACTGAGAGGGAGGACGATAGGAGAAAGAGGGAGAGAGGAGAGAGAGGGAAAAAGGAAGAAGAGAAGGAGGGGGGAAGAGGGATAGGAGTGAAGTGGGATAGGGGGGGAGAGGAAGATGACATCTACAACTGCATGCTCAGTACATCGATTCCTCTGTCCCTAGTGGACCTTCAGGTCACTCCACTAGGAGTGTTCTTACCACTCACAATCCCGGATCCACATGCACCTTAAATCTCCACCCTCAAATTCTTCATGAGCATACTGAAGAAATCATCTGCCTGTGAGAACAAGGCAAAATAACCAACAATGAGGAAGTGCCAAGCTCCAGCTGCTTCGGTGAGAGCATACCATGTCACCACTGAGTGGCTCAGCAGGGCTGAGACGCGAGGACCCATCCACACCTGAGGACCAGACACCACTATACCACTGGGTACCACTATAGCACCCATACCTAGAAAGGAGCAGAGCCTCCAAAAGGAATTGGTGAGATTGAGGCTGCAGAGATGGTTCCATGGCTAAGCTCACTCAAGGTCCAGAGGGTCCAACACTCTTCCTCTGAGTTTCTACCCTCAGATACACAGAAATAAAAATAATTTTAAAAAAATAAGTGGGGCTGGCTCCATAGTTCACACTCCACTGCAACTCCTCCCTCTCCTTCCCCAACCCTCCCTCTTCCTCTCTCTCCCTCCCTCCTCTCTCTCTCTCTCTCTCTCATGAAAGATGTGTGGCTGCCAACTCAAGAACTAAGAGACTGGCAGATTCGCAAAGAAGCATAGGAGATTATGGTTTGCCAACCCTACCAGTTAGAAACCTCAAATACACATGACACCTTCTTGCTTTCTCAAACTAATCAGTCATTGAAGACAGTTTTGTGCTCCCTAATCATTTTGTTCATTTCAAAGGGCCCTCCTGTGGGCCTGGCCCTTCAATAAGCCCTGAAGAATGGAGTGTTTCATAAAACCAAACACCTGTAGCCAAGGAGCTGACAGAATGCTGGGAGAAATGTAAGAACACACTCCAACAGTTATTCATTCACTCTTACATCCGTACTCATGGTAACTCCCTCCGGAATGAGTTAGAACTATTTATCTTAACCTCACGATAACTCTTGGCAAAAGACACACTACCTAGCTCACTACAGATGCAGAGTCAAAGCAACTTGTAGCTAATAAGTACGGAAGCAGGGCAGATTCATCCAAAATCTATCGAGAGGATAAGTGATTAGCACCTTTACTGTGAGGTCTCCCCCAAGTAATGCAAGCACATGATGAAAACAACCTGGATCCTGGAGACCGGAGGAGGAGTTAGATGAGGGTGAGCAGGACCACTGAGTACAGACATGGTGCAGTCACAGCTACAAAGGCTCAACATGGGAAAATGCCTTGGGCATCAAGAGCGCAGCACAGTGTTTTGTATGTGTGGGGTGTGACTATGTAGCTGTTGGGGTAAGTGAAGGCAAGAGGAAAGACAGATGCAAATGAGGACAGAAAGACAGAGAAGGCTCAGGCTTTGTGGGCTTCCTATCAAACCTCACCTTCCCAGGGAAAACTAGGAGCAACAAAGGAGTCAAGGCACGGAGAAAAATGGAAGCTATTTGTGTTTCCAGAGATACGGAAATAATTTAGGTTAGGCATAGTAACACATGCCTACAATCTCAGCACTTGAGAGGTAAAGGTGATAGGACAGAGACTTCAGGGCCAGCCTGGGCTACATAAACAGCTCAAGGCTTACAGGATGGGATGTCATATAAGAACCTGTTGCAAAAGAAACAAAGAGCATCCTGCAGCGGGGAGGGGGAGCAGAGAGCCTCAGTTTTTCCTACAGAGGGTGATTGCGTGGAGACGCATAGAAGGGGAGTTTGTGTGTCTTTGGAGGAGAGATAGTCCCAGTAAGTGACTCAGAACAGGTCACATGAGTGCATTTTACATGATTAGTTATGTGTGGGCTTGATCAATCCAGTGAACTGGCTTCCCCAGGTGCACACTGGGAAACTAAGAGAAGAGAAACTTAGAAGCATGACTTACCACCACCCCAAAGACAAACATCCAGTGGTTAACTTTGGTTGTCAACTTTGTTGGATTAGGAAATTCTAGGGTAGTAGTGAGACATCTCTCTGTGCATGTCTGCAAGGGACTTTTTAGAGAGAATTAACCAAGGAGGAAAGGCCTCCCTGTGCTGGGAGGCAAAATCCTATGATTTTCCTCTCTCTGCTTCCTGATCCACCCAGATGTGAGCATCAGCTCACACTCCTACCCTGCCTCCGCCCCCATGATGGACAGTTAGCCAGAGTAAACCTTGCCTCCCTATCAGGTATTTTGTCTGAGCAAAAAGAAAAATAACAGATATCTGTTGGTAGCATCCAACCTCTCTAGTCTTAAGTTCTGCTCTCACCTTCTATTTGTCTCTGGATCCCTAACACTTAACAATGTGTGCTGGACACAGCAGATGATCCTTAATGTTTGCTGACCTGCCCCTTCTTGAGGGATAAATGCTCCCTGTGTAGTGCCATGACTGAGAGAAATCGATCACTATCCTCCTCACTTGTGATCCTGATGTTTCTCTCAGAATGCAGCAAATCTGGCTGTTTCTATGTGGCTTCCTGGCCACACTGATAGCATCATGTTTCATGATCAAGGATGGTTCTCTATAGATGCCTTTTCTATTGCCAGTGCCCCCTGGGTAATCAGAGCTAATATGTCTTTACTGCATCTATTTGTCACTTGGAACACATAACGAGGCATCATGGAAATTTTCCCAAAGACTACATGGTCTTTCAGAATGAGCCTGTGAGTCACCCTTTTCTCCCCCCCCATTTCCCCCCGGACCCCTCTCTCTCACATGCTGTGAACAAAAATGAGAAAAGCCTTAAAGTGAGAACAGAGATATCTCCATCCTGGTCTTGAACTAAGAACGGAGGCATCTCAATCCTGGTCCACTTTGATATGACTTGAACAAGCAACCTGACCTCCATCTCCTCATTCTAAAATGGGGGGAGTGATTCAGTGGTTTTCAACACCATTCCTGGGGTATCATCGTGGGGATGGCCAAGAGCCCAAACACACCAGTGGCCTCTATATTCTCAATAGGAATACATTCTGGGCATAGGGAAGGATTGTTTCTCTTGGCCCCTTGTGACAGGTTTTGACCACTCTGGTGGGAAGCACTACTTGTCACTTTTACTGTAGAATGTCTAATTGCAGATATAATATTCTTAAGAGCTGTTTCTTGTCCTCAGTCATGGTGACTAGCCATGTTTAAGATGATGGTTGCTCTATCAGTTTGGGTCTTAGAGGCAAGCCCCTCCATGGTAGCCATTTCACACAAGTGAGAGAAGTCTGATTATATTTCTAGATCATTTCTTGTCACACACGACATAGCAAATATGAACTAACACCCCCACTACCACTGTACAAACGTATACATGTTACCCAGTGCACATCTGTTTTACATATTACACTTCTATGTAAGATTTAACTGGAGCATCCAAGGGCTATATTTGAAAGCCACTGCAGTGTTTGTATTTTCAGGAGGCCGAAATATACTTATTGATCTCTGGGTATCTTTCCTAGTGAGTCTACACACTTTGACTTCAGTTCCTGGCCATGAGCATCACTTCATTTGATAGGTATTTACTACAGTGTTCACTTTCACACACAGTGTTGCATTCACTTTCAGACATCAGGATGGTAACCTGGTTTTTCTTTACCACACTCCCTCTTCTCATAGTGATCGGAGCAGACTTCCTGCCAGTGTTGACAGATCCACCCTGACAAGGTCAGGCCTACTGCAAGCTGTCCCCACATCCTCTCCAGTTCCCGAGGCAAGAATAAAATATGTGTCCCTGCTTTTGAGTTACAGCCAGTCTGGGTGTTTCAGTCAACTACTGTCCCTTAGTAGTCAGAGTTATCTGTGTAATTACATCTCACACACATCCATGTAGCATCACCTTCTATAGGACGCTTACTGGCATTTTTCTTGAGATAGACACGTGCATGCACAATGTTTCCTTGCTAGGCTGGTGACTTCTGAAATCTCCAGGGCCATCTAGACAAGAAGGGTTCTTTGGTTGTTATAGATGGGTTTAGTCAGAAGTTATCTAGCTTCATTGCACCTCATAATCTAATAATGTCTAAAATCTTAATTTAGCTGATCTGAGGAGTTGGCCTGGGGATGGTGTTTTTTAATAGAGTAACTCTGATGAGACGGTCAGAGATCCACAAACAGAAAAGTGATGGGGCTGACTTCCAAGCTGTGTTCAACCCCTGTGATCTGCAGTTAACTCCAAATTCTAGAGCATGCAAGAGATTCAAACCACTCAACAGTAGTGTGGAAGAAACACTGCCCATTTCAAAAGATCCTCCCCTTGTGGGTCAACAGAAGCTGGGCAGTAAAGGGGCTGAGAACTCATCTGGTCAACTCAGGAGAGCTACAGCACCTGGATGTGGTGAGAAGTTAAGATGGAAGAATCAAGGTGAGCTCTCAGTCAGGCCAGGTGCTGAAAGTGGAGCCCAGAGGGGAGGGTGAGGAAGTGGCAGATGCAGCAGCAGCAGCAGCTGGAAGAGAGCTCAGAGTGAGTCCCACAAAGACAAAGTGGCTCAGACCAGGGGAACCAGGAGAGCCAAAGGGACAGGCCAGAGTGATCCCTTCCTGGAGGAAATATAGGAGGTTCCTGGATTCTGGAGCCAATGAGTACAGGAAGTAACAAAGTAACAGGAGTGGGAGGGACCAGTAGTGGACTTTGTTACATCGGGAGAACCAAGAGCTGGACCAAGTTAATCTGGCTGCTGAAGGATCAACTCCATGAGTCAGAAGGCAGAGACTAAGTTAAACATTGGGAGCTTTTAGAAACCTGAACCGAGTGGAGGGTAAAGCAACATGAGCTGGTGAGGCAGGGATCACAGGCAATCACCTGCCTGCAGGTGTGACAACCGTCTCTTGGTTTGTGGCTTCACAGGGCTGGGTATGGGTTGGTCTGGTTTGAAGACAAGGTAGCATCCATGCTGGACAACAGAGTGGATGAAGTCTGTGTCCCCAAAGCCCTCCTTTCACAGCCAGAGCTCAACTGAGGTCTATTCATCTTGCTTGGGAACAAAATGGTGGAGCTACCCCTACCAGTGCCACTCTGGGGAGCTGGGCTAGGTAGCTGGTATCACTTGGGCTATTCCTGGCTATTCCCAGGTTGTTGTCTGATGACAACTGCCAGCTTAATGGACACAAAAGGCTTTAAGAACCAGGGACAGTCGAATGCACTCCGTCCTTGTCTCCATTTTCCTCTCATTATCCAACATCTTTGCTGGAACAATGGCTGTGGCCCAGCAGATCCAGGAGGCTGTGTTAATTGTTTCTCATCACAAATTTGGGCACATCCTTTTCCAATTAAAAATTCTTTGAGCTCAAGGAGAAAATAATTTAGGGCTCATTACTGGTTTTGTATTTGAATTGGCTAACAGAATGTTGAAGTTAATGGAAGACTATGGCAGAACTGGGCTGGAAGCTTGAAAGATGGATTTTAACTCCAGTTTGGGGGTCTTCCATTCGGCTACATGATCTAGAGATAATCAGTTCATCTCTTCAGGCTTTCCTTTGCTTCTTAATAAGAGAAGGTTATTGAGCTAAATGTTCTTCCAATTCAGGTATTGTCAAGAACCTCAACAAGGCTGGGTTTCACTTCCTTCCTATCTAACACAAAGAATGGGCATATGGGAGTGGCTTACTTTGCACAGTGGATATGGGCTTGCTGGTTGAATGGAGGTAAAACAGAATGATGACCCATGGCACATATTTTAGGGCATTGCCCATGAAATCGACGCCAGCCCAAAGTGAGGAACAGACCTAAAGCAGGAAATGTAAATGAAGCACAAGTTCAAAGAAACAGGAGGACTGATGCTGAGTCCAAATCCTCAGCATCCACCAGCCCCTAAGGACCACTACCATGTCACTCCAGCCCATCTGACAGATCAGGAAACGAAGCATGGCTTGCCAAAGGTCTCAGGTATAGATGGTATGACAGCTGGAAGCCATCTCTTCTTTCTCTCCCATGCATGTCTTCTGCCTCACATCTCTCAAAAGAACAGAGAAGAAGTGAAGCTGTTGCCTTAGACAAGGGTCTAGAGTTGGTAAGCAAATGAACTGGTGGCAATCTAACACTGCAGCAAAACATTCACCAAAAGGCTTCAAAGGACGCCTTCAGTCCCGGTTCTTAGTCTGTGTTCCTAGACTACTCTCCAGCCTCCTACCTCTGTGTGTAGCTCAATGACATTTTTCAGTAGGCTCCAAACATACACAACCCCCAAGAGAAGATCAGAGGCCAAATGGTGGGATTTTCTGGGACTCATTTCAAAGAGGTGCTAGTTTATCAAGAACTGTCACCAGCAGTAGCAACTGTTAAAGTCCCCTCCTAGTTCCTAAATCATGGAAATCCCCCTCTCCATTCGGCCAGTGGCTTCTTCAGTATGATTTCATGACACCAAAGGCCTTGGTCAGCAGGCTTCCTTCCTACAAAACAGAACCATAAAGTTCAGGTCATCAAAGTCCATGAATTACTATGTACCAGATTCATCCACACAAAACCCTGCCTTCACTAGGGTTCCTCTGCCTGGGGGTCTCTTGTGGCTTCCTATAGCTTCTCCCCAAAACTTCAGTTGCCAGGTCTCCTTACCCAACACAAACAGGGTTTTCTTGCCTAAAATGAGGAGTTCTGATTCGTAGCTCTTGGCACTCATATGCAACAGTTCTGGTGACTTCCACTGCTTTGATTAGACATGTAAGAAACACCTGAATGGATGATGTGCGCGTTCTAACTTCAGTGTAGGAAAGCCAAGGTTGTAAGAGTGTGAGGCAGTGCTGGTCACACTGCAACTGCAGTCAGCAAGCAAAGTATGGTCAGGAAGTGAGGCCATACTGTGACACCGGAAGGCCTACTCCAGTGACCCACTTCCTCCACTGAGGCTCTATCTAACAAAGGTTCTACAGTCTTGCTAAATAGCATTGCCTGCTGAACAAGTGTTCAAACAATTGAGCCTGCGGGGACAGTTTACATCCAAATCTCATGCCCCAGGATTGTGATGCCTGGGATTGCAGTATTATTGTCAGTCACGGCTTAGTTCCTTTTATCTGTGCTACACAGAGTAATGCCCACCTCCCAATATTTCCCATGGTTGAGACAAAAGCTGACAGGAACAGTTTGAGGGAGGAAAGATTTGTTTATCTGGTTTAGAGCACAGACCCTTTGTGGAAGGGAAAGCATGTAGATGGAATGGTTTTTGTCCACGGAGATGGGAGCTTACAGGTGGTCATACAGTGGCATCAGAGAAGGAACTCAGAACTCAGGACCAGAATCAGGGGACAAGCTCTGGCCTTTAAGACCAATCCCTAGTGGCCTGTGCCCCCCAAAGGTTCCACAATCTCTCAAGACAATGTCAACATCTGGGCACAAAGTGCTCAAACATTTGAGCCTATGGGGAGTTTTACATCCAATCCACACCAGATGTTTGTATTCTAACTTCCAGATGCTGTAAACATATTACGTACACGGCCAGGAGGCACGACACTTAAACTTGATGGTCATCTGACCTTAAGTTAAGAAGTGTATCCCAAGTAAGCCAATGGAGGACAGTAGGATCACACAGAGTCCTGAAATCTGGAAGGAGGCAGAAGAGCCAGAACTAGAGAGAGAGCAGCATGGCAGCCCATCAGCCCCAGCCCACCCCACCCCCGCTGCCAGGTTTCAAGAGGGAAAGGGGTAAGAAGGATAAGGGGCTGCCTCATGCTAGGGAAGGACAACAAAAGTCTTTCCCAGATCCTCCCAAAGGAACACAACCCGTGACATGTTGATTTGAGCCCAGGGAAATGCGTTTTGGACTTCTAACCTCCAATACTAGTAATCAAAGATCGTAATCACAGGCACGTTAAGTTACTCACTTATAGGATGTGTATACTATACTGAGTGTCATGGTAGCAAAAGGTAATTTCTCACACTGCCTATTACAGGATATAGAATATAGCCTGAATATACTGCCAAGCAGGGTATAAGACTTGAGTTAATATTTTTCTCGTACTAATACAATAGTACAGTGTGGGACTGATATAGACAACCCTTTGCTTGCTTTTGTATTTCCTGCATTACTTTCCAGTTTTATGCCTCGATGGCTTTGTCTTGATTTATATTATCTTTCTCACTTTATATGCATTAGTTGCAAATAGTTCTTTTTTCTAATTGATGATGTCAAAATAGAGGTCAATAGTTTTAGACTTTTCTTTTCAAATATGTCATTTTTTAAAAACATTTTATTGCTTCTTTGTGAATTTCACACCATGAACCCCAATCCCACTCATCTCCCCATCCCCCCAAACCCACTCTTCACCACTGCAACCTCCAACCCAAAAGGAAATAAAACAATTACAATTTTAAAACAAAAACTCACAGTGGAAGCTGCAGTGTGCCACTGTTTGTCACACACTATATCTTGCTGCCCCAACAGCTTTATTTGAAAATGTTGATTGCAATGAGTCAAGCCGATTACTTTCTTAAAATAACATTTTATTTGTTTGTTTGTTTAATGTGGATAGGTATTTTGCTGCATGTATGTCTGTGTAACATATGGATGCCTGGTGCCTGTGGAAGCCAGAAGAGAGTCTCAGCCCCCCCAGGACTAGACTTATAGATGGTTGTGTACCACAAAGTTTACCTGGTCCTCTGGAAGCGCAGCCAGTGTTAACCACTGAACCACCAAGCTAGCACTCCAACTGCTTTTTTCAAGATGAATGAAAGAGCTGGAGTGAAAACAATTTGAAAATTAATCAATCAGTTAAACAAATGATAATCAATTCCATGTGATTAAACACACACACACACACACACATACACACACACCTGACTACAGATTTTGTGTCTGCTGGTCTCAGTCCAATAATGCTACAAGAATATAATACTTTGGGGCTGTAAGATGGCTTGGCTAGTAAAGGCACTTGTAGCCAAGCCAAGCCTGACAGGCAACCTGAGCTTGATCCCTGGGATATAAAAGGAGAGAATGAGTAGACAACTAACTTCCATGTGCACACTACATGAATGCATGACTGCACCTACTCATTTCACACACACACACATACACATACACACAAAATACAGCATATGTGTGGTTACTACATGATATATATGCATATATATACATATTTAAATGAAATACCATAGACTAAGTGTTAGTGAAACTCCACCTCTTTCGCAGCCTCAGGCCTGGGACATTACAAAATACTTCCCAGCAGTACTCTCAGCATCTCCCTAAGAGCTGCTCTCTTCTCTTGCTGGGTCACCACAGAGCCAGTGGTCGAAGTGTGGGAAGAGCAGAGGCCTTGGGCACACTGAGACTGCCAGACACACTTCCTGAATGATTTTGGCCCTTTGGGTAAATGCCTCGAAATCTGCCTGCCTCTGCCTCCCGAGTGCTGGGATCAAAGGTGTGCGCCACCACTGCCTGGTGGGAGTAAAGTCTTAAGGCTTTTAAGAATGCCTGCTTCGGTCATGGACTGAATAGTAAAGCAATTTTATCTCCTTACTGCTCGGTGGTGAATGTATTAGATCCCCACTGCCCCTTGCTCAGGGTGCAGAACACGCTCAATGCTGTCAATCTGCAGATAACACACATCCTAAAAAGATGAGAACATAACATAGGGCTTTCCCATCTTCCTCTCACTGGCCTTGCAGTCTCTCCACGGATCTTCTAGTCTTTAGAAGTGTGGAATAAAGTCTCCTATTTAAACTTATGCATTTATCCTTTACTAATCCACAAATGCAAAGTGGATAGAAGAAAGCTACGGGCACCAAAATGTGTTGTTTATAATACTGTGGACCCAAAGGCATGCTTCATGCCAAACGGGACCCAAAGGCATGCTTCATGCCAAACGGGATATAGGACTTGGGTTCATATTTTTCAATTTGGATGGTAGAGAAATGCATAAAAATATATTTGATAGTGAAAGTGTACAATATAGATGCAAGTAAAAAGTAAAAGAAGATATATCATCTAAATCAAAAGTATACTCGATTGCCTGTACAAGCAAAGAACAAATAATTTAGAGTAAGAAATATTAAAAGAGAAAGAGACTTTTTAGTAAAAAAATAGTCAATTAATTGAGGATATAACAAACCTAAATGTATGCAATTAATAACAAAGCTTCGAGAAATAGAGTAAAAACTTGCAAAACTTTAAAAACACCCCACAAATACAAAGACCACTTCAGCTTTTTGTCCTCTCACCAACTGATTGAATAGCTGGAGGAAGAGAATGAGGACACAGAGACGTAAGCAAACTGAATCAGATGCACAGAGAACACAGCCTTCAACTGTGAAGGCCATGCTCTCCCAAGGTGCCTATGATGCTTAGCACAGACTGACTGCACCCTAGACCACAACAGGTCTCCTAGGAGCTGGAGAGATGACCTGGAGGTTAAGAACATTTGCTGCTCTTAAAGAGGACCTGGGTTCTGTCCCTCACACTCCTGTTAAGTGACTCAAAAGTCCCACTAACTCCAGTCCCAGGGGATCTAATGCCCTCTTCTGACTTTCTCAGACACCCGGCCTTAAATCCTTAAATGTGTGCCTCCTTTCCTGTGTGTGTGTGTGTGTGTGTGTGTGTGTGTGTGTGACACACACATAAACTAAAGTCTTCTGCACATTTAAATGTTGTGGCTCAATTATGTGAAAACTATGTTATCTATTCACCAGAGTGCTAACAAAAACCATCAGTATAAAAGCATCTGGAATTCCCTCCCAGTGTTTGAAAATTAACAATATGCTCACAAATATCTCATGTGAGAAAGAAGAAATCAAAAGTAAATTGGAGAATATATTAAACTAAAACAACACAAAAATATCAAAATGTCTAGAGTATATGTAAAGCAGTTCTTAGAGGGACATTTTTAGCATTAAAATTATGTTAGAAAAGAAGGGGTCATATAAATTATATAAGCCTCCAAATTAGAAGCTAGAGGAAAAGCAGATTAAACCCAAAGGAAACCAAAGGAGGGAAATAAAGGATACTAGAAATCATTAAAACACAAGACAAATAAAGATAAAACAAAAAATACAATTAAATCACAACCTATATTCTTAAAAATATGAATTTTAAAAATAATCTGGGTTTGAGGGACAGCTAGGTAGTTAAGAGAACTTGTTGTTCTTGCAGAAAACTAGAATTTAGTTTCAGGACACATATGCCAGTTCAAAACTGCCTATAAGTCCAGGTCTGGGGATCTAATGCCTTTGTTTGGTCCTCTTGGGCACCTGCTCCTATATATGTTCATTCATGCACACACAGACACACAGACACACACACACACACACACAAAGACACAGGCAGCCACAGAGAGAAACAGAAATAATAAAAACAAATATTTTAAAATTCTAGCTATATTAGACAAAAACAATTTTGAATCACAAATTACTTATATCGATAATAAAAAAGGCAGACCTCATTATAGAGTACAGACTACAAATATTAAACACAGCTAAGTGATAAGCACTTTCAGTAAATCAGACTGCCTTCCAAAAAGGCCTGAAGCAAACAAGAGCCTGCCCATAGGGAGGGCTTCTCAGATAGCTCCAGGTCCTCTGCTGCACTGACTGTGTTTGGTTCTGCAGCCCACAGCTTTTGATCAAAAGCTGAAAGTCCACCCCTCCCCCCTCTAAGCTTCTAATCACAGGGTGGATTTTCCAGGCCTCACAAGTATGGGAGCCAAGTTTTCAAAACTCTTTCAATATATGTAAATATGCTGCTGGTGCTGTCGCCCTGGAGAACCCTGACTTATACAAACTTCTAATTATTTCACAATGAAAAGCAAAAATATATGCCCAAACAACGATGTGTACTCCAATGTCCAAGGAATTTACTAAGCTATTATTTGGGGGGTTGGAGGGGAGAGGAGCACATAGTTTCATTAACTATGACATAGCAGCCTGAGGAGATGGCACAGTTAGTGAAGTGCTTATGTTACTTTGTTTTGTGTTTGTTTGTTTGTTTGTTTGTTTTGGTCAACTTGACACAAGCTCGAGTCATCTAAGAAGGGAGAACCTCAACTGAGGAAAATACCTCCTTTAGATTGCCTCTAGACAATTTTATGGAGCATTTTCTTGATTAATGGTTTTTCTTGATTAATGGTTAATGTGGGAGGCCTTAGCCCACTGAGGGTATGCTAGCCCTGTGCAAGGGGTCCTGAGGTTTATAAAAAAATCAAGCCAAGCAAACAGTGGGAGCAAGCCAGTAAGCAGTGCTCCTCCATGGCCTCTACTTCGCCAAGTTCCTGCCTCAGTATCCTTCCCTGACTTGCCTCCTCTCCAGATTGCTTTTGTTCATGGTATTTATCACAGAAAGAGAAAGCAAACCAGAACAGTGTTAACTTTCGAGCAGGAGAATCTGAGTTCCCCAGCAAATGTGGTGGCACACACATTTAATCCCAGTGCTGGGAAGCAGAGATAGGAGGGTCCCTGGGGCTTGTCGGTACCACTCCATCTGGGTTGGTAAGCTCCTGGTTCAGTGAGAGGCCCTACCTCAAAAACTAAGGTGAAGAACAATTGAAGAAGACATGAGACATGGCCTCTGGCCTTCACAATATGTACATCTTCACAAGTACACACACAAACACATACAAATGTTTTGATAAAACTACTCCATGACTCCACACAGAAGAATACATACAATAAGAGTTAAAATCATAGGATCAGAGGTGAGGAGGACTCAACATCTATCCCAACACCAGAAATAACTGGGACCAGCAGGATTCAGGGACCCAGGAACCCTGCCAGACCAGTGGCATGGGCTCCTTCCGGTCTAGGCTGGTGCCCTGAGCAGACCTTGAGTGCGAACTCCTTAGCCAGTCCCACAACACCCAGAGGAAGCTCCATTCCCAGGCACTGTAACACGCCCAGGATCACAGGATCACAAGATCCCAGGAGCTTGGTCACAGGAAGATCTCAAGATTGCAGAGGCAGCTTGACTCCCAGGAGTTCTGTCACACCCAGGATCTCAGGATCACAGGATCTCAGAATCACAGTATCCCAGAGACAGCTGGTCTCTGAGGAGCTCTGCCAGAACCAGGATCACAGGAAGGACAGGCTCCAGTCAGATAAAGAAAGGGCAGGTGGCACTAGAGATAACCAGAAGGCAGGAGGCAAACTCAAGAACATAAACAACGGAAACAAAGGTTATATGGCATCATTAGAACCTAATTCTCCCATCATAGCATGTCTTGGATACACCATCACAACAGAAAAGCAAGATTCAGATCTAAAATGAATTTTCATGGTGATGATAGAGGACTTTAAAAAGGACATAAATAATTTGCTTAAAGAAATACAGGAGACTTCCAGTTTCCATCTATGGCGGGAGACCTCTGCCTGGGCCACCAGGGCTCCATAGCCAAATAGTAATGGGAGAATGCTAGCCTCCCAGGAGTGTGGGAAAGCCTGTGAGAGGAGGTAAGTGGACTAACACTGCTCAGCAGGACTCGCCCGGAATCCTTAGGACACAGGGACTGAGGAATAGCCAGGAGGAAGGAGCCTTCTTGTTTCTATTTGTGGCGGGAGACCTCTGCCAGGGCCACCAGGGCTCCATAGCCAAATAGCGCTGAGAGAAAGATAGCCTCCCAGGAGTGTGGGCAAACCTGTCTGCACAGAGAGATCCACCTGGAATACCAAGGACACAGGGACTGAGGAGTTGGCTTCTGGTTTCTTTCGGTGGCCGGGAGTAGATCCTGTGACACAGGACTCCATACTCAAATAGTGCCAGGAGAAAGCTGGTATCCCAGGAGTGCCAACAAATCTTCAAGCACAGGCAAGACCATCATTTCTTTTCAAATTCACTGGACCAAGTGGGACACTTGCATAGCCATCAGGACACAGGAAACAAGGGACAGCTGGGGAATAGATCCTTCTAGTTTCTGTCTGCATCCCAGAGCTGACCCTGCACCACAACTCTCCAAACCCAAATTCTTCTCAGAGAGAACTGGTCTTCAAGGAGTATTGACACCTAGGCTTGCAGGAAAGACAAGCCACAGTCAGAGAGAGTAAGACTATCTAACACCAGAGATAACTAGATGGCGAAAGGCAAGGGCAAGAACATAAGGAACAGAAACCAAGGCTACTTGGCATCATCAGAACCCAGTTCTCCTACCACAGCAAGCCCTGGATAACCCAACACACTAAAAAAGCAAAACTCAGACTTAAAATCACATCTCATGTTGATTATAGAAGATTTTAAAAAGGAAATAAATAACTCCCTTAAAGAAATACAAGAGAACACAGGTAAACAACTAGAAGAGCTTAAAGAGGAAACACAAAAATCCTTTAAAGAATTACAGGAAAACACAACCAAACGGATGAAGGAAATAACAAAACCATCCAGGAACTAAAAACAGAAATAGAAACAATAAAGAAATTACAAAGGGAGACAACCCTAGAGTTAGAAAACCGAGGAAAGAAATCAGGAGTCATAGATGCAAGCATCACCAACAGAATACAAGATATAAAAGAGAGAATCTCAGGTGAGGAAGATACCATAGAAAACATGGACACAACAGTCAAAGAAAACACAAAATGCAAAAAGCTCCTAAACGAAAACATCCAGGATATCCAGGATGCAATGAGAAGACAGAACCTGAGGATAGTAGGGATAGAGGAGAGTGAAGATTCCCAACTTAAAGGACCTGTAAATATCTTCAACAAAATTATAGAAGACAACTTCCCTAGCCTAAAGAAAGAAATGAACATAAATATACAAGAAGCCTACAAAACTCCAAATATATTGAACCAGAAAAGAAATTCCTCCCATCATATTATAGTCAAAACAGAAAATACACAAAAAAAGGAAATAATATTAAAAGCACTAAGGGGAAAAGGTCAAGTAACATATAAAGACAGACCTATAAGAATTACACCAGACTTCTCACCAGAGACAATGAAAGCTAGAAGATCCTGGGCAGATCTCATACAGACTCTAGGAGAACACAAATGTCAGCCCAGGCTGCTATAACCAGTAAAATTCTCAATAATGGTAGATGGTGAAACCAAAATATTCTATGACAAATCGATATTTGTACAATATGTTTCTGCAAACTCAGCCATACAAAAAATAATACATGGAAAATGCCAACTCAAGGAGGGAAACTACACCCTAGAAAAAGCAAGAAAGCAATCTTTCAACAAACTCAAAAGAAGATAGCCACACAAACAAACAAACAAACAAGAAAAAACATCGAAAATAACAGGAAGCAACAATCATTATTCCTTAATATCTCTTAACATTAATGGACTTAATTCCCCAATAAAAACACATAGACTGACAGACTGGATCCATAAACAGGACCCAGCATTTTGCTGCATCCAAGAAACGCACCTCCGTGTTAAAGACAAACACTACCTCAGAGTAAAGGGCTGGAAAACAATTTTCCAGGCAAATGGACCCAAGAAACAGGCTCCATTCTAATATCGGATAAAACCGACTTTTAACCAAAAGTCATCAAAAAAGATAAGGAAGGACACTTCATATTCATCAAAGGAAAAATCTACCAAGAAGAACTCTCAATTCTGAACATCTATGCGCAGAATGCAAGGTCTCCCACATTCATAAAAGAAACTCTACTAAAGCTCAAAGCACACATTGAACCTCATAAAATAATAGTGGGAGACTTCAACACCCCACTATCATCATCGGACAGATCTTGGAAACACAAACGAAACAGAGACACAGTGAAACTAAACAGATGTTATGAACCAAGTGGATTTAACAGATATCTATAGAACATTTCATCCTACATCAAAAGAATATACCTTCTTCTCAGCACCTCATGGTACCTTCTCCAAAATTGATCATATAATTGGTCACAAAACAAACCTCAACAGATATAAGAAGATTGAAATAATCCCATGCCTCCAATCAAATCACTATGGATTAAGGCTGGTCTTCAATGGCCACAACAACAACAGAAAGCCCACATACACATGGAAGCTGAACAACGCTCTATTCAATGATAATTTGGTCAAGGAAGAAATAAAGAAAGAAATTAAAGACTTCCTAGAATTTAATAAAAATGAAAGTACAACATACCCAAACCTATGGGAAAAAATGAAAGCAGTGTTAAGAGGAAAACTCATAACTCTGAATGCTTCCAAAAAGAAACTGGAGAGAGCATATACTAGCAGCTTAACAACACACCTGAAAGTTCTAGAATAAAAAGAAGCTAATTCACCCAAGAGGAGTAGTAGGCAGGAAATAATCAAATTAAGGGCTGAAATCAACCAAGTGGAAACTAAAAGAACTATACAAAGAATCAACAAAACCAGGAGCTGGTTCTTTGAGAAAATCAACAAGATAGATAAATCCTTAGCCAGACTAACCAGAGGGCACAAAGACAGTATCCAAATTAACAAAATTAGAAATGAAAAGGGAGATATAACAACAGACTCTGAGGAAATTAAAAAAATCAGCAGATCCTACTACAAAAGCCTATATGCAACAAAATTGGAAAATTTGGATGAAATGGACAAGTTTCTAGACAGATGCCAAATACCAAAGTTAAGTCAAGATCACATAAGCCATCTAAACAGTCCCATAACCCCTAAAGAAAAAGAAGCAGTCATTAAAAGTCTCCCAACCAATAAAAGCCCAGGACCATACGGGTTCAGTGCAGAATTCTATCAGACCTTCAAAGACCTAGTACCAATACACTTCAAAATATTCCACAAAATAGAAACAGAAGGAACACTACCCAATTCAGCAAAGTGGCAGGATACAAAATTAACTCAAGCAAATCAGTAGCCTTCCTATACTCGAAGGATAAACAGGCTGAGAAAGAGATTAGGGAAATGACACCCTTCACAATTGTCACAAACAATATAAAGTATCTTGGTATGACTCTAACAAAACAAGTGAAAGATCTGTATGACAAGAACTTCAAGTCTCTGAAGAAAGAAATCAAAGAAGACCTCAGAAGATGGAAAGATTTCCCATGCTCATGGATTGGCAAGATTAATATAGTTAAAATGGCCATCCTGCAGAAAGCAATCTACAGATTCAATGCAATCCCCATCAAAATCCCAACTCAATTCTTCATAGACGTAGAAAGAGCAATTCTCAAATTCATATGGAATAACAAAAAACCCAGGATAGCAAAAACTATTCTCAACAATAAAAGGACTTCGAGGGGAATCAGCCTCCCTGACTTCAAGCTGTACTACAGAGCAGTAGTGATAAAAACTGCATGGTATTGGTACAGTGACAGGCAAGTAGATCAATGGAGTAGAACTGAAGACCCAGAAATGAACCCACATGCTTATGGTCACTTGATCTTTGACAAAGGAGCTAAAACCATCCAATGAAAAAAAGACAGCATCTTCAACAAATGGTGCTGGTTCAACTGTTGGTCTACATGTAGAAGATTGTGAGTTGATCTATTCCTATCTCCCTGTACAAAGCTCAAGTCTAAGTAGATCAAGGACTTCCACATAAAACCAGATACACAGAATCTAATAGAAGAGAAAGTGGGGAAAAGCCTTGAACACATGGGCACAGGGGAAAAGTTCCTGAACTGAACACCAATGGCTTGTGCTCTAAGATCAAAAATCAACAAATGGGACCTCATGAAATTACAAAGTTTCTGTAAGGCAAAGGACACTGTAAATAGGACAAAACGGCAACCAGCAGATTGGGAAAAGATCTTTACCAATCCTACATCCAATAGAGGGCTAGTATCCAAGGTATACAAAGAACTCAAGAAGTTAGACTCAAGAGAGCCAAATAACCCTATCAAAAAATGAGGAACACAGCTAAACAGAGAATTCTCAACTGAGGAAACTCAAATGGCTGAAAACACCTAACAAAATGTTCAACATCCTTAGTCATTAGGGAAATACATATCAAAACAACCCTGAGATTCCACCTCACATCAGTCAGAATGGCTAAGATCAAAAACTCAGGTAACGGCAGATGTCGGTGAGGATGTGGAGAAAGAGGAATGCTCCTCCATTGCTAGTAGGATTGCAAGCTGATACAACCTCTCTGGAAATCAGTTTGGCAGACCCTCAGAAAAATGAACATAATACTACCTGAGGACCCAGCTATTCTACTCCTGGGCATAAACCCAGAAGATGCTCCAACATGTAATAAAAACAAATGCTCCACTATGTTCATAGCAGCCATATTTATAATAGCCAGAAATTGGAAATAACCCAGATGTCCCTCCACAGAGGAATGGAGACAGAAAATGTGGTACATTTACACAATGGAATAATACTCAGCTATTAAAAACAATGACTTCATGAAATTCACAGGCAAATGGATGGAACTTGAAAATATCATCTTGAGTGAGGTAACTCAGTCACAAAAGAATGAACATGGTATGTACTAACTGATAAGTGGTTATTAGCCCAAAAGTTCAAAATACCCAAGAGTCACATCACAGCAACTATTGGGCTGAGCGTGAGGTCCCAGATGGAAGAGTTGGAGAAGGGACTGAAGGAGCTGAGGGAGTTGGCAGCTCCATGGAGGGAGCAACAGTGTCCACTGGCCTGACCTCCCAATGCTCCTGGAGACTGGATCACCAACCAAAGAACACACATGGAGGGACCCATGGTGCTGGCCACATATGTGGCAGAGGAGGGTCTTGTTAGACATCAGGGGGAGGAGAGGCCCTTGGGCCTGAGGGTGTTAAATGCCCCAGTATAGGAGAATGCCAGGGAGGGAAGACAAGAGTGGGTGGGTAGGTGGGTGGAGTAATACCCCCATAGAGGCAGGGGAGGGGGGAAGGGATAGGGAGGTTCCAAAGGGGAGCTATGGAAAGGGGGAAACATTTGAAATGTAAATAAAGTATCAAAAATAAATAAATAAATAGAAATCGAGGCCAAGATGGATAGGTTAAATTGTACTGTGAAGATTTATTTTTAAAAAAATCTGTATCACTTATTACTAATTTTCTGTACTTATCATACTTATATCTACAACAAATTTTAAGACTTTGAATTTTTCTACTATGAAAGTTCATTTCAGAATTTCCTTTAGGAAATAAGGTAAGAATTGCACCAAGAATGATGTATTTTATCATATAAAATTTAAATGTTGCTTTTGAGGGCTTAAAATGCAAATTCTCATTATAGACATGATAGGCTTTAATCTAATCTGTTTATAAAACTGTGATAATTTTTCTAACCATAAAATGCTCTATTTCAAAATAGCTTAACTCATTTCTACTCATCATGGTGTAAATTAATATAGTAACTAAATAAAGCAGGGAAGATAAAAATAAGCATTGGAAAAATCTTATTCCACAAATTAACTAATAGAGGCAAATAATGAAAGAATTTTTTAATTTTTCATAAAATTTTTCTATAGGATACTACATGTTAAGATATCAAATGATAAATAGTCTTGTATCACATCCATCCCAAGGAGATAACATCTGTTTTATTTCATGCAACAAATAAACAGTCTAGAAAATTTCCAGACAAAGCTCTTCATGGAAGTGGGAAGTCTTAAGTTAAGTGTGGTTAACACTAAATTTGAAAGGATTGATTCTATTTAAAAAGAATTGTATAAAGCTTAGCCTCTGTCTGTATTTACATTTGTCAATCTTATCCTCGATGGCTTCCTGCAGTCCAGTTAAATTTGTGTGTATACATGTGCACTGTGTGTGTGTGTGTGTGTGTGTGTGTGTGTGTTGCCTTCCAAATAAAAGGTAGTAGAAAGTTAGAACTTCTAATGTTGAGGACCCCAGAACTGGTAAATATCACACATTGAGGGTATGGACACACAGATTTCCTGTAATGGTTTATTAAACAAATTTACAAAGTTAAGTGCAGTCATGCTGCAGAATGCATTCCTAAGTACTGGGCACTGCAATATAAAATGGTGAGTGCCAACAAAAATGTATACACAGGACTTCTCAGTGACAAGACCCCAGATACACTGAAACATACAACATACTATGTGGCTCCCACCTGTACAGTGTTTTTTAAATTACTCTGAGTCACCATATTAAAGTCCATCCTCTCTGGAAAAAAAAGAGAAAAAAGAAAGAAAGAAAGACAGAAGAACACGGGTAAACAGCTAGAAGCCCTTAAAGAGGAAACAGAAAAATCCCTTAAAGAATTACAGGAAAACACAACCAAACAGATGAAGGAATTGAAAAAAAAAACATCCAGGATCTAAAAATGGAAACAAAAACAATATAGAAATTACAAAGGGAGGCAACCCTGGAGACAAAAAAACTAGGAAAGAGATCAGGAGTCATAGATGCAAGCATCACCAACAGAATACAAGAGATAGAAGAGGGAATCTCAGGTGCAGAAGATACCACAGACAACATTGACAGTACAGTCAAAGAAAATACAAAATGCAAAATGCTCCTAACCCAAAACATCCAGGAAATCCAGGACACAATGAGAAGACCAAACATAAGGTATAATAGGTAAGAAGAGAGTGAAAATTCCCAACTTGAAGGGCCAGTACATATCTTCAACAAAATTATAGAAGAAAACTTCCCTAACTTAAAGAGATGTCCATGAACATACAAGAAGCCTACAGAACTCCAAATAGACTGGACCAGAAAAGAAATTCCTCCTGTCACATAATAATCAAAACACCAAATGCACTAAACAAAGAAAGAATATTAAAAGCAGTAAGGGGAAAAGGTCAAGTAACATCATAAAGGCAAATCTATCAGAATTACACCAGACTTTTCACCAGAGACTAGGAAAGCTAGAAGATCCTGGGCAGAAGTCATACAGACCCTAAGAGAACACAAATGCCAGCCCAAGTTACAATACCCAGCAAAACTCTCACTTACCATAGACGGAGAAAACAAATATTCTATGACAAAACCAAATTTACACAATATTTTTCCAAAAATCCAGCCCTAGGAAGGATAATAGATGGAAAACACCAACACAAGGAGGGAAACTCTACCCTAGAAAAAGCAAGAAAGTAATCTTCTTTCAACAAACCCAAAAGAAGATAGCCACAGAAACATAGTGCCACCTCTAACAACCAAAATAACAGGAAGTAACAGTCACTTTTCCTTAATATCTCTTAACATCAATGGACTCAATTCCCCAATAAAAAGCCATAGACTAACAGACTGGATATGTAAACAGGATCCAGCATTCTGCTATATACAGGAAACACACCTCTGTGACAAATACAAACATTACCTCAGAGTAAAAGGTTGGAAAACAATTTTCCAAGCAAATGGTCCCAAGAAACAAGCTGGAGTAGCCATTCTAATACTGAATAAAATCAACGTTCAACCAAAAGTTATCAAAAAAGATAAGGAAGGACACTTCATACTGGTCAAATAGAAATATTTAAGGGGTAACGTCAGCAAGTGTTATAGGTATCTCACGACACGAATCTCAGTGTAATGGCCTTGGGAAACACAAAGGAATGTTGCTCATTGCTCAGAATGAAGCTAACATATCTTCAAGGGAGAACATTGGAAGTATTTGAATTTTATGTTCACATTAGGGAGGTGAGTCCTATATATTTTAGAAGACTAGTATTTATTTTCTCTGTCAGGAGTTGTCAACTATTTCTAGTTGAGTGTGACAGTAGTAAGGTTTTCAAAGCCTACTGAAAACAAGTAACATTAAACGTGTGATTTATGAGATTAGGTTGTGTGCTATTTTGACTGAAGTCAACTTTCCTTTGTCATTTCAAAGGAGAAAAAATGAATGGCCTATAAAACTGTAAGAGTTGATCTGTCAGAAATAATTTCCAATTGCATAATGTTTGTACAAAGTGATTTAATTTTTTTAATCCTATTTATAATGTGAAAGTATATGATGATGATAATATTGGCTTCTAAAGTTTTAGCCCAAAAATAGCATTTTAATTATTATAGAAATGTCTGCAAGTAATTTCATAATTTATCAATTCTGTATTTAATTTTGACATGTTTCTCATAATTTACCATTGTATATAATACTGTTGATAGATATCCCACAGCTCATACATATTTTTGTCAACATAAATTCCTAAAAATAAATTTACTAGATAAAATTTTATGCACAATTTATACTTTGGTACTTGTTGGGAAACTGTTCATTAGAAGTACTATCTTGATTTGTACTGTTATATGGAGCATTCCTTTAAAATTCTCTAATAATTAAATTTTATTATTTAAAAAAAAAAAAGAGTTAAAATCAATCTTAGTATAGGAAGACACAACCTAGACTCTATAAGGTGTATCTTGCATGACTCCATTTACAGGAAATTCTAGAAAAGTGAAACTGAGCTGATAGTGACAGGAAGCATATCAGCATCTGTCAGGGGTAATTTATGGAACTGTATACCTAAAATTGAGTGAATACACTGTATATAAATTACACCGAACAAAGCCAATTTCTAAAATAACAATTTAAGAAATATTCCCTCCCACAGCATCAAGTAGAAAACAGCCCTATTGCTCTTATTGCTTTTATTATGCAAATGAGCCTGCTTTTGACAACAAGTTCTCAGGAAGTCTGGCTTTATCTGAAGATCATCCCTTAAGGCTGAGGTATGCTTATAAGATAAGGCCACAAACTCTGAGCTGTTAGGATGATGCCCGTGCCCAGAGGGTGAAAAACCAAGATTTGACAATGGTCCATGTGGCTATGGTCCTTTCTTCCAGAAGACATGACCATTCCTACCTCTGCCTAGCTCCACAAGGCTGCAAGCAGCCTGACAGCCCAAAGTCTGCAAGAAGGGTCTCCATCTGTGTACCCTGCAATGATGGAGGGGACTAGCAGTTAGTAACCCTCTCCCAGGAGACCCAGGGGGAAGACTCTCAGAGCCTGGCACTGCCATCCCAGTTCCATCATCCACAGATGACAGACCTAGAACCAATCAACACCCCTATCCCCCATCTCCCCCCCTAACCCTCCAGCCCAAACCCCAACTCCATTCCCCTACCTCCCCCCCTCCCCACCTCCTGCCCAGCTGACTTTCCGGTATTTCAACATCTATTTGCCAGATGTGAAGTGGGGGTGTGGCTTCAGCTTTAACACAGATCCCCGATGGCTGTGTGGGGCCTGTGGTATCAGGAGGGTAGTAGGGTTCAGAGGACTCTGCCACCCAGGCAACACTCACCATGTCAGCTCTCTGCCTGGAAGCTCCATCTGGGAGCATAAGCACATAAGAACCTCCTCGCCCCACCCCACCCCACTCCACCCCCATCTCAAACAGCTCTGGTACCCCGGAAGTAATCATTTCCCAGAATGAATGACTTTGCCTTCTAGCTAAACCTCACCTTGTTGCTATGGAAAAGATGGGGATAGTGGGTTTGATTTTACTCTGTCCTCTCAGTGCCACAGCAGACACTCAAGTCATTACGATAAAGTTTTTGAAAATCCTCTAACAACACAGCAAATGATGACCACAGGGTGTGAGCAAGTGTGGCAGCCATGATTAGAAACTATATTTAAAACATGCATAGATAAAAACTAGAAGGAAACACAGCAGGTGGTAATGGTGGTGTTAGGATGGGGACTTTGTTTTCTGAATTCTAATCTTCCCACGGGACTTCTTACAATTTAGACACACAAACAAACGTCTTTTTAATTAGCCTGGCCTCCTCCGCTGCTAATGATTGAAGCTTTTCTCAAACAACTGTTGCTATCTGTGAAGACTTCCATTCCGGTGTGCATGCAGGTGCTCACCCAAACAGTGCCCTCCCCATGGTCCTTGGGTTAGCTGTGCTTCATTTGCTGCCTTCATTCTTACAGAAAAGAAGAGACTTTCTTCCGGGGATGGAGAACATGAATGCCAGGGCCACATAGTTTATTCTGTTACTATGCTTACTTGACAGAATACTACTACTCAGACCATTTTAACGTGATTTGAATGAGAGTGCCCTCCATAG
Source organism: Rhynchomys soricoides (assembly GCA_019843965.1). Taxonomy (NCBI): domain Eukaryota; kingdom Metazoa; phylum Chordata; class Mammalia; order Rodentia; family Muridae; genus Rhynchomys; species Rhynchomys soricoides. The sequence continues at coordinate 3,120,581 of JADRCH010000134.1, forward strand.
TCTCATATATTTAAATGCTAGGCCCCGAGTTGGTAGAACAATTTGGAGAAAGAGTAGAAGAGTTAGGAGACATGACCTTGTTGGAGAAGGTGTGTCATTGGGGGTGGGCTTTGAGGGTTCAAAAGTCTTTGCCAAGCCTAGACACACTCTCTCTCTCTCTCTCTCTCTCTCTCTCTCTCTCTCTCTCTCTCTGACTTTTGATCAGGATGATGTATCTCTCAGCTATTGCTCCAGGTCCTAGCTTCCTGCTCCTATGCTCTCCGCCATGATCATGGACCCATCCTTTGAAATCGTAAGCAAGCCTTCAATTAAATGTTTTCTCTTATGAGTTGCCTTGGCCATGGTATCTTTCCCAGCAACAGAGCCGTAACAAAGACAAGTACGTCAAGTGAAGCAAGTCAGATTCAGAAAAGCAAATTCCACATATTCTTGATCGTGGTATAAAGCCAAAGTCTTCTTCATATAAGTACAGAACAGAATAGTAACCAGAAATGGGGAAGTTAAATAAAAATAAGTTAAAGAGGACTTCTGGGAATGGGGAAGAATGCTTGGAGGCAGAATGGGGGAGGGGACCTAGGTCAGGAGGGGTGGGGGAGATTATCAGTGCACAGTGGGTATGCATACAGGGATATCACAGTGAATTCCTTTAATGTGCATAACTAAAATGTATCCATTTAAAATATACTTTTCAAAAAAAAAAAAAAGTGGAGTCATTGCTGTGACACCCCAAAGACGTGTCAAGAGGCCATTAGAACTAACTCACCAAAGGGTTTGGAACCAGCTAGATTGCTGAAAGGGAAACATAACTGATTCTGGCAGGAGCAGAAGAGATCAGAAAAGCGCAGAGCAAAGGATGAGCTGGCGAGGTCTCAGGTGGGCCCCAGGCACAGAAACCTCAATGACAGGAAGCCTGTGTAAAAGGTGAGAGGAAAATATATGTGGTCAACTTGCTCCTCTCTGACCCATCCATCACCTTCCCAGGTGGAAGGCCTAGCCACACTGTGGGCAGGGAAATGCAGCAGCACTGTGGTGGGCATTCTAGGCCCAGGGAGCCGCAGTGGTCAAATGAGAGACCCAGGGGGTATGCACTTGGCAAAGCAAAGGAGACCCAGCAATGCCTCCATCCCAGTGTCTCCTCAAGCATCCTGCCCATCTCTCTCCTTTTCTCTGAAGCAATCAGGTATTGTCTCCAAACCGTTGCAAGTACAGGATGTAAAACGAAAGCAAACAAAATGTTGCATGGAGCGAGCCTGCCCTACCTACAGTTGGTACTTTCACATCCATACCTCAGCTGTCCAAAACTTACAAGGAAAAGACTCGCTAAACTGAACTGAACTGGTGATGGCCACCTGTGCTAGTGCTGGCACCGGCCGGCCGGCCACAGAGTTCCTGCCAGGTGATCTCAGCGTCTGTCTGTGCTGGAGCTCCTGAGTCTCTCGGCCGATCTCTGCCGCCAGACCCAAGCAACAACTGCCCACCCCATAGTCAGCCATCACAACGCCAAATTACCTGGTAGGATTAAAACTCTTAAGCTTATAGTTAACCAATCAGATTAATGTATGGATAAAATCACAATTTACGAGATGCCAATACAATAATTTCAGAGCCAATTGATAATTATACAAGCTGCCCACCTAGATTAGACAAGTTATCCCAATACTCTAATCTTTATGATATCAGAACTGGTTGTGGCTGGTAACCGCCACACTGGTTCACATCTGCTGCCATCTTCCTTCTCTCTCTCCTCAGAGACGCTCTCTTCCCTCACTCTTAGCTCCACCTCCCTTTTCCCTGTCCAATCACAGGCCTCCTCTGCACTAATGTAATTGGACAGGGAAAATCCTGCACCAGCCACCTGACCCCCAAAGCAGCCAGTCAGTGTGCTGATTAGAAAGCTGATCTTGCAGAGTTAGGAAGATGGCTCAGCAGGCAAAGTGCTTGTTGTATAAACGTGAGGACCTCACTTTGATCCTCAGCATCCAGACAAAGAATATGGTCATAGTGGCATCCTGCTGCTGGGAGTAGAGACTAGAAGATCCCTGGAAATCATTGACCAGCTGTCCTAGCCTTGTAAGCCCCGGGTCTCAAAAAGCAAAGTAGATGTCACCTGAAGAATAACACCCATACACACGCATGCACACACGTGCATCCACTCCTCTGCACGTATGCACATATACACAAAAAAAGAAGAAAAGGAAAGAAAACTCACTCTATGTCAGGTTTTGTTGTACCAGAAAAAGAACAGACTTGGGAGCTTGAACAGACTCTGTTTTAGGAACTTGGTATGGATATGGGATTATTGCGGACAGTTGGGGATGAGAAGGTGCTGTAAATTGAAAGGAACAACAGCTATTTGCAAGTTGATGATGGGGGGGGGGGCTGCATTGTGAAGAAAGAGTAATGGGGCCACAAAGGGAGCACAGCAAAAGGGAGACCCTGTACGCTGGGACAGAGAAAGAGGTAGCGCCAGCAGCCTGAGTCCATCTCCGGCACTGACTCCATGGTCTCTGACCTGAGAGAGCTCTGAATTATTATTGCATGTTCTCCCGAGGAACTCGAATGAGCTAGTTTTGTTTTCCTTGCAATTAAAGGGGTCATAGGCTAAACAACCGCACAGCTTTAAATCATCTCCCGACACCACGCAGGAGCTTTTTAAAGGCAAACCCCCCGAGTTTCATTTCATCGTCATGATTCAGCTCATAGCAGGAGGGAGCAACATGAAAGTTGGTTACAACAGAAGAATGAGGGACAGAGGGAGGGAGGGGAAGGGAGAGAGTGAGAAAAGAGGGAGAGAGGGAGAGTGGGAAGATAGAGGGAAGGAGAGAGGGAGGAGGGAGGGAGATGACTGCTTACTAGTGGAACAGTGAATGGCTTCTTTTGCCTGCCCTATTTCAGTTCCTTTGTGAAATGTCATGTCTTCCTCTCTCTGAAACTCAGAAGAAATTAAAAGGCCCAGGCTCCCATCTGAAGCCCACTGAAGCAGGGGCAAATACAAAGCATAATATCTCAAATAGGCTCTTCCACTTGGGAATGTTGGTCAGTTGGTTAGTTAGTTTTGTTGATTGATTTCCTGAGACAGGGTCTCATTGTGTAGTCCAGGCTAGCCTCAAACTCACTACAGCCCTTCTGTCTCAACCTCCTAAATTGGATTATAGATGTGAGCCATGATGCCTGACCACTATACATAAAATTTTCATCTAAGGCATTGAGTAGTAGAAAGGTTGGTAAATTCCCACATTAGATGGGCCTTCTTGGGTCTGATTTTCTGTTCTCTCTCAACCCTTTGGCTGTTTATTGTCCTTCTACAAAATTTCCTTTTCTGTTTTCATGGAGTAAATTTCTAGAACTCCCCATGTAATAATCTTCTCTGATTATGAGAATAGCGTTTAGAATGTCTAGAGCTAGTCACTTTTGAAGGGCACAGAAGGAAACAAATACAATGTGTCTGTATGGATCAGCTGCCCCACCCCCACTGCAGCTTCCACCATCCCACCGTTTTGTATACAAGAAGGGCCATCAGCCAATCAGCTGCTGCCTTGTTTCAGCCCCCTCCTCCCCCTCACCTTCTTAGGCACTCTCTAGGAGAAGCGATGAGCATGAATCTTTGAGGGACTACATATGCTCGGAAACCCAGGCAGCTGAGGCTAGCTGCTCAGCAGTGAACCCCTCCACAGCACTGTAAAGCAGACTTCTTTGCTTGGGCGTAAAGGGTCTGTTTCCAGTCTAAGAAAACAGCCCCCAGCTAGGGTCTGGTGTCTGAGTTCCAACTGCAGACCCATTTTGTCTCTTTGGATCAGCTTCCTTCCTCCTCGTGGGGAAGTGGTACTTAGGGAGTTGGCCCTGATTCTCTGGAGACTTTGGGTTCCAAGACTGTTGTCTCCTCTCAGTATCCTGGCTCATTATTCTATTTTGTTAAAAGTACTTGGAATGAGAGCTTTGGGGTGGAATCTGTATAATTATATGAATGAATAGACACATTCATTGGAAATGTTTTCAGATTCTGTAGAATGGAATCTTATGTTCCTGCCTTGGCAAAACTCTCTTAAAAAGGGAAACAGTGCAGCAGAATGTCCTTCCCAATCCAGGGGTATTTCATGCAGGGACTACTTTGCAGAGCAGGTTCTCTCCTTCCATCATGTGGGTTCCAGGGATCTAACTCGGATTATCAGGCTTGGCAGCAAGCATCTTAACCTGACAAGCTAGCTCACCAGCCCCATTTCTGTTCCTTTATGTCACCCAGTTTATGATACTTTGTTAAGGGAGCCCTGGGACACTAAGTCAAAAATACTGTCATCCTCTGGTCCCATGGGACACCTGCTATTCTATTAGACTGATGAGCCTCTCTCCACAGAAGCTGAACCTATTCCTTGAGTCCTCAACCCCTTTTTGGTAGGTGGTCTTTCTTCTTTCTCCCAGGTCTCCAATGTTCTTTGTGCTGAGTCAGGCAGCCACAAACAGAGGCTTCAGTTTATAGAGTCAGCCCAGCAAGTTTCTGCTCCAGGGACTGTTTGACATGGTGACCATGGCAACTCCCCAGCCAGCCGAGTAAACACTGAATGCTCCCACCTCTTTCCTTCACAGAAGTGTAGGAGAGATGTCTGGAAGGGGGCAAGGAGGAATCACACTAGACCTGTATAATTGAGAATCTCAGAGCCCTGTGTGCTGAATAAGATAGTTTCACTGAGCTAAGGATGCTCACAGAAAGATGAGCATCATGCAATGGTTCCAGGAACAGCATGGGATGCCGGACAGGGCAGAGGTGCAGAGAGTTTGGCAAGGTCCAAAGTGCTGATGGCATTTAGACATGGTTCACACCAACACATGAGGCAGAAGAGGAAGGGGAGAAGCCCATCTCCTTTAGCATTCAATAAATCAAAATTGTTCTGGTAGGCAGGGAGCTGGACTCTGTGATGCTGGATCACAGCACCAGAGATCTGTCTGCCCAGCCCAAACAATGTTAGCAGAATATGATTTGGGGGCTAGGCTCTGAGGAAGATGGGGCTACAAAGGCTATGCATGGGTCAAGGCTCCAGACAAGGGGACCAGGATTTGGATAAGGACCCTAATCTGAGAAAGTATATAACAGGAGACAGGGAGGCACTGGAGGATACGGCTGGAGAAACAGAAAGATGAGAAGTACAAAAGACTCTACTTGAGCTCAACAAATCGTAGGTATGGTTCATCTAATATTCTTGAACCTGTGCTTTGTATGAGCTGGATTCCTGCTAGGAACACAAGGGCAATGTAATTCAGACATTTCCCCCAGAGGTTCTGGTCCAGCCAGGACATAGCCCCACAGGCAAATAAGTGCAATGTGGTACCTTATGTGTTAAATTTGGCTGTGAAGAAAGAACTGTGAGAGTATGGAGGGCAGAATTACAGCTCAGCTAGGGACTAGGGCATAGCACGCACCCCTCATGCAGTAGCCTAGATACATTATAATACAAAGGGGATTTCATTACTGCTCTTCCTCCTCAGCATCTGCAGCCTCAGCATCCACGGCCTCAGAATCTGCAACCTGGCTCTGCACTTCCATTTGTTGTTGCTGTTTCTTGGCCCCCTCTGAATCACTGACTTCAACCTCACCGTACTGGAACCACACATTGTTAGAACATCAATCCTTCATCAAAGTTCAGTAGATCTCCACATTGAAACCTGCATACTCAGAGAACTTGGACGGTCTTTGTCACCTGGAGGAAGATGATGTTTCTGTGACTAGTGACTACATGCCTTAGGAAGTTGTCTCAGGAGGCCATCCTTTATTTCACCTGGTGAACCCTCTACTTTTCACTAGTATAATGGGAAAGCACAAAACAATGGACAATGCCTAAGATAGTGTCACACTTTCCCAGCCTACTCTGTCTTCTCTCTTCATAGTCCCCTGCGGTGACCTCTACTAACTGGGGAGTTATCACAGTCTCACCTCTCACTAAAGTTGATTTGTCAGCTCACATACACCTGACCCAAACAGTCCAATATGACCCTTCCTTCCCAGACTTTGAAAGAATCTATTCTGTTGCTAGAAATGTGAATTGATATAGACACTGTGGAGTACAGTAGGGTGTCCTTAAACCCTTAAATAAAGCTGCTATATAACCCATCTGTCCCACTTCTGGGTACATCTTAAAGGAAATAAACTCAGCTTATAGAAGAGACACCGAGGCTGGGGAGAAGGCTCAATGTAAGGCACATGCCAATCAAGGTGAGGCCTTACCATTCATAAAAACCAGGGAGGTATGGTGGCTACTCATAATCTCAGTGTGCAAAGGGTAGATATAGGAGATCCCTGGAACCAACGGGCTAATCAGAAGTTGAATTTTCAAACTCCATGTTCAGCAAGAGACCCTATCTCAATGAATAAGGGTGGAGAATACCCTGCATGCAGGACATCCAAATTCAACCTTGGTCCTCTACATGTACATACACGTGTATATGTGCACACACATACACACATGCACACACACAAATATATGCATATACATATTTCCCCCTACATATGTATACACACAGATATGCATGCAGAAAAAAAAAACAGGCATATCAGTCCTCCTGTGTTTATCACACTATTCACAATTGCCAAGATGTGGAATAAACCAAAGTGTCCATCATGTATGACAGATAATGAAAATAGGACCTACCCAATGGAATATTATTCAGTCATGTTTAATAATAAAACCCTAGCATTTTCAGCAAAATGGATGGAACTGGGGGACTCCTTGTTGAGTAAAATAGGACAGGAACATGAAGACAAATGCCAAGTGCTTCACTCACACGTGGAAGCTAAGAACGGTGATCTCAAAGAAGAGAGGTTAGTGATCAGCAAGAAACATAAGTAGAGAAAGGTGGATCCCAAAGTATAGTTAAGTAGGAGGAGTCATTCTGGCGCTCTTCTGAGGTGACTACAGTTTACAATAACTTCCTGAACATTCTATGAACAACTAGAAGGGAGATCAAAGGAATCAGAAATGCATCAGGAGACCATTTGATGATTACACACTGTGTGCCTGAATGGAATTATCACATTGTACTCACAAATACTTGCAAGTACTATGCACCACCTAAAAACTTAAAGGTCTTTGTCTACTTTTTGTCAGGACAATCTGTCTACTGTTGAGAGTGGGGTGTTAAAGTCACCTACTAATGTTGTGTTGAATCACTCTGCCTTTATAGCCAATAGTGTATGTTTTATGAAACTGAGTGTGCCCATGTTCAGCACATGTATATTAAGAATGTTATGTCATCTTGATGGATTGTTCTCTTAATCAAAAATAAATGGCCTTTTTTTTATAGCTCTTCCAGATATTTTTGTTCTGAAGTCTACTTTGTTCAATATTGGTATTACTGTATCTGCTTGCTTTCTAGTTCTGTTTGCTCGGCATGTTTTCCCATACCCTTTCCCTAAGGCTGTGTTTGTCTTTGCCAGTGAGATACATTTTCATCGTGCAACAAATAGATGGGTTCTATTTTAAAATAAAATCTGTTAATTGTTATCTTTTGATATGGGAATTAAGACCATTAATAGTCTTAGTTCTTTGTTCTGGAAACTTCCTACCTACTGTTTAGTTGTCAGAAAAACAGAATGTGCTATGCAGGATACTGACTGTGAAAAGACATCCGTGGTCCTATCTAGAGTTGGACCCCAAATACTATAATATTAACCTATTGGGCAAAGTGTGACCACTAGTACAATAGTGGTACAAAGGTTATGGGAGGAACCAATCATTTGCTGACCAGATATGAGTCCTACTGCACAACAGAGCCTGATCCTGACACTGTACACCTGACCAAAAGCCCATGATTGGGAGGTCATAAACCCTAGCACGGAATTTACTATTGTTGTTTTGTTAAATGGACATATTGTCAAACCTCTTTCTAAGTATTTCTATGTTTATACCAATAGATTATTAGTGCTGCTCTCAACCTTGGCCAGAGAAGGTTCTTCCTTTAGTGGGTGTTAACACAGAGACTGACAGCTGGTCAAAGTGCTGGGAATTAAGAACCTGCCGAATGCTCAGCCCTAAGTGGGAAATCTATATCAACCCCTAACCTAAAGCTCAAAGAACACCTCAGAAGAGGGATAGAAAAAATATAAGTGCCAGGGGATGAAGAGGAGTACTGGGAAATGCTGTCTTTCAGACATGATGTGGTTACTGTACTCCTAAATCTACTTTGGCTGTGGTCACTTGCACAAGGTCAGGTCAACAAGCTCAGTCAACAGCTCAGAAGCAATACAACTTGGACTCAATGGGTTACAACAAAAGGACATGAGGTTGGGAGGGAGATGGGTTGGGGAATATGGAGAGACAGGAAACTGGGGGCAGGGGGTTATATGACCTAGATATGTCATATGAATAGATGAAACCACTAAAGAATTAAAAGAAGATATCCTTTAAAAGTGCTCCGAGCTCTCACGAAGAGTGCATATTAGTTTCTGTCATTGTGTTGTTTCCTGATGGATGGTAACTTCCCAGTCTTCCTTTGCTTTTCTGTTACTCTAGGACATTTCTTTCTTACCCATAGCCTTGGGGGTGTACTTATCTTGCTTTCCTGTGTATAGGATTTCTTCACTTAGCTTCTAAAGTGCTGGATCAGTGGTCATGAGATCAGTTTGTCTTTATCATGGACAGTTTTTCTCCTTCAGTTATGACAGTGGCCTTGTTGGTTATAGTAATCTGGGTCACTACTGGACTAGTCAACTGAACTGATTGATGTGAAACGCTAATAAAGATGTTAATCTGGGTCACTGTTCACAATAGTCAAGTGATAGAGCTGGCCTAAGTCTCCATCTGGGAACTCCTGAGAGGGTGTATAAATGCTAGAGCCCCAAGAGTTGATTGTTGCTGTTGGTGGCTGATGGTGGCTGGTTGTTGGTTGGCTATTGTTGGCTGCAGTTTGTCAAGTAGTCATGTGCAGAGAGATGAAAAAAAGAAATCAGATATTCTGACAGTGAAGATTAAACTTGCCCCAAGGAACTTGATACCCCTAATCAGCAGGAAGTAGGCTAATGATATTGTCACCCACCATTATATCAGTCTTTTTTGGAGATTTCTTTCTCTCTCTGCCCTCTATCCTTCTTTCTTTCCTATGTAGTTTTAGGGGATTGAAGGGATGGAAGTAAAGGGGTGGAGAAGAGTAAAAAAAAAGAACCCACAAAGTAGCCAAAAGTCCAGTTACATGTGTGTATGTGTATGTATACATATATGCACTTCAACCGTAAAGAAGAACAGAATCATGTTATTTCCAGTAAATATAACTATCATGTTGAGCAAAATAGGTCAGACTCAAAGAGCCAACAACAAATGTCACATTTTCTCTTACTGGTGGAGTGTGTGTGTGTGTGTGTGTGTGTGTGTGAGAACATGCTTGTCTGAGGGACCAATGAAAGCTAAAGTAAGTGGGAATATGGGAAGGCCTATGATCATAATCAAAACAGATGATAAACGTACATACATATCTGTACAATGCATATATGTTATATCGTACAGCAATAAAATAAATAACAATCATCCTTTCCCAGACTTTAACATGAGAAAACAAGAACTCAGACTCTGCCGAGTGCTTGAATTGAGAAGCCTGTGAAGCTGAGACCCAGAGTTCATGTCACTGTTGAGCTTAAGTGAACTGAGGAAAACCAGGCACAGAAGTGGGAGCATGGAACACACGCACTGAGTGAGGCAGAGAGGAGCTATCAGGACAGAGTAGGGAGAAGACTGGAGGGAAGTGGACTGATTTTGACACAGGAACCACACAAGAACCATACCGGAATACCATGAGAAGTACTGGGTAGGTGCAGCTAGCCCTCTAGAAGCCCAGCTTGCCTGACCAGAGGGCAACACATACAGAAAAGAGGAAAGTGGAAGCCATACAAGACTGGGGTTTGTGCTCAGAACAAGAAGAGGAGCTTCAAAAATGGATTCACCTTTGGCCAAAAGTCTGGGGTCCTGATCTTGGAGCCGAGCTCAAGTTTGTGCAGGCGGGGAGTTCAGGGACCACAGAGGTACCAGAGCAGTCTGCTGGCATCATGAAAGTCTAGTTTAAACTTCCTTTCAAAAATATCCAAATACTCTAATAGGATACACAATAAAGTAGAAAAACAAAATTCTATCTTTGAAAAATTATTTACCTCAAGAGGCAGAATACATTTTAGAAACCTGAATATCATGAAAGATCGTGCTTGCTGTAAACTGAACTAAAAAGAATCCCAAATAGAGACCCAGCTGAATTAATATATGGAACACAAAGGGATGGATATGAAATCTTTCAAAGCTGCAGTGAAATAAAAAACAAAGTCGCAGCATGTATTTAGACTGCCCTCCGGGGCAGTGGTTACCAGAACTGGCTGCCCCAAAATACAATTTGTATGCAGATGGTAAATTTTTGGAACTCTCCAAGATTAGAAATGGAAGAAAAAAGCAGCTGATGCCAGTGAGAGAGGAGGTGATAACCATGGAAACAGAGATCAACTCTCAGAACAACAGAGACCCATGTGAGAAGCTAACCCTGAACACACCTGCCCAATGTCCAAATGTGTTCTTAGGCAAACGGGTTCCTGTCCTAAACATCACACTTTAGAGACTCTGGTCTGAGCCATGCTCTTTCCCATGAGACAGAGAGTCCTTAGGGTCAACAGGCAGAGCTGACCTTCAGCTTGCCCCTCCCCACATGCTATATCATCTCAACTCTAGATGTTCTGAATTAGTTTTCTCCAATGGCCTGTGCCTGCCTTGCCTTCCAGACTTGGGATGGCTTCTCCCCTGAATCTATTATCCAAAAGGGAGGTTACTTCAGTTTTGTGGATACCCAGGAGGTAGACATAAGGGTTCTAGTTTCAGAGTTCAGACATAGCTGTGATGTACTAGTTGGTCTATCTACCTGTGTGCATGCAATACCACTGGCAGTGTGATTTGGAGCCAGGAACAGAGGAGAAAGAGAGGCAGACTGGAGGCTGGGGACAGACACAGGCTCAGCTGGCAGTGCTGCCCTCTCTGTGCCTGGGAAAAAGATGAGGATTCAGATGCCAAACCTGATGAAGGGTCATTTGTCCATGTAGGAGGGCAGAACATATTTCCTCTAACTATACACCAGTGTGATTTATAGCATTTAAATATTTAAGCATATGACATGTATTCTGGTTTGAATGAGAATAGCCCCTATAGACTCATACATTTGAATACTCGGTCCCCAGTTGGTAGAACAGTTTGGGAAGGGTTAGTAAGTGTGACCTTGTTGGAGGAGGTGTGTCACTGGGGAAAAGTTTTGAGTTTTCAAAACACTCCTGCCATTCATTCCAAGTGTGCTCTCTACCTCCTGTTTGTGGATCAGGAAGTAAGCTCTCAGCTACTGCTCTAACCCCATGCCTGCCTGCCTCCCTACCTGCCCACACCCACCCCTGCCCGCCTGCCTGCCTGCCTGCCGCTGTGCTCTGTGCTCCTCATCACAATAGTCATGGATTCACCTTCTGTAACTATAAGCCCCAAGTAAACCCTTCCTTCTGTTAAGTTGCCTTGGTCATGGTGTTTTATCACAGCAACAGTAAAGTAACTAGTATAGTATATGCTCCTCCATTTTTGCTCTTTCTCTGGGCCCTGCAGCTGGTGAAGATGGGTGGAGCTTACCTGGGCTACTATTGTTCCTTAGGGTCACTATATTAAGGAATATAGCCCTTTAAACCCTGTCTGTGAAGAGAGTAGCAGTTAGCCTCTACAGTGGTTCAGTTTCTTGCTGTGCAACCAAGTAGCTGACAAGAGGCAGAGAAAGGATTGAAGGTCCATCATGGAAGGGAAGCTATGCATTCATCCCACCCAGCAAAAATAAGACCTCTACCACAATTTTGAGGAAAATTTGAAGAAAGCTTGGCTTTATTGGGGTGCAGCCAAAAGCCCCTTTTAGGGAATAAAATCACAAGCAGCTGCAAAGCAGGTTTACAGAGGAGAGACAGTGAAGCATAAAGGAAATACAGAACAAAAATTTTTTTAAAAAGCAAAACACCATCAGGGAGGGTTTTAGGGAGGGTTGAGGGGTTAGAGAGGGTCAGGATGTTCTCACACACAAGGCATGGGTTGGGGTAGGTCAGGTTCCTGATTTAAGGAAACAGACCTTAAATCAGAAACTCAACTCCTGCAGTAAAAAGAATCTTGTTTTTAACAATACACAATAATGGCTTCTGCCTCAGACAGGCTCCTCACATGGTCGGAGCAATCTGTGGCAGCAGCAGTATTAGGCTACCTATTCACATCAGGCTAGATCAGAAAGCAAAGAGCAAGGACTTCAGGCATAAGATGGCTTTCTCCTTCCCTCTTTTTATTCAATACATGACCCTAGGCTATGGGATAGCATAGCCCGCATTCTGCATGACTCAGAAACACCCTCACAGATACACCCAGAAGCAAGTCTCCCCAGTGGTCTATGAGTTTCTTAATCCAATCAAGTTGACAGAAAGTTTAGCTATCACAATCTCCTCCACCCTTTCAGTTTAAACTCATCAAGGTAGAGTCCATAGCTGAGCACCAGTTACTAAACCCATGACAACCAAAGAGATCCAACCTTTACCTCTGTGATCGAGATAATATCTTAATGGACTTGCTGGCTGCTGGCAAGAACCGCATTCCTGAATGTCCTAGCACCTAGACATCGAGAGGCACTGTGCTTCTAGTTACATGGCTGAATCACCTGTTCTCAGGTTTAGAACTTTAAGAGCACTAATCCAAAGGGCACAGGTCAGTTTGGCTAGGGACCTTCCCCTAAGCATAGCATCAGAGAAGGCCATCACTACTGCTAATGGAGAGGGACATTGTGTGACTTCTCTGGAAGCCACTGTGCCAGGTCACCCTGGTGCATCACAGGGAGCTTTGGAGAACAGGCCTGACTTCTAGTTCGGCTATTGAGAGTCACAGGTGAAGCTGCAAATTCTATGTATCCAAGGTGATGAGGCCCAGCTGTTGTGTTACACACAGTCAGAATTGTAGGCTCTAGATAAAGCTGTGAGGGTTTTGCTCCAGATTCGATTAACGTTTCCATCAGCAGATTTGGAGTAAAGCAGATTATGTCTCATCATGTGGTTGGTTTCTTCTAATCAGTTGGAAGTCCTTGAGAGAAACGCTTGAGATTTTTCAAAGAAATAATTCAGCCTCAGACTCAAGTTTTCAAATAGAAGCCCCATCTGAATTTCCAGCCTTACTTATGCCCTATAGAAATGAGGTGACAGCAGTCTCCAGCCTGCTGGCCTACTCTACTGCTCCCACTCAGACATGACTGTCTCACAGTCACATGAGCCAAGCCCTTCAACACACACACACACACACACACACACACACACACACACACACACACACCAGAATCCTAATACAGTTCTTAAATGCTGCACTTACTCACTGCATTCTAGGAATATAACAGCCATGTTGTTTAGACCCTCTTAATTCAGGTTCTATTGCTGTGAAGAGACACCATAAAACCAGGCCAATTCTTATAAAGGAAAACATTTGCCTGGGGCTGGCTTATAGGTTCAGAGGTTTAGTCCATTGTCATCATGTCAGGAAGTATGGCAGTGTCCAGGCAGACATGGTGCTAGAGAAGGAGCTGAGAGTTTTACATCTTGATCCAAAGGTGGCAGAAAAAGACTGTATTCCACACTGGGTGGAGCTTGAGCACAGGAGACCTCAAAGTCCACCCCTACAGTGACACACTTCCTCCAACAGGGCCACACCAACCTCAATAAAGCTACACCTCTTAGTCATGCCATTCCCTATGGGCCAAGCATTCAAGACTTATGAGTCTATTGAGGGTCATTCCTGTTCAAACCACAGAGCCCAGCATGTATAGCTGCTCACCTCACTTAATACAGGCACAGTGATATCCAACCAAAGGCCCAGATTAAAAGCTAGGTGTCAGAACCAGTCTCCAGGCCACTAAGCCCCAGTTATGAGAACATAGTTGCAAAAGATATCCTGGCCTAAGATCAGACAGGCAGAATGAGGAGGTGAAAGAGCATGCCATCCTATGTTCCTGCAGCCACTTCCTGCTCCCTTGCTCACCACAGTCAACCCTTTCACTGGGGGAGGGGGCAACAAGCCAATCCCAGAAGTCACTCCTCGATGGAGATATTTCCAGTGTGCTGGGGCAGGATGCCCTTGGCTAGGGGCCTGGGCAGGGCTGAGCCCAACAGTGGCTGGCTCTGAGGTGATGCTTGGAGACAGAAAGCCAGGAAAGCTGGACATCTGACAACATTCACACATGTTGGGTTTGTGAGGAACAACAGGAGGACAGCTGCAGCCACAACAGTGGCAGGATTAGCTGTAACCTGGTTTATTCTCCTTGGTTAATACATCAGAGCCATGGGTGAGATGTTTTTAAACCTTTATGTGGAAACACAGGGCCCATGACTGGTGCCCAGTGTCAATTTCCTTTCTGTCCTTCTCAGAAGAAGTCAGAGACCATGTCATGAAGGGTGACATGCATAAGCTCAGGAGTCCTTTGTTTACTGTGTCCTCAGACTGACCCCTGGCCTCTTCATGCCTGCATCTTCCTGTGTAGAAAGAATGTGTGGCACCTCCATACAGTTACTGAGAAGGGTGGCGACTCTCCACAGAGAGACAGGACTTAATGGAAGAATTCCTGGGAGGAGCTGGCAAAAGAAAGATGTATCTGGTGATGGTTCGGGCAGTACATCGTTTGCCCTGGGGTTATGAGGACCTGAGCTCCATGCCCAGAATCCATGTGAAGGGACAGAGGTGATGACAAATGTCAGTACTGGGAAGGATTGCCAGCCAGCCAGCCTAGCCGCCTAGCCTGCTTGGTGAGTCCCAAGCCAGTGAAAGACTCTCAAAAATATAAGGAATGACACCTGAGCTTGACCACAGCCTCCACATGCACACACGTGTGTGTGTGTGTGTGTGTGTGTGTGTGTGTGGACATGTAACCATACCCATCAAAAGCCAGATGGAAGCATAGGCTGGGTTTAACTTGTACTGTGTTATTGCAGGCAGAGGAGCAGTGAGTGACTGTGGTACACTCTTCAAGGTGGCACCAGCTTTGTTCAGGTCTGGTCAGCTTGAGTGTTGGCTGCAGGCTGACATCCTCACCTGTTATTGCACTTGCCTGTCTCCTGGACTTCTAAGTCAGAAGCAGCAAGTAGATTTGCCTAATGACCAACCCAGTACTGTGTGCAGACTGTGAGGGCCTGAGGCAGCTTCCAAAACCACTGTCCTTTCAGAGGATGGAACCAGCCAAGATCAGCCATCTTCCAGGCTGGAAAAGGAGGACAGAGGCTCTGGAAAGATGGCTCTAACCTTTGCAGTCCCACCCAGAGTGGAGTATAGCTTCTTAACCTTCAGCAAACAAGTCAAGAAGCACTCTTAGTTTTCTATGTGGTTGGCTCATGCAGATGTGAGGTTGCAAGTGATGTTTATAAGCACAGCTGTTACAGAAGGTAACTACTCAAGGACAGCTGCTTATAGTTCTACAGAGGTAACTGAAGAGGGAGTAGTCCTTCCAGAAGGCAGAGAGGAGGAAAGACTTGGGGTAACAGCCCCACTGCGGATAAATGTGGGATAGCTAGTTAGACATTGGCAGGCATTGGGAACCAACTTTTCCAGAATGATCAGCTGCTTGTAAAACCAGGAACTGAAACTATAAAATTACAGAAATGGTCACAACTAGACCTGAGGGTATCTCTGGCATGTCATTCTGAACTGCTCCACGGGGCATTCACGGATGACTATCTAAGTCATCTAATGGGATTATTATCTAGCCAGAAACTTTTCAGTAAAGAACAAACGCACACCATTGTCTCCTCCTATAAAAGTCAATCTAAATGGGCCTGTCAATCACCTAGAGGAAAACACTGCTCTGAAAACAGTGCAGAGCCTCTCTAAAGCAGTGAGTTGGTCAGCACAGCGGTCTCTTTAGCCCATTGTCCTCTCTCTCTCTTTCAGAATATACCTGCTCCACTCTGCAGCAAGTCTGCCATATCCCACACCACACTCTGGGTCTTGTCTAAATTCTTTTGACAAAAATCACAAGGATGGAAAAGCCATGGAGAATCTGATGGCAGAAGGAACATTCTAGAATCAGAACATCTATGCTTTCATATTAAGGAATGTATCCTTGTATTTATCCAAACCTTCAATGAACATCTCCTGTATACAACAATTCATGTTTGTGTTCATCTGTGTGTACATTTAGGAAACAGATGAGCTCCTCATCTGAGGCCATGAGGATTCCACAAGTCTTAAAGAACTGGATTGTCTGTAGTCAGAGTTTCTTTTCTTTTTCTTTCCTTTACTGAGATGAGGGTAGGGTCTCACTGTGTAGTCCTGGCTGGTCTAGAACTCATGATGTAGATCAAGCTGCATCAAACTCAGAAATCTACTTGCCTGTAACTTCCAAGTGTTGGGGCTACAGGCATGAGCCAACCATGCTTTGCCCAAATTCATTTTATAGAGAGCTTTGTGCAGCTGTGCCCAGCAACCATGGTCTTACAACTGTGTACAGAAAGGAAGCCCTTTGTCAAGTCCACCCCACCAGGTACTCTGTTTGGAGGTGGAAATCTTCCCAAGATACCAACAACATGTCAGCTGCAGTGAGCTTCCAGAACCTTCCTTCCAGCACAGAGTATCATTGGAAGCTGACCTGCATGCCTATGGCCACTCACCAGCTCTTCTGTTATCTGTGCCCCTTTCTGGCTTTCCAATCAGATCTCCTCACCATATCCCCTGCATGGTTGCCTGCTGTGTGGGGAGCTGAGCCTTCAGAACACAGAGGGCCTTATGAGATAGTGATTTCTTACTTCCTGTTTTCAAGTTAACCACAGACCAAAGCTCAGAAACTTTTAGTTGATGACAACCACAATGGACAGACACTGAATGCCAACAGACAGTATCTGTTGGGCTCTTTGTACAAATTGTCACACTTCATCCCAAGTACAACCTTACACTACAGAGACAGGCATGCTGAACCTTTTGACATCATAACCCAATATCATCAACAACAAAGTTCAAAGTTCATGCTTAAGGTCTACACAATTGAATTACATACAAATAAATAAGAAAAGGCAAAATATCTCATAATGTTTCAAGTAAGTTCACATTTAATATTTATTACTACACTGGCCACAAGCCACTCATATACAACCTTAGGTGGGACACACCTGCAGATGCTGTTAATTTTCCAAATGATGGTGCTAGTGAAGGGCAGATTCCAGATTCGTAACATATGTCATCACATTTTTGGCATTAGGCTACTTGCTTTCACTTTAATGATTCTTTTTCTTTTTTCTTTTTCCCCAAACTCATTTACTGAACATCCACTATGTGCCGATATGGTAAATACCCAAATCGCTTTAAGACCAGAGAGCAGGTAGGTTTCTTTTTCTGTGTCAATTAAAGAATTTAAGGACAAGAAGAGAGCTCAGCAACAAGTGAAAGTTAATTAGCAAGTGTCACATCCTTCTCATCTCTCTTCCCTTTTTCTTTCCCTCGACCCTGGTAGCCCATGACCTTGGTGTCTGGGTGACCTTGGTTTCAGAACCCTCCTTTTGATGCCAGAATCCTCACAGCCGCTCTGTACTCACCGGCAGTGATACATCACCTGCACATCCTCCCACCTTTGTTAAATCCTCTCTAGATGATTCTAGTACTTGATTCCATGCACGTGCTGTATGAACCCTTATGCGCTGGATTATTAGGGAATGCAGACAAGGAAATAGAATGCTTATGTTCAGTGAAGACATAGTTTTTTAATCTGTTTACTACACAATAGCTTGAAACTATGAATGTGAACCTGCAGAGGAGAGCCAACTGTATTTATTATTCCTCAGAAGAGGGAGCTGGATGGTCAATGGAGACCAACGGAGATGACTCAGCCAATCCAAAGTGCAGCCTCACCATTGTGTCTAAGAATCAGTCCTATGAGGACTCAGAGTGTCAAGCCAGACATTAGTCCATGTTCAATAGATTTCAGGCCTAGAAAGGCTTTCTGGAATGTGATGCAAAGCACATTGGCAGGAAATGAGAGGAAGAAATAGACAAAGCAGAAAGAGTGCCAGGGGCTTCCCAAGTCTACTACATTCTGTTTCAGAGAATAAAGGAATCATTCAATTTCAAGGTATAATTAAGTTCCTTATTTTAGAGGGTCATTACCACACACCAAACCCTGAGCCAGATCTCTCTCTTCTGATCACCCATCACCCTGCAGGCTACTCATTAGCAGCTGCAGACTTCCATGTTCCATCTTTCCTCCACAACAGCATAGCAAGGGCCCAGTGAAGCTGAGCAATGCTTTAACAGCTCACCTGAGCCAGATGGGAGGGGAGCAAGCAAGCAGTGACCCACCAGAAGGAACTAAGGATGCCACTGTCCCTGGAGGCTGGCCAAAGAAGAACAGAAGAATGAGCTGGGACCATTTCTAAGCTCTGTGGAGATCCATAGCGCCTTCTAGATGTTAGGAACAGCCATTTCTGGGGCAATGTGAAGCCATCAGTGTGGCCAATCTCAAGTTATGGCAGTTTGTTAAAAGACAATATCAGCTGTCTGTCTCCATTATAGGTGAGGTCAGGCAACCATCCCTCCAATCTGTTATACATCAAGGCTACTCCAAGATGCTAAAGGATTTGGGGCATTGTAAAGCTTGATGCTGTGCAGCCAATGTCTTAAGTCTCTCTCTGCATGCTCTGTGTGCTCAGATATTTGAGCTCAAAAGTCCAAGCAGCAGCATTACAGTGCTTCAATCCACAGTTAACCTAAGTCTCTCACCATGGTTCAAAGGGGCTAATATTATTGTGTAGCTGCTTCGATACTAGCAGAATAAAAGATATTAGGGAAGTCACATGACTATTCCTAAGGCTACATGAACAAATACCTATCCCCCTAAGATAAGGCACCAATGACAAACCAAAGTGATGATTCCAGCAAAATCTAACTTGATAAACCAATGAGTTTACAGGGCTGAATTACTGAGCATGGGTAGTGGACTACTTATAGGAACACGAGCATTGCACATACAGCTTCATCACTGAAAAGCACACTCTGAGTACTGACTCAAGAAAGCTGTGTCCAGGAGTTCCCTACAAGCAACTGGGTCTGTTGGAGAACAGATGAAATTTCTCCTCTCTCCAGCAATTTCCACTGCTAAAGTAACCTTATTTCAGGGGTTTAGGGGTGGGAGATATCACCTTGTGATATTTTCAGGAAACTCTGCTAAGTTTCAGGACCTTCCTGAGACTTAGAAGTTCTCTTTGCTTCCCAATTCTTACAGGCCTCTTTCCTCCCTCCAAGAGGGAGTATTTCCTTTAATAAAAAATAGCTTCATGAAGAGCTAAACCCCTCTCTTATAGCAGCATGCAAAGCAAGGACTGAAACTGTAGGACTCTGCTTCCTGATCAGCAGAACGGAACCTGAATCATATCTGCATGTCTAAGAGGAAGCATGACAACCTGAACTTACCAAAAGGCCACCATTCATTGGTAACTACCAAAGCTGGCTCCAGGAGTTCTACATCTCCTAAAATCACAGTATAGCAGGAGGCTTTATGTACCATTACCCCTCATATAAGCCAATCCAAAAAGGCCTGCCAGTCACCTAGACAGAAGGATGTCTAGAAAGATGTCTGTCCAAGAGTATTCACAAACCACATAAAATGTAATTAGGCATAGTGGTACATGACTGTAATCCCAGCTTTAGAGCCAGAGGCAGCAGGATCACCACAAGTTCAAAGCCAAGCTGGCTTGTATAGAGTTCTAGGCTAGCTAGGAATATATGGCAGAATCCTGCCTCAAAAAACCCAAAGAAGCATAAAGCCTGCCTGACATCAGTAAGTTGGTGCATCAGTGTCTCTAGTCATGGACCACCTTCATCCCCTGCAGGTGCCCTATGTTACCTGTAATAAATTGACCCTCTTCTACATTTACTTTTCGTGTCTTATCTAAATTCTCTCAACAGAGACCACAAGGACTGGGGAGCTAAGGATATCCAGTGAGAATCCAGTGACAGTCACAGACCTACAGCACAGACAAGAGCATAGGAGTCCAGAACTTTGTGTTCAAGGTCATTCAGGAGGAACAGGGACTGGAACAAAAGGGCTAGCATCTATTGAGTGATACATGGGTATAAGCAGTTCAGCTTCTTTCCAGTCTTCTGTTGCTTTTCAGATCCCTCAAAACATACTTCCTCCCTTAACTCCTTCCCTGTGGGTACTGGAAATTCTTCTCTCCCCCTTTCCCCTTGCATGTTAGAGCTGTCATCTTCTGGCTCCATTCTACCACACTCAGAGCTCAGTTTCACTCCTCACCACACCCACTCCCATCCCACACCCATTTACACCAACAAAACCAGTTTGCTTAACTCCTCGCCCAAGCCTGGGTATTCCCCAGCCCTAATCAACCATGGTTAATTTCTAGTTACACATGAAAATTCTCATAAGTCAGGGGTGAAGGAAACAAGATGCTGGCTCCCTCTGGGCAAACAGAATCTGTCATGGTGTCTCTGCTTTACAAACCCACTGACCCCAAGTTATGACAAGTCTAACCTCTCACCCTGACTGTGTGGTGCAGACACCCCTCACAAATGCTCCTCCAAACCATCTGAGGGGCAAGCTCCTGGAAAGTAGATTTGGATCAAAGTGAGGAAGGACACCTCTGAGATGAGTAAAAGAAAATGGGTTTGGGAGAAAGTACCTGTTCCAAAGTGCCATCCCTTCCTACCCAATCCCCAAAATGCCAATACTTCTGACAACATCGTAAACAATATTGGGGGCTCCATCCAGGCCTAACTTGAACCAGATAAACAGAAGGATGACTTCCTAAGGTCAGTGTTCTATAGAAACCATGTGAATCAAGTTTCTGTTTGTCAAGAAAAGCCATCACTTCCCTTATCTGCCCACCACCTCTGGCAAGGGGTCTTCTGGTTCCCTGTGAACTCAAACATAACAGACCAAATTCCCATGCTAGTTCCCAGGCTGTTCTGACCTGCCCCTACCTCCTATTATTCTCACTTCCAGGCTGTTCCAGCTTATAAGACTTCTCCCACTGCAGCATACCCCTTAAAACTAGCAGCGTTCTCCCCTGTCTTTTGCTATCATTGCTGCCCCCAAGAGATACCCTTGGCAGTTTGAATTTACTCCAAATAACCCTTACTTTCTACTCACAGGGTGGTCCAGTTTGGCGGCTTCACTGCTCTATCGCTTGTAGTGCCCTGCATGTCTAGATAATCAACTCCTAGACGCAGTAAAGACATAAATCTCAGTGCTAGGAGTAGGAAACTTCCATAGGAATCGTTGGTCATCGAGGCCTCAGAGCCTCCTCAGACAACACAGGCCCTCACCTTAGCATGGGGAAGTTCTAGTCCATCAAGTTCTAGTTCTGCCTAAATGAGGTGATAAGACTCCTTTGCTGAAGACAACAAACACCTTTGTTGCAAGATACAGGGAAAGCAAATTGGAGTTGAAGTCACATCCTCCTTTCTACTGTCGAATTTCAAAGTACTGAAAAGGGTTCTGTAGGCCCCTGGTCAGGGTGTGGAAGGTACAACAGTCCTACACAACAGAAAATTCTATAAACTACAATATCAACCTACAATGCGATATGTGCCCATATGTGCATAGTGGCATGACTAGTATATGGGTAACCAACCACTCTCAGCTTAGATTCGAACCACGCCCTACAGAAGGGACTCCATGCCTGGTACTATAAACATGGTCAAAGTCCGTGCCTTGTCAGGTCATACACTATGGGAGCACTTACTGTTATTCAGCTAAATAGCATCAAACCTTCTAACTATCTATGTTTATACCCTTACACAGAGGCTGCTCTCAGCCCGAATCTGAGAAGCCTTTCTGTAGCGAACAGTGGTGACCGTAGAGACTCATTGCTGCCCAAGATGCTAAGATAAGAGCTCAGCCCTAAATAAGCCATCTATACTAGTTCCCACTAAGTTCAAGTAATACTGCAGAAGATAAGAAAAGAGTGTAAGAGCCAGAAGACAGAGGGAAGGAAGTGTATTCTCATCCTTTAGACTCCGCACAGATAATGTACTCATGAACACATAGACGCTATAGTTGCTTGCCCAAGATAGGCTCACTCGACAGTCAGTCAGGATGGAGGAGGGGCTCATGGGCCCTGCATCATACTGTTAAACTATTGGTTCCTAATAGACTCTGGGGGAGGAGAGGCATTGTGCATATATGAGTTGTATATCTACTGGTGAACCTACCAGGCTCTAATCACAAAGCTAAACAGATGGACCTGGTCAAACGCAGAGGGGTACAATCCAAACAAAAGGTTGTAGATAGTGGGATGACATTAGTAGGGGAAAAGGGTATGGCCAGGAGAGCAGGGGAGGTGAGAGGAGATGCTTGAAAGCAATCTCAATGCCTTATCGACATAGATGGAGTTGTCAGAGAACAAATTGTTCTATCTTCATGCACACAGCCCTGCCTAAAATCCTCAGTGTCACATGTAACCAGTGTGATAGCATGCTTATGATTCCATCACTCTGGGTCAAAGTTAAAGGTCGCCTTCAGCCACACAGTGAGACCAGCCTGGCTTATATGAAACACTCTCAAAGTGGAGAGAGTGTCTAAGACCAGAGGAGGCAGTGATGGAAGCTGCTAGGACAGGGTGCTACCCTCACTGTAGGCCACAGGGTGGTACCCCCACTGCAGGCCACAGGGTGGTACCCTCACTGAAGGCTACAGTGCTACCCTCACTGAAGGCCACAGTGCTGCCTTCACTGTAGGCCACAGGGTGCTACCCTCACTGCAGGCCACAGGGTGCTACCCTCACTGCAGGCCACAGGGTGCTACCCTCACTGCAGGCCACAGGGTCCTACCCTCACTGCAGGCCACAGGATGCTACCCTCACTGCAGGCCACAGGATGCTACCCTCAATGAAGGCTATTTGCTTTAAGTGTTTCCTCAAGATGAGTGGGTTTTGTGTCCATTGTCAAAGATGGAGATAGACCCTACAGGTCTATTGTGAGAACTATTACTACATATGACATTGTCATAGAAGGTCCTTCCCCAGCATGTAGGCAGCTGTCACACTGGCATCACTAAGCCATGTTTCCAGAAACATGTGGCATCCATGAACACTTTCCCCAGTGTACCAATTGCAGCTGGGAAATCTCAGCTTTCAATGCATCTGGCTTAGGGCAACCCTATTAGCCAGTCCACGCTGGGACAGCCCAGGAATCTCTCAATGTGGCCAACAGAAATCCACCAACAGAGGATGAGAAAGACTCCTAGAGTCCTTTTGGAGAAATGGCTCTTCAGGAAGTAAAACAGACCAATACTGAACAAAGAAAAGGTGGTGGGAGAGGCTACGGTTGGGACCAGGAACAAAGAGGGCAACGAGTGCAGGATAATGCTGCTGATATATTTGTCTTGAGTCAGTGGAAGCAGGGCTGGGTTTGTTATTAGTGCACACACGAATACGGAGGGAGATAATATTTAATGTTTATAGTTAGCTTTTTATTGTTCAGAATCGAGACTAGTTCTCTGAACCCCATGGGGAGAAGTAGGACTATTCTTAGTCTTACACAGAACATGTTATTGTGAGAACTATGCTTTCACTAAATAAGAAAGCACAGTGTCCTGGCCATGATGGAAAGATCAACAGAGAAGATTTCCAGATGTTGCACCTGTCGTGGCATGGTTAGGACTCCATGTCCACAGAGCGTGTCACTATGCTTTCTCCTCCAGACAGACCCACTAGGCAGATGGTAGGCATGGGCTCCACCAACATCTCCCAGAGATAAGCTGACAGAGCTGGGAAGGTTATTTCATTGAGTCTAGAATAGTTGTGTGCCATCTGAAGGGGAAGTAAGCTCTTCACTTCCACCCTTGCCCTGCAAGCTAGGTTATCCTTCTCACGTTTAAAGTGACCCTTCTTTTTGCTTGCCCCTGGTGAAGCAGAAGATCCACAGAACCCTGAATCCCACTAAAACAAACAAAGGAAGTCCAGCTGCAGGGCCCTTAGGACACCTTTGGTAAGACCCAGAAGGGAGTCCCACCCATTTTGAGGAACCAGCCTTCCTCACCCTGGCTCTTCCTCCATCTTCCTAGCTTGATTTCTTCCTTATAAGGCTCCTGTTTTGAGAGAACAGTTACTAATGATAGTAACAGCAACCACTGCTGACCAGTGTGAGTGGCAAGCAGTGAGTCTGAAAACAAAGGCAGTACCTACAGAAAAGCAGATAAAGGGGTACACTCACTCCTCACCACTCCACATCAGCCTGCAGTTTCTGGATCATTAACATTCTGGATCACAGTAGATTAGAAAGGCGCTTCAGACGATTAGAAATCAAAGCCATAGGCTTGGTGGATCTGTTCCAGGATAAATTAACACTTTCTCACCAAGTTTTTTTAGGTGACCTGTTCTCTGCAAAACACAATTAAGTTTGTAACACTGTGTCCTCAGCTCTAAGAGGTCTAAGAGGTCTAACACCTGGTTGAAATGTAAATGACCACATCACTCACTCAAGAGCTTGGCGTGGAGACTCTGAAGCCAAATTCTAGAGACATCTCAAACTAGGTTTTTACCCTGGTTCTAGTTAGTAGCAAATTACTCAACTTAATTAACTTCTCTGTGCCTTACTTTATCAGTATAATGGGAGAAGATAGCATTCTTAAATCAGAGACCAAGGAAGCCTCTGAGAGCTAATAACATTCATGAGATGACAGGACAGGCAGCTTCACACAGTACTTAAGAAAGCTCTTAAGTTTTCAGGTTGCCTGCTGAGCTCTAAAGAGTCAGGATGATGGGTGATATTGTCAACTGGATAGAATCTAGGAAACAGAGCTCTGGGTACATGTAAGGAAGTTTCTAGGTTGGGTTAAGTGAAATGGGAAGACCCACCATAAATGTGGGTGGTACTATCCCACATGTGGGCTGGAATTCTAGACTAATACACAGAAAACGATCTTCCTGTCCTGATTGAATACTAAAGATAAAGTGAGTCCCACAGGCTAGAGCTGGTCCTTGGCTTGCTCATTTTAAGGCTACTTGTGGGATACCCTGTCTGTGCTGCATGACAGGACAGGCAGCCTTGTGGATCAGACCATCTATAGCTGTGGTGAAAATGAAAAGAAGCTGGGTACCAGCTAGCTCAGTTCATCTCTTCTCACAAATAGAGCCCCAGAGGCTCATGTTAGCTAATATTTCATTCCTATCCTATGTGAAGGGTGATGTGCATGTACAGTGTCCCATGGCATCTTCTCAGCTCACAGAGCCCCCAGATATTGCAGCTAAACAAACAAGGAGAATGGAGCATTTCTGGTTCCAGCAAGTCTCAGGCTTGAGCTGCTACTGCAGCTGCAATTACTGTCAGGACACAAAATGACCCACCCAAATTATACAGCCTGTAAAGCAGAGCCAGGCATGAGGCCATAACTAATCTGACACTGAAGTCCTTGACTTCTGTCTACATACTACACAGAAGGCAAAATGGCAGGCTGGGGGGGGGGGAGTCAGGCAGATAGGGCTTGCTACCCATTAGCTTTGTGACCTCGGCCAGATCATTCTGCCACTCTGGACTTCAGCTCAGAAATCTGGACAAGGAGAATCATAATGGTATTCATTTCCTTGGATAGATCTTGGGATTAAATGATACAAGATGTGAAGGTGCTCAGTAAGCACCTAATAGCATCTGCCATTAAAAGAGCAAAGAGTGACATAATTGACAAAAAATGAACTCTACACAGGGAGGAGGGAGGAAGGCTGACGTGGGGTTGGGGTCACCTAGAGGTCCTCCCCTAACATGTGTTAATATACTTTGGAGGGACAGGAGAGACAGCTTCTTGCTAGTGGACCTTTTTTCCCCAGAGTGTGTGTGTTTCTCTCTGCTTAAATCCACAAAGGCCAACTGGAAGTCACCAAGCATCCTCCTGCTCTAAGGACTCCAACAACAACGTCTGGGGCTTTGGCATTAAGATGAAGAGGGGCTGTGGTGGTTTGGATGAGAATGGTCCCCATGGGCTCATATATTTGGATAATTGGTCCCCAGTTGATTTCATTGGAGGAGGTGTGTCACTGGATGAGGGCCTTGAGGTATCAAGATTCATTCTCTCTCTCTCTCTCTCTCTCTCTCTCTCTCTCTCTCTCTCTCTCT